>CM034156.1:208119231-208124231 GCA_019776745.2 Taxus chinensis | reverse complement strand
CACGCACACATACACACAGATGCTGACGCCCATGCACTCATGCACACACACTCATACGCGCACACACAAACACACACTCACATGCAAAGTCACACGCACGCGCGCACGCAAGCACGCGTGCGCGTGCGCACACACACACACACACTCACACCCAAAGTCACACGCACACGCACACATGCACGCACACACGCACAAGCAGACGCCCACGCCCATGCACATGCCCACGCACACGCACACGCACACGCACACACACACACATGCATGGACACACACACACACGTACACGCAGTAGCCAACGCCCATGCCCACACCTAGGCCCACGCACACGAGCACACCCAAACTCATAGCCACGCCCATGATCATGCACACGCACACTCACACACGCACGCACACTCACATGCACGCACACGTGCGCGCACACACACACTCACACTCACACGCAAAGTCACATGCACACGCACACACACACACACACGTACACATGCCTGTGCATACGCGCGCGTGCACGCCCACCCGTGCGCACATGCACACACACATGCACACGCCCATGCACACGCACACGCATGCATGGACACACACACACACATACACACGCACACATAGACACAGACATATACACATACACACACACACACACACACTTGCTCACACCCACACTTTCATACACATACACTCACATGCGAGCTCACAAAAACACGCACACACATGCACGCTCACTCACGTGCACACAGACATGGACACACACACGCACATGCCCACGCATACAGGCATGCCCACACCCACGCCCACGCAAACGTACTCACATGTGCGCGCGCACACATGCGCACAAACACACATACGCACGTGCTCACGCCCACGCACACACACACACACGCAAACATAGGCACAAACACAGACGCGCGCACAAGTGCACACACGCCCACACACACACACACACACACACACACACACACACACACACACTTGTTCACGCCCACACTATCATGCAAACACACTCACACGCGTGCGCGCACACACACACGGACACCCACACGCACATGCACACGGACTCACACACACGTACATGCCCATGCATACGCGCACATGCACGCACACGCGGATGCATACGCGCACTCAAACACACGTGCAATTGCACACACACACACGCACACGCACATGTACATGCCCACACAAATGCACATGCACACACACACGCACTCAAAGACGGATGCACTCACACACATACGTAAACGCACACACACAAACGTAAACGCCAACGCCAACGCCCACACCGACGCCCACGTACACGCACACGCACACACACACTCACACGCAGACATACACATTAACAGGCATATACACATGCGTACACGCATGCACATGCACACGCACACGCACACGCACACTCACACACACGCACACGCACACACACACACACAGGCACGCGCACACACACGCACACACGCACGCGCACGCACACGGACACACACAAGCACGCGCACATGCACACGCACACACAGAGGCATGCACACACACACACGCACACGCACACGCACACGCAGACATACACGTACACAGGCATGTACACATGAGTACATGCATGCGCACGCACGCACACGTACACACACATAGGCACGTTCATGCACACGTACACGCACAAGCACACGCACTCGCACTCGCACTCGCACACGCACACTCACACACGAGGAAACGCACACAGACACACACATGCTCAAGCATATGCGCACGCGCATGTACATGCACACCCGGACACACACACACACGCACACACACACACACGTACACACACGCACACGCACATGCAAACACACACGCACATGCAAATGCACACACGAACGTGCACTCACACACGCACACACACACACACAAACACACACGCACACGCACACACAAACACACACGTGAGTGCACAAATGCACACGCACATATACACACACGCACTCATGCACACACACTCACACGCGCACACACAAACACACACTCACACATACGCGCGCACGCACACACAGAGACACAGACACACACTCACACCCAAAGTCACACGCACATGCATAAATGCACGTACACACGCACAAGCACACGCCCATGCACACGCACACACACACACACATGCATGGACACACACACACACACACGTACACGCACACGCCAACGCCCATGCCCACACCCAGGCCCACGCACACGAGCAGACCCAAACTCATTTCCACGCCCACGATCATGCAGACGCACACACACACACGCACGCACACTCGCATGTAAATTCACATGCACATGCACGAGCGCGCACACACACACACACACACTCTCACACGCAAAGTCACACACATACACACACACACACACACACGTACACACATGCACACACACATGCACATGCCCATGCACATGCCCACGCACATTCATGCATGGACACACACACACACACGCGCGCGCGCGCGCGCGCGCGCGTAAACGTACACGCCAACGCCCATGCACACGAGCATTCCCAAACTCATGGCCACGCCCATGCACATGCACATGCACACACACGTGCACACACACACGCACACGCAAATGCACACGCCCATGCCCACGCCCAAACCCATGCCCACGCACACGCACACGCACACGTAAATCCAAACGCACATGCACGAACACGCACACGCATGCATACACACATACTCACACACGCAAACGCACACGCACACACACGTAAACGCACACGCACACGCTCACACTCACTTACACGCAAACGCAAGCACACACACACAGAAGCATACACACGCGCGCACACACACATGCACGCTCACACACATACACTTGCTCACGCCCACACTCTCATGCACACGCAAATGCATAGGATCATTTACACGCGCACACACACACGCACAAGCACAAGCACATGCACATGCACATCCACACGTACACACACACGCATACGCACACGCCTACGCACATGCATACGCACATGCACACGTACACGCACATGCACACGCGCACGTACACTCACATACACACGCGCACACAGACACAGACACATACACATACACACACACACACACACACACACACACTTGCTGACACCCACGCTTTCATACACATACACTCACACGCGAGCTCACACACACACGCACACACATGCACGCTCACTCACATGCACACAGACACAGACACACACACGCACACGCCCACGCATATAGGTACGCCCACGCCCACACCCACGCATAAACCCAAACCCACGCACATGCATACACACACGCACACGCACACGCACACACACACACGTACTCACATGTGCGCGCGCACACATGCGCACACACACACACACGCATGTGCTCACGCCCACGCGCGCGCACACACACACGCACGCACACGCACACGCACACGCAAACATAGGCACAAACACACACGCGCGCAAAAACACACAAGCGCGCACACACACACACATACACTTGTTCACGCCCATGCTCTCATGCAAACACACTCACACGTGTGCGCACACACACACAAATACACACACGCACACATGGACACTCACACGCACACGCACGCAGACTCACACACACGCACATGCCCACGTATACGCGCACATGCACACACACGCGGATGTGGACGCACACTCAAACACACATGCAATTACACACACACACGCATATGTACAAGCCCACGCAAATGCACATACACACACACATGCACTCAAAGACGGATGCACGCACACACACACGTAAACACACACACACAAACGTAAATGCCAACACCAACGCCCACATCGATGCCCATGCACACGCACACGCGCATGGACACGCACACGCACATGCCCACTCACACGCAGACATACACATTAACAGGCATATACACATGCGTACACGCATGCACACGCACATGCACACTCACACACACGCACGCACACGCACACACACAAGCACGTGCACACACACGCACACACGCACGCGCACGCGCACGCATGCACATAAGCACATGCACACATAGAGGCATGCACACACACATGCACACTCCCACGCACACGTAGACATACACATACACAGGCATGTACACACGCGTACATGCATGCGCATCCACACACACAATCACACGCACACACACGCATGCACACGTACACACACAATCACACACAGACATACACATTAACAGACATATACACATACATACATGCATGCACACGCACACACACACGCACACTCACACACACACACATATGCACACACACGCACACACACACGCGCACAAGCATGCGCACAAGCATCCGCACACGCACACGCACACGCAGAGGCATGCACACACACACGCACATGCCCACGCACACGCAGACATACACATACAAATGTGTACATGCATGCACACGCACACACACATAGGCACGTGCATACACACGCACAAGCACACGCACACGCACATACACACACACACACACGCACATGCACACACAAATGCATACGTGCACGCAAACACGCACACACATGCACACACATAAGCATACCCTCAAACAAACGCACACGCAAACAAATGTGTGCCCCCACACACACACACATACATGTAAATACACACACATACACACATGTACGCGAACACACATGCACACACACATAGACGTGCATACTCACGCCCATGCAGACACACACACACGCACACACAGGCACAAACACACAAGCACACAAACTCACAAACGCACACGCACACACACACACACACACATATTTTCTCACGCCCACGCTCTCATGCACACAAACTCACATGCGTGCACACACACACACACATGCATGCACGCACACTCATACACGAGGAAACGCACACAGACACGCACACGCTCACGCATATGCGCACGCGCATATACATGCACACACGGACACACACACACACACACACACACGCACACACACTCACACACACACATGCGCACACACATGCATGCGCACATGCAAACACACACGCACATGCACATGCACACACGAACGTGCACTCACACATGCACACACACACACACAAACACACACATGAGCACA
>CM034156.1:208089231-208116731 GCA_019776745.2 Taxus chinensis | reverse complement strand
ACATGCACACAAACACGCGTGCACACACACACACACACACGTACACACATGCACACACACATGCACACGCCCATGCACATGCACATGCACATGCATGCATGGACACACACACACACACGTAATCGTACATGCCAACGCCCATGCCTACACCCACGCCCATGCACATGAGCACACCCAAACTCATGGCCATGCGCATGCACATGCACATGCACACGCACACCCATGCACGTGCACACGCACACGCACACGCAAATGCACACACCCATGCCCATGCCCAAACCCATGCCCACACACACGCACACGCACAAACACACGCACACACATGTTGAACATGCACACGCACACGCATGCATACACACATACTGACACACGCAAACGCACACACACACACATGTAAACGCACACGCACACGCTCATGCTCACTTACACGCAAACGCAAACGCACACACACAGAGGCATGCACATGCGCGCGTATGCACACGCACGCTCACACACATACACTTGCTCACGCCCACGCTCTCATGCACACATAAACGCATAGGATCATTTACACACACACACACACACACACACACACACAAGCACAAGCACATGCACATGCACATCCACACGTACACGCACACACATATGCACACGCCTACGCACAAGCATATGCACACGCCTACACACAAGCATACGCACACGCACATGTACACGCACATGCGTATGCACACGCACACGCACATACACACGCGCACACAAACATAGACACACACACACACACACACACACACACACACACTTGCTGACGCCCACGCTTTCATACACATACACTCACACGCGAGCTCACACACACACGTACATGCCCACGCATACACGCATGCCCACGCTCACGCCCACGCACAAACCCAAACCCATGCACATGCATACACACACACGCACACACACGCACATGTGCGTGTGCACACACACGCACGCACGTGCTCACGCCCACGCACACACATATACACACACACATGCACACGCAAACATAGGCACAAACACACACGCGTGCACAAATGCACACGCGCGTGCGTGCACACACACACACACACACACACTTGTTCATGCCCACGCTCTCATGTAAACACACTCACACGCGTGCGCACACACACACACAAATACACACACGCACACACGGACACTCACACGGACACGCACACGGACTCACACACACACACACATGCACACACATATGCGCACATGCATGCACACGCGGATGCGTACGCACACTCAAACACACATGCAATTGCACACGCACACGCACATGCACATGTACACGCCCACGCAAATGCACATGCACACACACGCAATCAAAGACGGATGCATGCACACACACACGTAAACACACACACACAAACGCCAACGCCAATGCCAACGCCCACATCGACGCACATACACATGCACATGCGCAAGTGCACGCGCATGGACACGCACACGCACATGCACATGCACACGCAGACATACACATTAACAGGCATATACACATGCGTACATGGACACGCACACGCATACTCACACACACGCACATGCACACACATGCACACACAGAGGCATGTGCACACACACGCACACACGCACGCACACGCACACACATGCACACAAGCACACACACACGCAGAGGCATGCACACACACATGCACATGCCCATGCACACACAGACATACACATACACAAGCATGTACACACGTGTACATGCATGCGCACGCACACACACAATCACATGCACACACATGCACGCACACGTACACACACATAGGCATGTGCATGCACACGCACACACACATGCACACACACTCACACACGCACACGCACACGCACACACACACGCACATGCACTCGCACACACAAATGCACACGTGCATGCAAATGCACACACACATGTACACAAATAAGCATACCCTCAAACAAACGCACATGCAAACATACACGCGCACACACACACATGTACATGCAAATACACACACATACACACATGTATGCGCACACACATGCACACACGTGCGCGCGCGCGCTCACGCCCATGTACACGCACACACACACACACACACACGTATGCACACACAGGCACAAACACACACACACACAAATGCACACGCACACACACACACAAACATATTTGCTCACGCCCATGCTCTCATGCACATAAACTCACATGCGCGTGCGCACACACACACACACGCATGCACACACACTCACACACGAGGAAATGCACACAGACACGCACACGCTCACGCATATGCACACGCGCATGTACATGCACACGCGGACACACACGCACACACGCAAAAACACACACACACACACATGCACGCGCACATGCAAACACACACACACATGCACATGCACACACGAATGTGCATTCACACACGTACACGCACAGACAAACACACACGTGAGCACACAAATGCACACGCACACATACACACACACGCTCACACCCACGCATTCATGCACACACACTCACACGCGCACACACAAACACACACTCACACGTAAAGTCACACGCATGCGCGCATGCACACACACACACATACACACACACACACACAATCACACCCAAAGTCACACACACATACACACGCACAAGCATACGCCCATGCCCACGCACACGCACACACACACACACATGCGTGGACACACACACACACGTACACGCACACGCCAACGCCCATGCCCACACCCAGGCCCATGCACACGAGCACACCCAAACTCACGCCCACACCCACGATCGTGCACACACACACACACACACACACACACACACGCACACTCACACGCAAAGTCACATGCACACGCACACGCGCGCACACACACACACACTCTCACATGCAAAGTCACATGCACATGCACACACACACGTACACATTCCTATGCATATGCGCGCGCATGCCCACTCGCGCGCACATGCACATGCCCATGCACACGCACACACACACGCACACACATGCATGGACACACACACACGTAAACGTACACGCCAACGACCATGCCCACACCCATGCCCACGCACACGAGCACGCCTAAACTCATGGCCATGCCCATGCACATGCACATGCACACACACACACATGCACGTGCACATGCACATGCACACGTCCATGCCCACACCCAAACCCATGCCCACGCACATGCACATGCACAAACACATGCACATGCATGTTGTACACGTACATGCACACGCAAATCCAAACGCACATGCACAAACATGCAAACGCATGCATACACACATACTCACACATGCAAATACACACACACACACACGTAAATGCACACACACACGCACATGCTCACGCTCACTTACATGCACACGCAAGTGCACACACACACATGCATGCTCATGCGCGTGTACGCACGCTCACACACACACACTGTAACATCCCCATTTTAAGATAGTAGAAGAAGGGAATTTTTTTTATATATAATTTTCCCTGTTATGAATTATATAATTCAAACACACGTTCAAGTTTTAATAATTGTTCTGTATCCAACTAATGCAATTTGGATCACACAATTTCATTTTAAAACTAATGTTCTCTGTTCACATACTTACAATATGGAACACACATTCAATGCCATTCAATCATATAACAGTTACAGATTTACCAATGGTGTGAAAGAAGAAATGAACACCAATTCAAATTATCCATCCACACTCTTTTTCTTTTCTCTTAGCGGTACTGAGAATTTAATCTAGAAGTGATACCAATCAATGGTAACAATTCAAAGGGAAATAAATAAAATCGTTAATTGAATACAAGGAAGAAGAATCATATTACCTCTTTGCACTGTTTAACCAAATATCCGCTTATTTAGCATAGACATGATCCAACAATATGATTCATTCCGTATAATATAATTCCCTTTAAAATAATTCACTCTACAGACATTTATGTCTTTATAACATATAGAGTGTACAGCAACCACAACAAGTCACATTTTCATCCTAATAATGAGAGAATTCACCTTCCAACAGCAAGGAATAAATCCATTCATATTCTTCTTTTAATGAAAACGATGAAAGGCCCACAATCCTTAAAATTATATATATACATATGTGTGTGTATCCTTGAGTTCAACAAGACTCAATATAATTTGCATGCTCTACTCAGTCTATTATATAGACTGATTTTTTGTTCCTCATCAGATTAAAAACTTCCTTCCAAACAGTCCTAAATGAATACCAAGAACCAGCAGGTAGTATACCATATCAAATTAGTACAGCAAAGTAAGATGCTACTATAACCTTACTGTCCCAGGGAACTCGTATTTTATGCAATGAAAAATATCAAGGAATTATAACTCGTATAATAGTATATCAACATCACCACAAATTTGTTTTTCCCAAAGGTTTCCCACACATTGAACTTAGAAATACAATATTCACATAACAATACCTTTATTAATGCAAACCCGCATAGGGTAATAGATGCACAAGCAAGGTACAGTTAAAACAATCTCAAACATCAAGCAAATCTCATTTGTTTCATTCATTTGCACAGAAATATTTAGCCATGTTCGTTTTCATGATGACAGTATAAACTAGAAGATCAAACCGCATCCATAATGCACAATAAAATCATCCTTCCATTACCTTCATATTTTCAAAACAACAAGAGAAAACATAATTCATTAATGATTTCAATAAGAACAATCATTTTCATCAAACACCCAAGAATACCCAAGTCGTGTTCATTCTTTTAAGGACAGTTCAAACAGACATACAAAACATCTCATCCTTTCATTTTCACAAGAATGCTCAGAACGCACAAGTGATATTCACTTAGCTAATGTATTTATTAGCACAACCCATAATGGTAATTGTTGTTGCAAATCAACATCACCCCCTGGATGTTGATCAGATTTCTAGTTTGATCATTCTAAGCATCTAGTGTGATTGCACAACATTGAAACCTCTTCCCAAGTGTGGGACTTGCAAAAATGGAAGAGGAATCTCCAGATTAGAGGCTGGTTCCTCAAATCCTCTGATTAGCTATTTTACTTGCACAATTGCAGAGGTTTAAACTCCTAATCCTACCCTAAATTCTAAAGGAGACAGAGATAGAGAATGCAGATAAACTAAAACTAATGCTAATAGGTGATGCACCAAAGGAGTTGTAGACACCTGATGCTGCATGAAATACACAATCCACAAGGAAACACAACAAAAAACATGCACAAATGCTCAAAATGTAATTGTTGTTACAAATCAGCAGCACCCCTGGATGTAAATCAAGGTTCTAAGTTGATGTTTAGGGCATCCAGTGTGATTGCACAACATTGAAACCTCTCTCCAAGTGTGGCACTTGCAAGATGAGAGAGGAATCTCCATATTAGAGGCTAGTTCCTCAAACTCCTCTGATTAGATCTATTATTTACACAACTGTAGAGGTTCAGATCCTAATTTTATCCTAATTTGCAAGGAGACAGGGATAAGAAATGTAAAACTTAAAACTAAACTGATAAGGGTGATACACCAAAGGAGTGGTGAGCACTTCTTGCTCATGAAAATTGACACAAATCAGAAATTGCAACATAAAAACATCATGCACAGGTTGATGATCTGTAATCAAGGGTTTGAAATGAAGCAAACAACACATACAATGGATTGAAAGCATTCACAGAGCTTGCATTGTGATTTTCAACATCAAAATCCTTATATTCCAACACCAAAGAGGTAGAAAAACCTGTTACAATCCCTAGAAGGTCTGATACTTGCCAAAATCACTTGTGCAAAAAAAGTGTTCCACCTTTGAAAAATGAGCCAAATCTGGCTTTTATAGTGCATGGGTCGAGCCCAGGAGAGAGAAAACATGAAAAAATGTGGGGAGCCATTCCCCATTGACCAAAATGCATTAAAAACAGCATGGAGACCTGACAAACCCATCCCCTGACATTTTTGACCATGCTGGAGAAGAATGCAACCCATTTTGCATTAAAATTGGTTGTTGAAAATGTCAGTTCTGTCCATGGGCATGTACCAGAATGTTTTTTGATTTTTCCTACTCCAAACTGAACCAAAATTCAAATTGGAACCATGGAATCTTAAATTAATTTCATCATCACCCAGCTTTCCATTGATATAAAGAACCAAAAATCTAAGCTTTGGCATCGAAATTTATGGCTGTTTGAATATTTAGGGCAAAAACAGCCCAAAAACATCAGCGGAAAAAAATTCAAATTTTCCCTCTTTTTTTACATTGGAATTTTTTTTCAAAAATCCCGCACTCCACCACTTGGATGCCACGTGGCATTATGTGGGATTGGCCCACGGCTCATCTTGACATTATTTCTTACGGGCCCCTTAAATTTGTTTCCACTTGGACAGTGGCACTACTTTATTGGCTCGGGCTGAAATTCAAAAATTTTCCTTAGCCAAAAAATGAGTAGGGGGTACATTTGGATAACAAGTACCTTTGGCTCTAAATGTGGCTTTGATTTCATGATATTGTCCCTAACTTCCTCTACCATGCTGGTGAAAACAACATTCTTCTTTTGTGCCAATTATTTCTCTTTCTTTAGGCACATTATTTTTGCATCCTTAGTCTTTATCTCCTCTCGTATCACCCTAATTGTTGTACCCTTATCCATATTCCACCTTGTCACCTCTATCGAGACTTTCACCAAATAATTTCTCACTTTTTCATCTTACATAACAATCAAGGCTTCTAAGTTGATGTTTCAGGCCATCCAGTGTGATTGCACAACATTGAAACCTCTCTCCAAGTGTGGGACTTGCAAATGAGAGAGGAATCTCCAGATTAGAGGTATGGTTCCTGATATTTTCTCCTCTGTTCAGATGGTTTTCATATCTTCATCAATCTGTAGAGGGTTTACTAACTCCTAATTTTATCTTAATTTGCCAAGGAGACATGGGATAAGAAAATGCATAAAATTAAAACTAAACTGATAAAGGTGATGCACCAAAGGAATGGTGAACACCTTCTTGCTCAGGTAAATTAGACCATTAGAAATTGGGCAACATGCAAGATCATGCATAGATTGATTCTGCTGTGAACAAGGGTTTCAAGAGGAAGCAAATAACACATAGAGAGGGTTGAGAATCATCCATAGATGCCTGCATTGTGATTTTCTCCGAAATCCTTGTCATACCATACACTACAGAATCCCAAGAGGCAAATTTGTTACACATTCTCTAGATGGTGTAGGTATGAACTTTCCACAAATTTTTTACCTGTTACCAAAGAGAAGACTTCAAGCTTCCTTCTGTAAAAAAAGTGTCCAAAATTTATCGAAATGAGCCAAATCGAGGCTTTTACAATCTATTGGTCGAATTGAGGAGAGAGTAAAACGTGGAAATCCTTAACTCTTTTGAAGTGAGCCCATCTCCTTATACTGTATCCAAGTCCTGCATTTAATCTATCCTCATTATGGTGGTTAGGTGAGAAACCCATTCACTGAGCATTTTTGACCAGTGGTGAAATCACAGCACCCCTTTTGCATTTTAAATTGAACTTAGGTTGACCTAATGTAAAGATATCTAGTCCAGTGTAGATTGCACAGACATTGAATCCTTTCTACGTAAGCTGAACCAAAATTGCAAAATTGACCAAGGAATCTTGCATGAATTTCAGGAGCTGATTCCTGTGACTCCTAAACTGACCTACCAAAAATCTGAAGCTATTCCAGTGGGTCGAGCTAATCTAATGGCCTAATTGCCAACGCTTTAGGGCAAAAGACAGAGCCTCCTGAAGGATGCAGCCTTGGCGAAAAATACTTATGTCAAATTTTACCTACACTAAAACGATGATACACCAGAGAAGGAAATTTGAACTTCATATCAAAAATCCCTTGCACTGCACCACCTGGATGCCTTGTGAGCATCCATGGGATTGGCCATGGGCGACATCCTTGAAATTGTGCGCCTCTTACGGGCCCTTGGATATCCATTTTTGTGCACACCTTCTATCATGTGCCCCTTTAACTGCGCCTTGGCTGAAATCACAAAAATTTTCATGCGCAACACCTTCTGTCAATGAACCTCTTTTAGCACTTGGCACAAATCCCCATGCAATGACACCTTCTGTCGTGTGCCTAATTGGCTACGCCTTGGCGTGAACAAATTTCCAAGGATTTCGACACCTTCTGTTGTCACAAAACTTGACCTTTCTAAGTTTTTGTTGCTTCATCCATTTTGCATGTCGACACCTAATCTGGGACACGTGGCAGCTCTTACCTACGCCTTGGCGCAAAAATCCATTTTCAGAGCAAGGGAGGAGGGTTCCAACGTCCACTCTGCTAACCCTGTAGATTTGAAAAGATCCATGGAGGAGTTAGCTGAAAAGATGAACAACTTTACTGATGTTGCAATTCCAGCACCCCTGCGATGAGCCAAATCTGGCATTTTCATGTACGATGTCTGTCAAGCATTCAGTGTGAAAACTTGGCACAACATGTTGAGCACCTTCTCCATGTGGGACTTACAAGCATTAGAGCGCATCCATTAAGTCAGCATGTCGAGGACCTTCTTCGTGCAAACCTTACCTACTGCCTTGGCACATCTATTTTCGTGTCGACAACTGTAGGAGAGTTACCTGACCCTAATTCTGTATCTTAATTTACAAGGTCGACAGGGATCTGAAATGTGCACTTCTTAAAACTGAACTGATGGTGCATCCATGTTTCTTGTCAATTTCTCTCTGGAAACTGAGCACTTTAAAATTACCATGCAAATTGGTAGCATAATTCCATAAGCTTTCCAATGTATGAAGACCTTCGTGCACATCCGAGCTCTAGATCAAAAGCCTATGAAGCGTCAAGTTTTAGGGCAAATGAACGAAAACACGGATTTACAAATGTTTTCCCGTGCTCTGCCTCCTGGATGACACGTGTCAGGCCTGATTGGCACATGCATTTTCACCATCCAAATCTTTCTGTCGTGTTCCTTTGAAATTTTGACCTTTTTAAGCTCTTTGGCAGAAAAATCCATTTTCATGTCGACATCCTTCTGTCGAAGCGCCTCTTACCTGCACTTGGCGACATCATGCATTGGTTGAAAGTCGACACAGGGCTTGCTGGGCAAAAAAGTGTTCAACCTTTTAGCTTGCGCCAAAAATGGCTTTGCTACATTTTCATGTCGAGCCCCGGAGCTCATGAACCTCTTACCTTCACCTTAGGACATCCATTCCTCATTCGACCAAAACACATTAAAAACTGTCGTGGAGGTCCTCTTACAAACCCTTGCCCTTTAACCATTTTTGGGCCCACAAACACTTAGTCGAAGAATTACCTGTGCCATTGGCGCATCCAAATTGGTCATGTTGACACGTTCATCATGTTCCTGTGCCGTTGGGTGCATTTCCATTAGCATCCCTTGATTTTGTCATGGCCCGATGTCCCTAAACCATCTGGCGCACAAATTTCTCCGATGCTCGATTCAGGCTTCTAGATCATGCACCCTCTTTGAGCTGAAGACCATTGGCACATTTCCATTCACGTGAAAATCTGACACTCTGGATCGAAAGTTCTGCTGCCCCTTACGTGTACTTTTGGCAAAAACAGGCCAGAATTGTCAGTCGGACAATGAAAGTTCGTGAATCTATTTACCGTCGAATGGGTTTTGCGCATCCATTTTTGTGTCGATACATTTTTCCCAACTGTCCCCACTCCAGGTGCGACTTGGCGCATTTTCTTTATTTTCGATGTCAGCCCTTCTTGACCATTTTTTACTTCGCACCTTGGTGCATCCCGATTTTCCAACTATCGACACCTTCTGTCACGTGGCAGCCACCTGGACCTGGCTTTTCGGCATCCATTCATGTCGACACCTTCCCACAAAAACTCCACCGAGCCATAACTTGAAAAATACATGGAGTTAGGAGGAAAACTTTCCCTTTCTGCGAAAGTTGAGAAAGAGCTTCTATCCAATGGTGTCATTTACCAGAAGGTTTTGAGTGGCTAAAAAGTAAAAATTTATGACTGAGGCACAATAGAAGGAAAGAATGAAAGGGAGTTAGCCACATCTACCCTGAGTTAGGGGGCACATTTGGATAACAATTTTGGCGACTCAGAGGGGTCATCTACCTGCTAGGATGAATGATCAGTAGCCTGAAGTAATCCATTGGGCATGGAGTCATGAGTAGTAGCCTACAAAACTAATTTGAACTTTGAGAACTTCTCTCTGAACCGCTTGAATCCCACTGAACATGGAGTTTTTCCCACCAAAATGCCATCAAAACGAACTGTGCAAGGGTGAAACCAGTAGCACCAAAACTATGTACAAATTGAAAATCATACTTGCTCCAAATGGAACATGCAGAGTGTGCACAAGCACTTCTTCTACTGAAAGCAAAACCTACCTACTCTACTCTAACTGGAAGCAAAGGTGAGCTAAACGAACCCTGCAACTGGTTGTGCAAAATAGCTTCCTTTCTTCAAAATTGGCAGCCATGCAAATGATTTGGAGCTGAGTATGGCTGATTGGATGAGTGGAAAATCAACAAGAAGCTGGTCTTCTACCCAAATTAGCAAGGTGTCAACAAAAAACAAATCCAATACCTCTTTTAGTTGCTCTGCATTTGGATTGGAGAGGTATGACAGCTGATCCTTGGAACTTTGCAGCTCATCCTCATGCTTAGAAGCAAGCATGACTGGTTGTGGCTTCTCCTTTGGCTCCAATGAAGCCAAATACCTGATTGGGCAAGGTCTGATCCGTTGAGTATGCCCATAATTTCTGATTTTCAACTCCAAGAATGGAGTTCTCTTGTAGACCTTGAATGGATGGTGTGGAAGCAATGGTAGAACCCTTATGCCCTTTGTCTTCCTCCAATGAAGGACATGAAAGATTAAAATCCTCCAATCTTGGTTCCAAAGAGCTTCTATAAGATGATGGCTACTGCAAATGAATACTCTCCTCTATGACAGCAGGCTCTTGTGTTTGGAAGATGGATGATGAAAGAGAGAATGGTGGAAACTCAACCGGTTCTTCTTCATCAAAACAGTCCTCCAAATCAGACAGGTAAACTGCCTCATTGCTGTCCTGCTGTAAATGTTCAACCTCTCCCATGGTGTTCTCTTGATCTATAACTTGATCACCATGGTTTCTTTCATCCTCCAGCATTGAGTTTGAGGGATCAAACTCTTCTTCAGTACTAGAACTTGAGAGAGATGAAATAGAGAGAAGAACTGAAGGTTCTTCTATAACCTGCTTTGTGCTCAAAGCCTTTGGATCTACACTTTTCTCCCCCACAACTGGAATGTGCTCCTCTTCTTTTGGATTTGGAGCAGCTTCTCCTTCCTCTTGCTATCCCTCATGACTGATTTTTGTAATTTGAATTGGATCAGCATTTCCTTCAAATAGGGTGCCAACATGGACACTATATTCTGAACAAATTGATTGCTAATCTGCAACTCCTTTTTGCTCTTCTTCTGCTACAACAAAATCAGTCCTGACCACCATTTGTTCTTTAACTCCAACCTCTTCTAAAGGTTTCATCAGCAAAGGGATCTTCTTCATCCCAAATTTAAGAGCCCAACTCTTCAAAATTTGAATTTCTTCATCCTTGTTTGGCTTCTCTTTTTGTTGTCCTTCATGACTGATTTTTGGCAATTTTTTGTGGTGGTGAAGGAGGTAAAACCTCTTGTTTCTTTGGAGGAGAGGGTGTTTCATTTAGGTCTTGTGGAGGGGATGACTGTTTGGAAGGGAAAAGGAAAGAAGAATTGAGATGAGGTGGAAGACTAGGGGGTGGAGAAATGGATTCAACACTTGGGACAGCAGATGGAGAGTTTAAAACTTGACACTGTGAGATAAAACAAATTGGGAAAGAGGAAAAGAAAAGGCATGAGATGGTGTGCTTACCCATTGACAAGGTTGCTGAATACTCCTCTCATACACCTCTATTCCTTCAATCCACTTTGCAAGCAATGGCAGCGTTGCAATCATGAAGTCAAGCTTCTCTTGAGGGCTGTAATGCCTTGGGAAAGGTCCCACCCATGGACATGGTGCTCCACAACCGATTCCAAATGCTTTCATTTGTGCTTGAGCCCTGGATTGCACCATGTTTACCTCCATCTTTTGGATTTTCTCCAATAGACCAGCATCTTGCATCTGATTGTCTTCATTGTATGCACACCCTTGCTCTTGGAAAGCTCCATAGCCAAACTGATTTTGGCATTGCTGCTCATATGGGTATGTATGCTGATTTTGAATTTGTTCAAAATGCTGATTTGGAGGATTTAAAAAACATGTTGGAGGTGGGAAACATTACTGCTGTTGTAAATGTGAGTTCCATGATGGAAATGAAGTCATGATTACACAACTTCATGGAATGGAAAAGAATGAAAGAGATGGAAAGAATAATGGATGGAAATGGATGAAAAATAGGTCTGCAACTTCAGAAATGGGTTGCTGATCAGATGGAGTTGCCAGATGTGTTTGCAAGTGCCTCCAAAGGCTGAAATCTTCACAGGAACACACCAACCTACAAAAGATGAAGTGGAAGACCTCTAAGCTCCCACCGGGTGTGTAAAAACTGTTGTTGCAAATCAGTAGCACCCCTGGATGTTGATCATGTTTCTAAGTTGATGTTTAGGGAATCCAGTGTGATTGCACAACATTGAAACCTCTCTCCAAGTGTGGGACTTGCAAGATGAGAGAGGAATCACTAGATTAGAGGCTGGTTCCTCAAACTCCTCTGATTAGATCTATTATTTACACAACTGTAGAGGTTCAGATCCTAATTTTATCTTAATTTTCAATTAGACAGGGATAAGAAATGTAAAAATTAAAACTAAACTGATAAGGGTGATACACCAAAGGAGTGGTGAGCACTTCTTACTCATGCAAATTGACACAAATCAGAAATTGCAACATAAAACATCATGCACAGGTTGATAAGCTATAAACAAGGGTCTGAAATGAAACAAACAACACATACAAATGACTAAAAGCATTCACAGAGCCTGCATTGTGATTTTCAACATCAAAATCCTTGTATTCCAACACCAAAGAGGTAGAAAAACCTGTTACAATCCCTGGAAGGTTTGATACTTGCCAAAATCATTTGTTGAAAGTGAAAACAAAAGCTTGTTGTGCAAAAAAGTGTTCAACCATCAAAAAATGAGCCAAATCTGGCTTTTACAGTGCATGGGTCGAGCCCGTGAGAGAGAAAATGTGAAAAAATGTGGGAGCCATTCCTCATTGACCAAAACACATTAAAAATAGCATGGAGGTCCTCACAAACCCATTCCTTAACATTTTTGACCATACTGGAGAAGAATGCGACCCATTTTCACATTAAAATTGGTTGTTGAAACATCAGTTCTGTCCATGGGCGCATACCAGAAGCGTTTTTTGATTTTATACCTTCAAACTAAACCAAAATTAAAAATTTACCATGTAATCTTGTAGATAATTTCACCAGATTTCCATTGATATAAAGAACGTGAAAATCTAAGCTCTGGATCGAAAGTTATGGCCATTTGAAGATTTAGGGCAAAAACAAGCCAAAATCGGATCGGCGGGCAAAAAGTTTGAATTTTTACCCGTTTTGTCTTTGGAACATTTTTCAAATTTTCCCCGCACTCTGCCACTCCAGGTGCCACATGGCATGTTTTGATTGGGTGTGGGCCCTTCCTGACCATTTTTTCCTTCGGGTCACTTGGTGTTTTTTCGCCCTTGGACACGTGGCAGCTCTTGATTGGCTGCAGGCCTTCAAGGGAAAATTTCCCACGAAAACTCCACCGAGCCATAACTTGAAAAATACGTGGAGTTAGGAGGAAAACTTTACCTTTCTGGAAAGTTGAGAAAGAGCTCTATCCAATGGTGTCATTTCCAGAAGGTTTTGAGTGACTAAAAAGTAAAAATTTATGATTGAGGCACAATAGAAAGAAAGAATGAAAGGGAGTTAGCCACAAAATGAGCAGGGGGCACATTTGGAGGAACATTTACCTTTCTAGAAAGCTAAGAGAGAGCTCTATCCAATGGTGCCATTTCCAGAAAGATTTGAGTGCCTGAAACCCAAAAAATAGAGTCTGAGGCACAAGAGAGACAAGAACACAAGCAGTTAGCCACAAAAATGAGCAGGGGCACATTTTGGATAACAATTTTGGCGATTCAGAGGGGTCATCTACCTGCTAGATGAAAATGTCAGTTTCCTGAAGCAGTCCATTGGGCATGGAGTCATCAAATTTTCTATTTAGAACCCCCACTGACTTAGAATGTTACAAAGAGGAAGATGGAATATCCCCTGATGGAAGCAAGGACTACAAAACATCTCCAGGGACAGTAAGCTGTGACAAAGCACTTAGGGAAAGCAAAACTAACCTACAGCAAAAAAATGTGCACAAGCACTTGAAGGAATGGAAACCTAAGCTAATATTTACAAGCTGGAGAATTTCTCTTTAGAAGCAATGCTTGAGATAGATTCCATTGACTGGAATCTGCAGTTCTTCACCATCCAATGAAGACAATTGGAAAGCATTGCTGTTCTTGCACTTTGTGACCATGTATGGGCCACTCCAAATGGCATAAAATTTTGAATGCCTTCCGGTTTTTCTCTATCTGCATCCCATTTTAAAACTAGATCTCCAACCTGGAAAGATCTACTCTTGGCCTTCCTGTCAAAGGTCTTCTTGATCAAAGCTTGATCCTTCTCCATTGCTTGGGATGCCTGATCTCTGATCTCTTGAAGCTCCATCGACTTTGCATATCTCACCTCTATGGGCTCAAATTCCAACAGCTCCAACTGTTTCATGAGTTCCAATGTTGGAAACTCAAGAGACATGGGCAAGATTGCTTCTCTTCCATAGACAAGCCTGAATGGAGAGTTACCTGTGGATCTCTTGGGAGTTATCCTATCAGCCCATAAGGCTGATTTCAGTTTGGTATGCCAAGACCTTTGATTCTCATCAAGAGTTCTCCTAATGATCCTCAACAAGTTCTTGTTTGTAGACTCAGCCTTGGCCATTACCTTGAGGGTAATAGTTTGATGAAGTATTTAGGTAGATCCTGTTCTTGACAGCCCACTCAGTCACCTTGGATCCAATGAATGCCAATGCATTATCTGAAATTATTGTAGTAGGTATGCCAAATCTGGTTACTATGCCCTCATATAAGTCTAAGATGCTAGACTCATTTGCCTCTTTGAGCGCTACTGCTTCAGTCCACTTGGTGAAGTAGTATGTGGCTGTCAAAATCCATTTGTGCCCTTGGCTTGAATTGGGATTAATGACTCCAATGAAGTCCAAACCCCATTGTATGAATGGCTGGTCAATTGAGATTGGATGCAATGGAAGGGCAGCAAGTCTCTCTTTTCCTATGAAGAATGCACAATTCTTACACCTCTTGATCCGTGCAAAGCAATCACTGAAAATCTTGGGCCAATAATAACCACCCTTCATAATTTTTAGAACTATCACTCTCGTTGCAAAATGACGACCAGCTAGTCCACCATGGAACTCTTCCAACACCCTATGAATTTTATTTGTGCTAATGCATCTCAACAACACTCCATTCACATCTTTCTTGAACAAAACTCCAACAATGGCATATGGGACAACCTGCAATCTGAAGTATCTTTTTTGGGTCTTGTTCATCTCCAGAGGGCATAGGCCTGTGCTTAGGAAGTGCATTAGACCTTGGGTCCAGCAAGGAGTGGGGACAACATTATTTTCTTCTTGAGTGCCACTTGGCTCATGGCTATCTTGAACTGTCAAAACAACCTCTTCTTCATTGCATACTTCTTTTTACTTACCCAAAATCAGCTGCTCACACAATCCTTTTCCTCTTACCAGCTTGGTGACCTTGATCTCAATGTCATACTCCATGACACGAGTGATCCAACCTACCTTTTTCTAACTCAAATCTTTGTTGAGGAGGAAGTCTTTAACCCTAGCATGAGAGACCAACAACTGGACCTTGTTGTTTAAGACTAAATGCTTGAATTTCTTCTAGCTTCTGATTACTGCAAGTACATGCTTCTTAATAAAATAATACCTCACCTCATAGTCATCTAGGCTCTGGCTGAATAAATCAATTGGCTTCTCATCATTGTCCTTGTTCTGCTGTACCAAAATGGTAGAAATAGTATTATTACCTCCAAATGCATAGAGGATGAAATCCTTGGAGAAGTCTGGGTTGATGAGGGTTGGTGCTTGAGAGATGGCTTCTTTGATTGCTTTAAAACTCTCCTTGCCTTCTGCTGTCCACCTGAAAGCCATGCTTTTCTTTAACATTTTGGTGATAGGTTTGACAAGGGCTGCAAAATCTGGGACAAACCTCCAAACAAATTTTATCCTCCCCAAGAAACTCTGAAGGGCTTTCTTGTGGCTTGGCAATGGTAGTGCTCTTCTGGCTTCAACCCTCTCTGGATCAATTGGTAATCCTTCTTTGGAGACAATATGGCCAAGGAGATTTCCTTCATGTGCAAGAAAGATACACTTCTTAGGATTCAAAGACACTCCAAATCTCCTGCACCTCATGAAGACTTGTCTCAAATGAGAGAGGTGCTCTGCTGCATTTTTGGAAAAAAAAGTGATATCAAGGTATATCAGCACCATGTTGTTAATCAAACCTTTGAACACCATGTCCATTGCTCTTTGGAAGGTAGCACCAGCGTTGGACAACCCAAATGGCATTTTCTTGTATGTATAAGTTCCCCATTTGGTTGTGAAGGCTGTCTTGAACTGGTCTTCTTCCTTCACCATAATCTGATTGTAGCCTGAGTAGCCATCAAGTAGTGAAAATCTCTCAGAGCCAGCCACAACTTGTAAGATTTGCTCCATGGAAGGGAGTGGGTAATGGTCCTTGAGAGATGCTCTATTCAAGTCTCTGAAGTCAACACATAATATGATCTCTCCACTCTTCTTTCTGACTGGAACCAAGTTGGCAACCCAACTAGAATGCTTGATTGGGAATATGATCCTTGACTCAATCAGCTTGTTCAATTCTTTCCTCATGAGAGGCTCCATATGTGGATTGACTGGTCTTTGTTTCTACCTGACAGACTTAGTATTTGGATCCAATTCAATGGTATGCTGAGCTAAGTTGGGATTGAAACCTTTCAAGTCTTCATAGCTCCAAGTAAACACATCAGGGAACTCTTGACACATCTTCATGAACTTATACCTTTCTTGTTCAGTTGTCATCTTTCCAATTTGCAATGGTTTTTTCTCTTCCACCAAGATGGATACTGAATCCTCTCTCTTGACCTGAATGTTTACTTTCTCCTTCCTAAATTGATCATTGGGATTAAAAATGAACTCCAAAGTGATAAGTCCCTTGGGCAGCTTGTTAGTTCTCAGCTGTACCACTTGGTCACCATACTGTTGTTCTAATTTTTCTTGATTCTTAGCTGAGAACTTAGCTTCTTCTTACAAGAAATGGATGATTTACTGGTCATTTTCAAACACTTGCCAACTTACATTGTTATCCGGCATTGAAGGCCTCACAATCACGTGGATGTTTAGCTGTACCTTGTCTTGTTGAATGCTTTCCACAATGTCAAAGGCTGCCCCTACTGCTGCAAGCCTGTCAGCAGCTTGGTTCTCTTTCCTAGGAATGGATTTGATGCCAAAACCCTCAAAATCTTCCATGAGGTCGCATACCCTGTTCTTGTAGCACTTGAATAGATCATTCTTGGCAGCATGTTGTCCCTTGACCTGATTTACAATCAATTCACTATCACCAAAGACTTGCAAGTTCTTTATTCCTCTCTTTATTGCCCAATGCATCCCTTGCACCAAGGCTTCATATTCAGCAGTGTTATTGGAGCATGCAAACTAAAATCTAAAAGCTGAATAGTACTTTACTCCTTGAGGTGAAACAAGCATGGCTCCACCTCATGCACCTTGTCTACTCCTTGATCCATCAAAAAACAACTACCATACCTCATTGTCATCCTTATAGTTTGGCTTGGTGATGCTAGGGATGGGCTGATCTTCTTCATGTATGCAATAGACTCCTAGCTCAGATTCTTCTACTTCTTGATAAGGATCAATTACATGTACCTTATTTTCCCATTCATCAAGAGTTAGATCCGGGATGCTTCCAACCTTGGTGTTAGCTTCATCAGTGCTTGGGTGATCTTCTTGATCAAATGCTGAACAATTGGCATTGATCTGACTTGGAGTGTAGGGCTCAATGTGGAAGTTTGCAATAGGTTCAGACCTGATTATAGCTTTGGTTCCATACCTCATTCTGAATAGCATGTGTGACCAATCAGCAGAAAAATATCCTCCAATATTGGCTATGAAGTCCCTTGACAAGCATAGGGAAAAGAGTGGTGGAAGGTCTATAACTGATACATCTTGTAAAACAACAACATTTAGACATGCATGCAAGGTAAGAATCAAGTTTCTAATCACTCTAACTGTTGTTACTGCTGTCCCATCCAGCTGCACTACCCCTTTGGATATGGTTTCATACTGGAGCCCTAGTTGATTAGCTATTTGTTTAGGCATCACTGAGCTACTTGCCTTGGAATCTATCATGCAATTGTGCACTAACTAATTTCCAATGATTAATGAAACATAGAAAGGAGGGGGCTTCAACATTTTACCTTGCTGTCCTCCATGATTCCCTTCAGGCTGGGCAACATTTGTGAGCATTTTCTCTTGCATCTGAACTTGCTGATTCGAAGTTGGTCATTCCTTCATGGCAGCTTATAGCAAATCTCTTTGGCTTGGGATAGATAGATATTCTCACATTGATATATTTACATTTGTCTTCTTCATCTGATCAATGATACTGAATGGTGATGGAGGATCTCTTTGTTGTCCCTTGGTTGGCACATTCACTCCTTGCATGTGGGCAGCAACAACTGGTATTTGAGTTGGTCTAGGAGCTAGTTTTCTAGCTTGGATCAAACAATTTTCAGCCCTAATGACAATGCTATAAGCCATAGGGATAGTTATGCCTCCCATGGACTGAATCAACATTGAAATATCAAAATTTAGAACTTTGAGGTAGTAGAGAAAAGCACCTTCCACTGTTGGCCTGACTGCCATTGGAATTCTCTCCCAAGTCCTTTGAAATCTGAAGTTGAAATCAGTCAGCTGCTCATTGGGAGCTCTCTTGATGGTTGTCAGCTGCTCCAAAAGAGACAAGTTGTCTCTCTTCTCTCCAAATTGCTCATGAAGTGCTATACATAGCTGGTTTTAATTTTGAATAGAACTTGAGGCAAGACTTCTAAACCATTGCAATGCTTTCCCCTTGAATGAAGATGCCAGCAATTTGATAGCCACTTGCATCTCATTGATTTCATGAATTGCACAAAGGTTGGCAATGTCTTTAACATGATCACCTAGAGTAGTCTGATTCTCTCCAGTGAAGTATGGAATGTTCTTCAAGGCTGCAATTGGAATTAGATGTTGTGCATTGAGGCAAGTGGGATGCTGCCAGTGAAATTGACATAGGGGCTGTTTTATGCCATTCTAATTGGCCTTAAAACCCTTGTTGATTGAATGAGAGGCCTACCAGGTGGAGGAGTTGAGAGAGTTCTGTTTGGTGGAGATGGAGACCTTTGGATTCTCCTCCCACTTTGCCTTACTCTTGGAGATAACTACAGATATTTAAACAACGCCTCTTCTTCTCCAGCTCTTGACCTTGTAGTGATTCTTCTCATAAGTTTTCAGGTCTACATTGCTAAAACCAACTGATTCTTCCCCTTGGATTCACCAGATGTGTAATTTATAGCTCTTTTGAAGCAAGAAAATTACAGAAAATGCACATCAACTTTGATGCAATAAAAATGAGTCCTCTAAGGTCTCACCGGGCATGCCAAAACTGTTGTTGCAAATCAGCAGCACCCCTGGATGCAAATCAAGGTTCTAAGTTAATGTTTAGGGCATCCAGTGTGATTGCACAACATTGAAACCTCTCTCCAAGTGTGGGACTTGCAAGATGAGAGAGGAATCTCCAGATTAGAGGCTGGTTCCTCAAACTCCTCTGATTAGATCTATTATTTGCACAACTGCAGAGGTTCAGATCCTAATTTTATCTTAATTTGCAAGGAGACAGGGATAAGAAATGTAAAAATTAAAACTAAACTGATAAGGGTGATACACCAAAGGAGTGGTGAGCACTTCTTGCTCATGCAAATTGACACAAATCAGAAATTACAACATAAAACATCATGCATAGGTTGATAAGCTGTAAACAAGGGTTTGAAATGAAGCAAACAACACATACAAAGGACTAAAAGCATTCACAGAGCTTGCATTTGTGATTTTCAACATCAAAATCCTTGTATTCCAACACCAAAGAGGTAGAAAAACCTATTACAATCCCTGGAAGGTCTGATACTTGCCAAAATCACTTGTTGAAAGTGAAAATAGAAGCTTTCTATGTAAAAAAAGTGTTCCCCTTTGAAAAATGAGCCAAATCTGGCTTTTACAGTGCATGGGTCGAACCCAAGAGAGAGAAAATGTGAAAAAACGTGGGAGCCATTCCTCATTGACCAAAATGCATTAAAAATAGCATGGGTGACCTGACAAACCCATCCCCTGATATTTTTGACCATGTTGGAGAATAATGTGACCCATTTTGCATTAAAATTGGTTGTTGAAACGTTAGTTCTGTCCATGGGTGCGTACCTAAAGAGTTTTTTAATTTTCTCCCTAAAAAAAACTAAAATTCAAAATTAACCATGGAATATTGTAGAGAATTTTACTAATTTTCCATTGATATAAAGAATGTGAAAATTCAAGCTCTGGATTGAAAGTTATGGCCGTTTGAAGATTTAGGGCAAAAACAAGCCCAAAATGGATCGGTGGGAAAAAAATTCGAATTTTACCTCGTTTTTGCATTTGGAAATTTTTTTTAAAAATCCCTGTGCTCTGCCACTTGGATGCCATGTGGCATGATGTGATTGGCTATGGGCTCATCCTTGAAATTTTTCTTACGGGCCCTTCCTTAGAAATTTTTTTCCACTTCGACACGTGGCACGCACTACTTTATTGGCTCGGGTCAAAATTCAAAAAATTTCCTGCGTAAAACACTTAGCAAAATTTTTCACTTCACCTCCCCTGCTGACACGTGTCACGTCCTGATTGGCTTGGTGGGCCCGCGGGCAAAAAATTTCCCACAAGAACTCCACCGAGCCATAACTTGAAAAATATGAGGAGTTAGGAGGAAAACTTTACCTTTCTGGAAAGTTGAGAGAGAGCTCTATCCAATGGTGCCATTTCCAGAAAGATTTGAGTGCCTGAAAAACCAAAAAATGGAGACTGAGGCATAAGAGAGGCAAGAACACAAGGATTTAGGCACAAAAATGAGCAGGGGCACATTTTGGATAACAGTAATGAAAGATCAAGAAAGAAATGATAGATATATGAAAGGGTTGAGGGATTTTAATCACAGAACATATATCAACATCTTAGATCCAATATAGTACATTACAGTGATCCAGAGGCAAGAAAAGGTGCTTTATTACATGGAAAGATAAAATTTCTTCACAAATTCTACCAAGGAGGACGAAAAAGGAAGTTGTAGAGCTAAAAAGTGTCTCTCCTTTTGCAAAATGAACTCATTCTGGCTTTTACAGTGCAAACCACGACCCCAGGAGAGAGAAATGCGGGAAAAAGTGCAAGGGATTCAACCATTGACCAAAATTCCATCAAAATAGCATGAGCACCCTGATAGACCCATTCCCTAATATTTTTAACCATGCTGGGAGAGAATGCGAGTCATTCTTCATTAAAAACGGTGGTTGAAACATCATTTTTGTCCATGACCACGTGCCAGAGTCATTTTTTGATTTTCTCTCTCCAAAATCTATCAAAATGCAAAAATAACTCTAGAATCTTGTATATAATTTCACCATCTTTCCATTGATATAAAGAACGTGAAAAACTGAGCTCTAGATCAAAAGATATAGCGATTTGAAGTTTTAGGGCAAAACAAGGCCAAATCGGGTCGGTGGGAAAAAATTCAAATTTTTACACCTTTTTGGTCATTTGGAAATTTTTCCAAAATTTCCCCGCGCTCCACCACTCTAGGTGCCACATGGCGGCATCTCATTGGCCGTGGGCCTTTTAGGGGAAACTCTTCCCAAAAAACTCCGCCGAGCCATAACTTCAAAAATACATGGAGTTAGGAGGAAAACTTTACCTTTCTGGAAAGCTGAGAAAGAGCTCTATCCAATGGTGCCATTTGCAGAAGTTTTTGAGTGCCTGAAAATCAAAATTTTGTGACTGAAGCACAAGAGAGGGAAGAATGGGAGGAGTTAGCCACAAAATGAGTAAGGGGCACATTTTGGATAACAATTTTGGCGACTCAGAGGGGTCATCTGCCTGCTAGATGAAGTTACTATTATCCAAAATCTGCCCCTGCTTATTTTTTGTGGCTAACTCCTCTCATTTTTTTCCTCTCTTGTGCCTCAGTCATAATATTTTACTTTTCAGGCACTCAAAACCTTCTAGAAATGACACCATTGGATAGAGCTCTTTCTCAACTTTCCAGAAAGGTAAAGTTTTCCTCCTAACTCCATGTATTTTTGAAGTTATGGCTCGACGGAGTTTTTTGGGAAGAGTTTCCCCTAAAAGGCGCACATCCAATGAGATGCTGCCATGTGGCACCTAGAGTGGTGGAGTGCGGGGAAATTTTGGAAAATTTTCCAAATGACCAAAAAGGTGCAAAAAATTGAATTTTTTCCCACCGACCCGATTTGGCCCTGTTTTGCCCTAAAACTTCAAATGGCCATATCTTTCGATCCAAAGCTCAGTTTTTCACGTTCTTTATATCAATGGAAAGCTGGTGAAATTATCTACAAGGTTTTTGGGGTAATTTTTACATTTTGATGGAGTTTGGAGAAAGAAAATTTAAAAATGCCTCTGGCATGTGGTCATGGACATAAATGACTGTTCAACCACTATTTTTAATGAAGAATGGCTCGCATTCTCTCCCAACATGGCTAAAAATGTCAGGGGATGGTTCTGTAAGGATGCCCATGATGTTTTGAATGCGTTTTGGTCAATGGTTGAATCCCTTCCATGTTTTCCCACGTTTCTCTCTCCTGGGCTCATCCCTTGCACTGTAAAAGCTAGATTTGGCTCATTTTCAAAGGGTTGAACATTTTTTGTGTATTGCAGGTCCCCTTTCTCACCTTGGAAGTGATTTTGTAGGTCCAACGTAGATGCTCTATTCAAATATCTGAAGTCAACACACAATCTGATTTCCCCACTCTTCTTTCTGACTAGAACCAAGTTGGCAACCCAACTAGAATGCTTGATAGGGAATATGATTCTTGATTCTATCAACTTATTCAATTCTTTTCTCATGAGAGGCTCCATGTGGGGGTTGAATGGCCTTTGTTTCTGCCTGATGGGCTTAGTATTTAGATCCAATTCAATGGTGTGTCGAGCTAAGTCAGGATTGAAACCTTTCAAATCTTCATAACTCCAAGCAAACACATCAAGGAATTCTTGACAAAGTTGTATGAACTCATACCTTTCTTGCTCAGTTATCATCTTACCAATTTGGAGTGATTTGCCTCTTTCTACTGAGATGGACACTGAATCTTCTCCCTTCACTTGGATGCTTGCTTTTTCCTTCCTAAACTGATCATTAGGATTGAAAATGGACTCCATAGTAATAAGTCCCTTTGGTAGTTTGTTGGTTCTCAGCTGCACCACTTGGTCACCATACTGCTGCTCTAACTTTTCCTGATTTTTGGCTGAGAATTCAGCCTCTTCTTGCAAGAAATGGATGATTTGCTGATCATTTTCAAATACTTGCCAACTTACATTGTTATCTGGCACTGAAGGCCTCACAATCACATGGATGTTTGGTTGTACCTTATCCTTTTGAATGCTCTCCACAACATCAAAGGCTGCCCCAACTGCTGCAAGCCTATCAGCGGCTTGGTTCTCTTTCCTAGGAATGAATTTGATGCCAAAACCCTCAAAATCTTCAATGAGGTCCCACACCCTATTCTTGTAGCACTTGAGTAGATCATTGCCAATGACAACATGCTGATATTTGACTTGGTTGAAAATCAACTCACTGTCACCAAAGACTTGCAAGTTCTTTATTTCTCTCTTGATTGCCCAATGCAGTCCTTGCACCAAGGCTTCATATTCAGCAGTGTTATTAGAGAATGCAAAATGAAATCTAAAAGTTGAATAATACTGAACTCCTTGAGGTGAAACTAGCATGGATCCCCCTCCTGCACCTTGTCTACTCCTTGATCCATCAAAAAACAACTGCCATACCTCATTGTCATCTTTGTGGTTTGGCTTGGTGATGTTAGGAATAGGCTGTTTTTCTTCATGTATGCAATAGACTCCCAGCTCAGATTTTTCTATTCCTTGATAAGGATCAAAAGCATGCACCTTGCTTGCCCATTCATCAAGAGTTAGATCTGGGATGCTTCCTACCTTGGTGTCAGCTTCATCAGTGCTTGGATAATCCTCTTGATCAAACACTGAACAATTGACATTAATTTGACTTGGAGTGTAAGACTCAATGTGAAAGTTTGTAATAGGTTCAGACCTGATTGTGGCTTTGGTTCCATATCTTGTTCTGAACAGCATGTGTGACCAATCAGCAGACAAGTAACCTCCAATCTTAGCTATGAAATCCCTTGACAAACATAGGGCAAAGAGTGGTGGAAGGTCTATTACTGAGACATCTTGCAAAACAACCACATTGGGACAGGCATGTAAAGTAAGACTCAAGTTTTTAATCACCCCGACTGTTGTTACTGCTGTCCCATCCAACTGTACCACCCCTTTGGATATGGTTTCATACTGAATTCCCAATTGATCAGCTATTTGTTTGGGCATTATTGAACTACTTGCCCCGGAATCAATCATGCAATTGTGTACTAATTGATTTCCAATAATTAATGAGATGTAGAATGTAGGGGGCTTCAATATTTTACCTTGCTATCCTCCATGATTCCCCTCAGGCTGGGTAGCATTTGTGAGCACCTTCTCTTGCATTTGGACTTGCTGATTTGAAGTTGACCAGTCCTTCATGGTAGCTTGTAGAAAATCTCTTTGGCCTGGGATAGATAGTGATTCCCACATTGATATGTTTACATTTGTCTTCTTCATTTGATCAATGATACTGAATGGAGATGAAGTATCCCTCTGTTGTGCCTTGGCTTGCACATTCATTCCTTGCACATGGGCAGCAACAACTGGCATTTGGGTTGGCCTAGGGGCTATTTTAGGCAATCCTTGCGTGCTTGGGATTGCATTTTGTTTACCAATAGTTTGTGAAGTGACAGAAGGTCGTGAATTACTTGGGGCCAATGGCTATTCTTCACCCAAATTTCTTCTCTTTGACCTTGTGTTGGCTGCAACACTTTGGGAAATCATTTGATTCATGCCACAAAAATCTTCTGCCTGCCAGTTTACAAGTGTGGTATCATTTGGAGCTGATTGTTGCTAGAATGTTTCTTGTTGCTGGTTATTTCCTTGACTACCTTCACCCTCCACACCAGTTGTTTTCACCATTAATGCTTGATTCAAGGCACCATTGAAGCACATGGACTGGTTATGAGGTTCATTGCATGGGAAACACCAATCATACTCTTGAGTTATATAGTTTTGTACTAGCACTAATGCTTTAGATGCAGATGTAACATTGGGATTATAGGGCTGAAATGGTCTGTTGGCAGGAGGCCTTACTTGATTTAGATTTGCAGCTGGATTGGGTGGTCTATGAGGTTGATATGGCTGCCTGTTAGGCTGAGCTTGAGGCTGGAAGGAAGGTCTAAAACCTTGAGCTTGCTGCCTTTTGAGTGTAACCAGCTCATTACCTAGATTTTACAATTGCTTCATGACTTCTTGAAGTTCATTTGAGGCACTAGAAGATGAAGTGGAAGCTTGACTTGAATTCTGATTTCTAGGAGTGGGAATAGAAGCTAAATTAGGCACTTGGCTAGTACTTGAGCTCTCTAAACTTTGAAATAATGGCATTGGAGGCCTAGGAGCCAGCTTGCCAGCTTGAATCAAACAATTTTCAGCTCTAATGGCAATGCTGTAAGCAATGGGGATAGTTATGCCTCCCATGGACTGAATTAACATAGAAATATAAGAATTTAAAGCTTTAAGGTAATAAAGAAAAGCACCTTCTGATGTTGGCCTGACTGCCACTGGAATTCTCTCCCAAGTCCTTTGAAATCTGAAATTAAAATCAGTCAGCTACTCATTGGGATCTCTTTTGATAGTTGTCAGCTGCTCCAAAAGGGACAAGTTGTCTCCCTTTTCCCCAAACTGCTCATGGAGGGCTATATATAGCTGATTCCAATTTTGAATAGAACCTGAGGCAAGACTCCTGAACCATTGCAAAGTTTTCCCTTTGAATGAAGATGCCAGCAGTTTGACAGCAACTTGCATCGCATTGATCTCATGGATTGCACAAATGTTAGCAATATCCTTAACATGATCACCAGGTGAGGTCTGATTTTCTCCAGTGAAGTATGGAATGTTCTTCAATGCTGCAACTGGGATTGGATTTTGTGCATTAAGAGCAAGTGGGCTGCTGCCAGTGAAATTGACATAGGGGTTGTTTTGTGTCATTCTGATTGGCCTTAGAACGCTTGTTGATTGAATGAAAGGCCTACCAGGTGGAGGAGTTGAGAGAGTTCTGTTTGGTGGAGTTGGGGACCTTTGGATTCTCCTCCCACTTTGCCTTATTCTTGGAGATAACTGCAGATATTCAAACAATACCTCTTCTTCTCCAGATCTTGACCTTGTATTGATTCTTCTCATGAGTTTTCAGGTCTGCACTGCTAAAACCAGCTGATTCTTCTTCCTTAGAGTCGCCAGATGTGTAATTTATAGCTCTTTTAAGGAAGAAACTTGCAACAAATGCACATCAATTTTGTTGCAATGAAGATGAAGACCTCTAAGGTCCCACCGGGCATGCCAAAACTGTTGTTACAAATCAGCAGCACCCCCTGGATGTTGATCAGATTTCTAGTTTTATCATACTAGCATCCAGTGTGATTGCACAACATTGAATCCTTTTCCCAAGTGTGGGACTTGCAAAATGAGAAAGGAATCTCCAGTTTAGAGGCTGGTTCCTCAGTTCCTCTGGTCAGATTTATCACTTACAAGTTGCAGAGGTCTATATTCCTAACCCTACCCTAAATTCCAAAGGAGACAGAGATAGAGAATGCAGATAAACTAAAAATAATGCTAATAGGTGATGCACCAAAGGAGTGGTGAGCATTTCTCACTTCTGCAGATTGACACAATTCATAAAATGCAACAAAACAACATGCACAAACTGATAACTGTAATGAAGAATTAGAAATTAGTCAAACAACACCAGCAGAGGATGAAAAATTAATCACAGGGCCTGTATTGTTATTTTAACATCAAAATCACTTGCATTACAACACCTGGGAGGCAAAAATGAGTTACAGTTCTTAGAAAAGGTCTAATATTCCACCAAAATCACTTCCAAGGTGAGAAAGGGGACCTGCAATACACAAAAAAATGTTCAACCCTTTGAAAATGAGCCAAATCTGGCTTTTACAGTGCAAGGGACGAGCCCAAGAGAGAGA
>CM034156.1:208004231-208081731 GCA_019776745.2 Taxus chinensis | reverse complement strand
GCACACTCTACATGCACAGCACTTTCATTTTCTATCACTTGTCACACTTTGCACATTTAAAGTACATTTAGGAGTTTAAACCTGCACATTGCACACGTGAAATACTGATCACAGCAGTTGACACACACGCACACCTCATCTACAGATTCCACTTCCACAAGCACACTTGCAAAACGAGGATTCACATGTTGTGCAATCACACTGGATGCACAAATTAGCACATGCACACGTACACACACAAGGAATTTTCACACACACAATTTCAAATTTTTCACCTTCCATGTTGACGTGCAATGCTTAACTTGCACATGCACGTGCACGCTGCGCGCACACACACACATTTTTGCACACGCACACGTGTTGACCTGCACACCTTGCCACACACACATGCACACAACTCAAACATAATCACATGTGACACCTGCACACACACAACTTGACACACACACCTTTTGGAGGCACACGCAAAAGCACACTGGTGACACCATGGTACAACTCACAAGCATGCACACCTTTTTTTCCACACACACGCACATCGCACACGCACATCACATCACATGTCCACACGCACACGCACACCTACATGACTTCACACATCACACAATTCACACACAAAGCAGCAGTATATGCACACCTCCAACATATTTTTACAAACGCACCTCCACATCACACGCATGCGTACACACATCACAAACACGCGCATGCACATATGAGCACAGTGCACACAAGTCAGTTTGGATATGCACACGTCAAGCACAAGGGTACGCATGCACGAACACGTACAAACGCAATGATGCACATCTTGCACATGGAAAGCACATCACAAAGACAGGCACACGCGCACCTAGGGCACATGCACAAATGAACGCGCATGCAGAATCAGTTGCACACACCACAACGCACATGGCACACGTAAACCAAGCCAAGTGCACGTGCACATGCCCTGCACATGCAGACGCACACGACTTCACGATACATGCACTATGCACACGCACACGCATGCACACGTGCACGCACGTCACATACACGGCACATGACACAAAATGCAAATGTGAACAACACACGCAACGCACACGCACGTACACACGCATCACGCACATGCACACCCACACGCACACACACATGCACACCTGCGCAGCATACACGTTTTACATGGACATGTAAACGCACAGACACACAGTGTTGAATCACATTTCACATGTGCACCTAGTCTTCACGCACACGCACACATCACATTTCCCTTCCACATGCACCCACACAGAGCTACACACGCATACGCTACACACCTCCACCACACAAACACATTGCACACGCTACACGCGTGACGTTACAATCGCACTTCTCCTCACTGCACCCAAATCGCACACACACATGTACAGGATAAAAATCACATACATGCACACGCACAGGCACATGCACATGCACCCAAAAGAAACACGCCAAACACATGCACACGCACACGTCACACGTTGGCGCACGTACATGCACACGAACACAGATCACACGCACACACACATGCACAGGTCGCAAGTACCTGGCAAGCACACGCAACGTGCATAAGTACATGCACACTGCACACGCACACACACACACACGCACATGCAACACGAACTGCTCATTTTTCACACGCAAAGCAGCACACACTCATTTTGGCACTCTATTTGAAGGGAATGCATGCACAATCACACGTAACATGTACACGCCAACAGATGCACACATGCACACGAAGCAGATGCACGCACGTGCAAACTTGGACACACGTAAACAGACATGGACTGCCACACACTTCATGCAGAAGCACAGATTTATACGCACAGAGCACACTTCCCATCAAGTATTACGAGGACGTAGTTATGCTCCAAATGCAAAGACACATGAGCAAATTCTCCCCTGAAGACGCACACGTGCACTTGCAAGATGCACGCACAGCACGTGCACACTGCACACACACAATGTGCCCCCTACTCATTTTGCTCACACACACGCATTCCCTCTCTTGTGCCTCAGTCACAATATTTTGCTTTTCAGGCACTCAAAACCTTCTAGAAATGACACCATTGGATAGAGCTCTTTCTCAGCTTTCCAGAAAGGTAAAGTTTTCCTCCTAACTCCATGTATTTTTCAAGTTATGGCTCGGCGGAGTTTTTGTGGGAAATTTTCGCCTAGAAGGCCCACGCAGCCAATCAGAACTCGCCACGTGTCCAAACGTGCCAAAAATATCAAAGCGACCCGATTTGGTCCTGTTTTGACCTAAAACTTCAAATCGCCATATCTTTCGATCCAGAGCTCAGTTTTTCACATTCTTTATATCAATGGAAAGCTGGTGAAATTCTCTACAAGATTCTGGGGTTAATTTTGCATTTTGGTGGAGTTTGGAGAGATAAAATCAAAAAACACTTTTGGCACGTGGTAATGGCCAGAAATGACGTTTCAACAACCAGTTTTAATGCAAAATGGGTCACATTCTTCTTCAGCATGGCCAAAAATGTCAGGGCATGGGTCTGTAAGGACACCCATACTATTTTAATGCATCTTCATTCAATGGGGAATGGCTTCCACATTTTTTTACATGTTTTCTCTCTCCTGGGCTCGACCCATGCATTGTAAAAGCCAGATTTGGCTCATTTTTTGAAAAGGAACATTTTTTTGGATAGCAAGCTTCTTCTTTCACCTTCAACAAGTGATTTTTGCAAGTATCACGACCTTCTTCATGATTGTAACAGGTTTCTTCCTCTTTGATGTTGCAAATGTAAGGATTTTGATAGTGAAAAATGACAGTGCAGACTCTGTGATCAATTTTTAGTCCTTTGTTTATATTTTCTTGCTTCATTTCAGACCTCTAATTACATCTTATCAGCCTGTGTATGATGTTTCATGTTGCATTTCATGAAATTGTGTCAATTTTCATGAACAAGAAGTGTTCACCACTCCTTTGGTGTATCACCTATTAGTTTAGTTTCAATTTTTACACTTTCTATCTCTGTCACCTTGGAATTTAGAGTAGGATTAGGATTCAAACCTCTGCAATTGTGCAAATAACAGATCTGATCAGAGGAGTTTGAGGAACCAACCTCTAATCTAGAGATTCCTCTCTCATTTTACAAGTCCCACACTTGGAGAGAGGTTTCAATGTTGTGCAATCACACTGGATGCCTGAAACATCAACTTAGAAACCTGATTTGCATCCAGGGGTGCTGCTGATTTGCAACAACAGTTTTGGCACGCCCGGTGGGACCTTAGAGGTCTTCCATTTTATCTTTGACAGGTTAGTGTGTTCCTGTTAAGGATTCAGCCTTTTAGAGGCACTTTCAAAAGCACATCTGGTGACTCCATCTGGTAAACAACTCATTCTCTAAGTTGTAGACCTATTTTCCATTCATTTCCATCCATTCTTCTTTCCATCATTTTCATTCTTTTACATTCCATGAAGTTGTGCAATCATGACTTCATTTCCATCATGGAATTCACATTTACAACAGCAGTATATCACACCTCTAACATGTTTTACAAATCCTCCAAATCAGCATTTTGATCAAATTCAAAATCAGCATGTCTACCCATATGAGCAGCAGTGCCAAAGTCAGTTTGGTTGTGAAGCACATCAAGAACAAGGGTACTGCATGCAATGAAGACAATCAAATGGAAGATGCAGATTTTGTAGAAAAAATCCAAAAGATGGAGGTAAAGATGGTGCAATCAAGAGCAGCAGCTCAAATGAAGGCTTTCAGAATTAGTTGCAGGACTCCTTGTCCATGGGGAGGCCCTTTTCCAAGACACTTCAACCCTTAGGAGAAGCTGGACTTTATGATGAAGATGCTGCCCCAACTTGCACAATGGACAGCAGAAATAGAGGCCTATACACTTGGTGTTGAACAACCTTGTCAATGGGTAAGTTCTACACCATCATCTAGTTTTTCTCTTCCCATTACTCAAGCAACATCATCTCATTTGGAATTTCAAATTCTAAATCCAGTCAATGCTGCCCCAGGAGTTAGTTCCATTTCGCCATCCCCTAGTCTTCCACCACATCTCGATTCTTCTTTCCCCTTTCCTTCCAAACAGTCATCCCCTCCACAAAAGCTAACAGAATTACCCTCTCCTCCAAAGAAACAAGAGTTTCTACCTCCTCCACCACCATGAAAAATTGCCAATTCATTTGAGTTACAATCCACTTCTCCTCTTGCATTCCCAAATCCATGTTGGGAGGATAAAAATTAGAATGCCAGTCAAGGAAAACAACAGCAAAAAGAAAAGCCAAACAAGGATGAAGAAATTCAAAGTCTCAAGAGTTGGGCTCTTAAATTTGGGATGACAAAGATCCCCTTGATGGTTAAGCCTTTAGAAGAGGTTGGAGTTGGAAAACAAGTGGTGGTTAGGACTGAATTTGCTGCAGTAGGAGAAGAGCAAAAAGAAGAAGCAGATCAACAATCAGTTTGCTCAGAAAGTAGTGTCCATGTTAGCATTCTATTCAAAGAGAATGCTGATTCAATTCAAGTTGCACAATCAGCCATGGAGGAAGAAAGCTCTGAAGAAGATCCTACAGTCCCAACTTGTCCTCTAGAGCAGCAGATCGAAGAGTTTGACTTAACGAACTTCGTGCTAGAGGAAGAGTTCTATCAAGAACAAGATTGTCTTCAAGTAGTAGAAGAGGGAGAAGCTGCTCCAAATCCAAAAGAAGAGGAGCACATTCTAGTTGTGGAGGAGAAAATTACAGATCCAAGGGCTTTGAGCACAAAGCAGGCTACAAGAGAACCTTCAATTCTTCTTTCTACTTCATCTCTCTCGAGTTCTAGTGCTAAAGAAGAGTTTGATCCCTCAAACTCAATGTTGGAGGATGAAAGAAACCATGATGATCAAGTTACAGATCAAGAGGATACCGTGGAGGAAGTTGAGCATTTGCAGCAGGACAACAATGAGGTAGTTTATCTGTCAGATTTGGAGGACTATTTTGATGAAGAAGAACCGGTTGAGTTTCCACCATTCTCTCTTTCATCTTCCACGTCCCAAATACTTGAGCCTGCTGTCATGAAGGAGAGCATTCATTTGCAGTAGCCTGCATCTTATAGCAGCTCTTTGGAACTAAGATTGGAAGATTTTAATCTTTCATGTTCTTCATTGGAAGAGGAGAAAGGGCAGAAAGGTTCTACCATTGCTTCCACATCACCCACCCAAGAAGGTCTACAAGAAGACTCCATTTTTGGAGTTGAAAATCAGAGCTATGGGCATATCAAATGGATCATACCTTGCCCAATCAGGTATTTGGCTTTATTGGAACCAAAGGAGAAGTCACAACCAGTCATGCTTGCTTCTAAGCATGAGGATGAGCTACAAAGAACCAAGGATCAGCTGTCATACCTCTCCAATCCAAATGCAGAACAACTAAAAGAGGTATTGAATTTGCCTTCAGCTGATACCTTGATGATTTGGGTGGAAGACCAGCTTCTTGTTGATTTTCCATTCATCCAATCAGCCATGTTCAATGCCAAATTAGTTGCATGGTTGCCAATTTTGAAGAAAGGAAGCTATTTTGCACAACCAGTTGCAGGGTTTGTTTAGCTCACCTTTGTTTCCATTAGGGTAGAGTAGGTAGGTTTGCTTTCAGTAAAAGAAGTGCTTGTGCACACTCTGCATGTTCCATTTGGAGCATGTATGATTTTCAGTTTTGTACATAGTTTTTGTGGTGCTGGTTTTGCTCTTGCACAATCCATTTCAGTGGGTTTCCAAGTGGCTCAGAGAGGAGGTTTTTCAAAGTTCAGATCAGTTTGTAGGCTACAACTCATGACTCCATGCCCAATGGATGCTTCAGGCAACTGGTAACTTCATCCAGCAGGCAGATGACCCCTCTGAGTCGCCAAAATTGTTATCCAAAATGTGCCCCCTGCTCATTTTGTGGCTAACTCCTCTCATTCTTCCCTCTCTTGTGCCTCAGTCACAAAATTTTGCTTTTTAGGCACTCAAAACCTTCTAGAAATGGCACCATTGGATAGAGCTCTTTCTCAGCTTTCCAGAAAGGTAAAGTTTTCCTCCTAACTCCATGTATTTTTCAAGTTATGGCTCGGTGGAGTTTTTGTGGGAAATTTTCCCCTAGAAGGCCCGCAGCCAATCAGAACTCGCCACGTGTCCAGGCTAAAATATCAAAGCGACCCGATTTGGCCCTATTTTGCCCTAAAACTTCAAATCGCCATATCTTTCGATCCAGAGCTCAGTTTTTCACGTTCTTTATATCAATGGAAAGCTGGTGAAATTCTCTACAAGATTCCAGGGTTAATTTTGCATTTTGGTGGAGTTTGGAGAGAGAAAATCAAAAAATGCTTCTGGCACGTGGTAATGGCCAGAAATGACATTTCAACAACCAGTTTTAATGCAAAATGGGTCACATTCTTCTTCAGCATGGCCAAAAATGTCAGGGCATGGGTCTGTAAGGACGCCCATGCTGTTTTAATGCATCTTCATTCAATGGGGAATGGCTTCCACGTTTTTTACATGTTTTCTCTCTCCTGGGCTCGACCCATGCATTGTAAAAGCCAGATTTGGCTCATTTTTTGAAAAGGAACATTTTTTTGGATAGAAAGCTTCTTCTTTCACCTTCAACAAGTGATTTTTGCAAGTATCAGACCTTCTTCATGATTGTAACAGGTTTCTGCCTCTTTGATGTTGCAAATGCAAGGATTTTGACAGTGAAAAATGACAGTGCAGACTCTGTGATCAATTTTCAGTCCTTTGTTTGTATTGTCTTGCTTCATTTCAGACCTCTAATTGCATCTTATCAGCCTGTGTATGATGTTTCATGTTGCATTTCATGAAATTGTGTCAATTTGCATGAACAAGAAGTGTTCACCACTCGTTTGGTGTATCACCTATTAGTTTAGTTTCAATTTTTGCACTTTCTATCTCTGTCTCCTTGGAATTTAGAGTAGGATTAGGATTCAAACCTCTGTAATTGTGCAAATAATAGATCTGATCAGAGGATTTTGAGGAACCAGCCTCTAATATGGAGATTCCTCTCTCATTTTACAAGTCCCACACCTGGAGAGAGGTTTCAATGTTGTGCAATCACACTGGATGCCTGAAACATCAACTTAGAAACCTGATTTGCATCCAGGGGTGCTACTGATTTGCAACAACAGTAACCTCCAATCTTAGGTATGAAATCCCTTGACAAACATAGGGAAAAGAGTGGTGGAAGGTCTATTACTGAGACATCTTGTAAAACAACCACGTTGGGACAGGCATGCAAAGTAAGACTCAAGTTTTTAATCACTCCAACTGTTGTTACTACTATCCCATCTAATTGTACCACCCCTTTGGATATGGTTTCATACTAAATTCCCAACTGATCAGCTATTTTCTTGGGAATTTGGAGGACTGTTTTGATGAAGAAGAACTGGTTGAGTTTACACCATTCTCTCTTTCATCTTCCACGTCCCAAATACTTGAGCCTGTTGTCATGAAGGAGAGCATTCATTTGAAGTAGCCTGTATCTTATAGTAGCTCTTTGGAACTAAGATTGGAAGATTTTAATCTTTCATGTTCTTCATTGGAAGAAGAGAAAGGGTAGAAACGTTCTACCATTGCTTCCACATCATCCATTCATGAGGGTCTACAAGAGAACTCCATTCTTGGAGTTTAAAATCAGGGAAATGGGCATACTCAAAGGACCATACCTTGCCCAATCAGGTATTTGGCTTTATTGGAGCCAAAGGAGAAGTCACAACCAGTCATGCTTGTTTCTAAGCATGAGGATGAGCTGCAAGGAACCAAGGATCAGCTGTCATACCTCTCCAATCCAAATGCAGAACAAATAAAAGAGGTATTGAATTTTCCTTCAGCTGATACCTTGATGATTTGGGTGGAAGACCAACTTCTTTTTGATTTTCCATTCATCCAATCAGCCATGTTCAATGGCAAATTAGTTGCATGGTTGCCAATTTTGAAGAAAGGAAGCTATTTTGCACAACCAGTTGTAGGGTTTGTTTAGCTCACCTTTGTTTCCATTAGGGTAGAGTAGGTAGGTTTGATTTTAGTAAAATAAGTGCTTGTGAACACTCTGCATGTTCCATTTGGAGCATGTATGATTTTCAGTTTTGTACATAGTTTTGGTGCTGCTGGTTTTGCTCTTGCACAGTTCATTTAAGTGGCATTTTTGTGAGAACAACTCTAAGTTCAATGGATTCCAAGTGGCTCAGAGGGATGTTTTCAAAGTTTAGATCAGTTTGTAGGCTATAACTTATGACTCCATGCCCAATGGATGCTTCAGGCAACTGGTAACTTCATCCAGCAGGCAGATGACCCCTCTGAGTCGCCAAAATTGTTATCCAAAATGTGCCCCTTGCTCATTTTGTGGCTAATTCCTCCCATTCTTCCCTCTCTTGTGCCTCAGTCACAAAATTTTTTCTTTTAGGAACTCAAAACCTTTTGGAAGTGGCACCATTGGATAGAGCTCTTTCTCAACTTTCTAGAAAGGTAAAGTTTTCCTCCTAACTCCATGTATTTTTTAAGCTATGGCTCGGCGGAGTTTTTTGGGAAAAGTTTCCCCTGAAAGGCCCACGGCCAATGAGATGCTGCCACGTGGCACCTCGAGTGGTAGAGCGTGGGGAGATTTTGGAAAATTTTCCAAATTACAAAAAAGGTGCAAAAATTTGAATTTTTTCCCATCGACCCGATTTGGCCCTATTTTTCCCTAAAACTTGAAATTGCCATATCTTTCGATCCAGAGATCGGTTTTTCTCATTCTTTATATCAATGAAAATCTGGTAAAATTCTCTACAAGATTCTAGGGTCATTTTTGTATTTTGGTGGAGTTTGGAGAGAGAAAATCAAGAAACACCTCTGACACGTGGTCATGGACACCACCGTTTTTAATGAAGAATGGCTCGCATTCTCTCTCAGCATGGTAAAAAATGTCAGGGAATGGGTCTGTCAAGGTGCCCATGCTGTTTTGATGGAATTTTGATCAATGGTTGAACCCCTTACATGTTTTCCCATGTTTCTCTCTCCTAGGGTCGTCGTTTGCACTGTAAAAGCCAGAATGAGTTCATTTTGCAAAGAGGAGACACTTTTTCAGCTCTGTAACTTCCTTTTTCTTCCTCCTTGGTAGAATTTGTGAAGAAATTTTACCTTTCCATGTAATGCAACACCTTTTCTAGCCTCTGGATCACTGTAATGTAGTATATTGGATCTGAGATGTTGATATATGTTCTGTGATTACAATCCCTCAATCCTTTCATATATCTATCATTGCTTTCTTGACCTTTCATTACATTTTGAGCATTTGTGCATGTTTTGTGCTATGTTTCCTTGTGGATTGTGTATTTCATGCAGCATCAGGTGTCTACAACTCCTTTGATGCATCACCTATTAGCATTAGTTCCTTATTTTTTTCATTCTCTATCTCTGTCTCCTTGGAATTTAGGGTAGATTTAGGAATTTAAACCTCTACAATTATACAAGTGAATTTGGAGATTCCTCTTCCATTTTGCAAGTCCCACACTTGGGAAGAGGATTCAATGTTGTGTAATCACACTGGATGCTAGTATGATCAAACTAGAAATCTGATCAACATCTAGGGGGTGTTGCTGATTTGCCACAACACATGCACATGCACACACTTACGCACATACACATGAACACGCACACGCACACACACACGCGCACACACATGCACACACACGCACATGCACACACACATACGCATGCACATGCACACACACACACATGCACGCAAATGCACACACACACGCACGCACGTAAACGCACACACATAAGCATACCCTCACAGAAACTCACATGTAAACACACACACACACACACGTGTGTGCACACACACACATGTGCGCGCACATACACGCACTTACACACACACATGAAAATGCACACATGTGAACGAACAAACTCGTGCACACAAATGCACACACACACACACACACACACACACACACACACACACACACATGCTCACGCCCATCCGCGCGTGTGCATACACACACACTCGCGCAAAAACACACACATGCACGCATGCTCACTCACATGAATATGCACACCCACACTCACACGCACACGTAGACACACACACACACACACACATGCGCACAAACACACACGCACACACACACACACACACACACACACACACACACACGCTGATGCCCATGCACTCAGGCACACACACTCACATGCGCACACAGACACAGACACGCATGCAGACACCTAATAACTTATGCCATCTAGCATTTAAATAAATGAAAGTTTGCAATACTCCCTATCAAATAGTTTCTAACATGCATTCAAATTTTAACTACTCATCTCATGATAATACATTTCATACTCATTAATGTTCACTCCCCTAAGATCTACTTACATGTGAACAAAATTCCAAGTGGCTAGATGTGCAACCTTAACCTACATTTAATCGTAATTAAATTACAGTAATAATAATAACGCTCACTTAATACCTTCAATCTACTTCTCATATATAAGTATCTAATGATATTATCTTTCAATTAAAAATAAGTACCAATGACATTAAGTTTCTATAATAAATACAAGTATCAATCTTATATTATTCATCGATATTACCCAAGTATCAAACCCTTATAGATAATCAATGATATGTAAGTATAATTTTGATATTATCCCACAATTTTAAGAATATACTTATGTTAACAAAGATTCCACCAATCAGAAAATTCATATATTATTTAAATATCCTTTTGGTTGCTTATTACCATGTCTTTATATGTTTCTATTAGTATAAGATTCCAACTCATAGGAATGAGTTACGATCAATAGCATACTGTCATATTTTGCTAATATGTCAAAGATACATTTGACTAGCTAAGATATGTAAGCGTGGTCCAAGCTGCTATAAAGAAAAAAGTATCAACATTATCTCAACTCCTAATTGAGATGCAAGTATCCATTTTTTTAGTTAACATAATAATCACCATAAATGCCAAAAAATATTCCACTCGTTAACCAAGTATTTTAAAAAAAGGATATTTATCCTTACGGGTTACCTGATAACATAATATAACATGTTATATAATTCAACCTCCACTTGCATACCTCAATTTATGGGTATTAATTATTATTCTATTTAATGAAGTTAAATAATTTCAAGTCGACTTATATCCTTGTTATCATACATGGTATGCACAGTCCCATTATGGTAGTTGTCATCTTTACTTAAGGTTGTGTATGAATCCATTTTAGGGTAGTTCTCTTAACTTCCCTATTCAACTGTTTTTCCTACCAAAAAGTATTTCAACAAGCTTATGAAGTCAAAGTATAGGATAAATTTTATAATTTCATATTTCAAGATACTGCCTGAATTTCATATACGTGAGGGCCATCACATGTCAATCAAACTTGAAGAATGTACACATTCATGAGAGTTTTGATGTATCCAATATTTCTTTAACTAATTTGAAGATCCTAGTAGTGCCTTTAACTAAAGCCTTATAATTATCCACACAAGCTAACATCTTGAGTGCTTACCGTATTCGAAAGGGTTACAAAATAAGAACCCCATTACCACATGCTTCAAGAGCGTTCTCAATCTAAAAATAAGCCTCATAGTAATAATAATAACAGAGGGCCTGGTGAGAGAGCTACTAGTTTGTTAATCCTTACAAAGTATTTACGATAATGCCAAAGATTCAGATAGTAAACTCTTACATGGCCAGTACAAACTCCGTACGACTCTCCCCATACATAGAAGCCTCCAATCCTAATGGTGTGGCTTAGAATACTAATTCGACCCCTAAAATGGGTATGAAAAAATTCAACTCCACTAACCAAGGACCTTCGATGGGAAATTCCTTTTTTTATGCCATGACTGTCATACATAGCAAAAACCAATGATGCAAGCAAACATTCTACACATCTAATTCTGCACACCTCAATATTTTCTACTGGGAACTATACGATTAAATCCCAAACCGTATAAACTCGACTGGCAATCATCCCATACCTAACCATACCCAATAAGACCCATAAGCGCAGTATTATTTTATTCTGGAGATTGTATTAAATATCTTGAATAAAAATAGGGCCACCAGTAGATTACAAAAATCCCAAGCACATATTTAAATATGGAGAGAGATCATGATCATTCCAATTATGTAGGTACAATAAAATTCATTCAAAATAAATCTTATAGTTCATTTGCTCAGTTTGATTCCAAGAAGGATTCAATATATATATTGGTAAATCAATTATTACCCAATAATATGGCAATGCACCGTATAAAAATCTATATACTTAGTAAAAACAAATAAAACATCACCAATCCAAACAGTGCACACGCATGCTACAAAACTTCATACAAATAGAATTGAAGCAGATTTATATTGTCCAAATACTAAATTCAATAAATCATTTAACATGAGATGGTTAGGGCTTATGATAGCCTGCAAGAAAAGCTATGATCTCATAAGGCCATTCACTGGCAGACCCCTTCATCTACAGAATTCAAAAAAAAATTTCTCCACCAGATTGACGCTTCTTACCTAAATGCTAAAGTCCCATAATACCATGCAAGAGAGAGGGTTACCATTCTGGCTTACTCATGACCTCATTTTAAACGCATCCACTAGCAACACATCCAGTGAGGGACTGCATAAGCCAGGACGTCCCACTGATCCACTTCCTTTAAGAGTAGAATAATTGTTTTCTTCATTGCATGTTGGCCAAGAAAAAAAACAGCGCTCCTTTTCCCCCAACTACGCATCAAGAAACAAGGTCATAAATACCACATCCACCTTTTGTGTTATCTGTCCAAAATGTGTGAAGGAACAAGCCTTACAAAAAAATGTACACTAACAAGGAGGGAACAAAATTTCTAAGAACCCAGATTTTAAGCGTAAAGGAAAACATGTTATGGGGAAGTATTAAAATTCAAGCGCCTATGAGTCAAAATTAACCATGTAACTTCCATTGCAAGTTACACCCCCCCCCTCATTATGCTATCTAGGAAGAAGTAATGTAAGAACCATTCATACCCGAGAAGATCAACAGTCACATACGACCACACAGAAAGCTAGAGGAAGTAAGAATTAAATTCTCCATTACTCACCCACGATTAAAAGGGCAGACACCTGAACATAGCCTAATCAGACCACAGGGAAGAAGGCATAAGGGGTTGTCAAATCCAAAATAAGATACACGGATCAATGACTATCCATGGCCACCATGACGTGGTGAGCCCTTCTTCTGCTAAAAAGGAATGAAGTTTGAACTGAAATGGGAGGTGGCAACCAGAATGACACCCACCTCCAACACGACCATAGAGATAATTAATGTTAATAGACATTGAATTACCTCCCCCACGACAAATGAAATATACATTAGGAGATCAATAGGGAGAGATAATGGCCAATTGGGCACATAACCTAATAATATCATTATTATAATTAATATATTTTATTAATTTATTTTATTTTAATAAAACTTATCACTAAAAAAAATTGAGGGATTTATCATAATAATGATGAACAACCAAGATCGAGTAATTAAATAGAAGACAATTACTGCGAACACCACCCCCCAGAACCATGGTCACAACCTTTAGATTACGAGGACTCTTCCATCATTGATGCAGAAAGTGTTTCTGTTTAGGCTCATACCTCTATTGCTTGTGGAGTTGGCAAGAGGGTCAGCATTGAGAAACGATAGTTGGTGGAAGGATGCCCTCCCGGAACATTTGGATTATATCGATAACAATCAAGAGGACCTTGATTCATAATTCAAATGCAATCGTTGAATCTGGGTTTGTCCAATGATAATGTCCTTTATTGGAAAATCCTATTTCCATTATTAGCATTTTATAGATTTCTACAAATAATTATCTCATTATAGTCATGATGGTCGATAGTTGATGGAAGACAATTATCTCATGAAGGACATATGATGTATGTATTCAGTATGGAAATTCCCTTTTTAACTTTGGAGGATTCTCCTTTTCTAAACCCAAACGCCATTCGTGGCTAGGCATCATCAGAGTGGGTTGAAGACAAAATGTCCATTAAATAAGGAAAAGTAATGGTTATTTTAAAGAATGCCAGCTTCTCTAAGCATCGATGATTTGTCTCTCTTTTGATGTTCGGCTGTTCTACATTGTCCCATGTCTTTTCAAGAACATTGTTTTTTGGTTCTTGCCAGCGCGTGCTGCGGGTTCAGTTCTGCTGACTGGTTGTTGTTTTTCAAACTATTTTTTTGCTGTAACGATAATTAACTGGATGTTGGTTCTTTTCTAAGCAGACTATTTTTTGAATGTTGGGCTTTCATGATTCAATCTTGGCTAATTTGAAATAATAATCTTGTACAAGGGTATTAGTCCCTATTCAAAAAATTATTTGCCAATAATAATAAAAAATAGAAGACAATTACTATAAAAAATATCGTATGATACCAGCTCGAGAATAAGGTGAAGTAATAGTACTAATAAAATGAAGGCCGATCGACAATTTAATTTAAAAATATCATTATTATCATCATTATATTACATATATTATATATATAATTACTATTTACGTGAATAATGACCAACTGATCAAGCTTAATAATTTGACAACAATGATCCTCTATTTAATTAGGTTAATGCATACAGGAAATTTACATTGGTCCACATACAGAGGTGTCGATAATGACTTGAGAGGGAAAGATGGAGAGGGAAGGTGTTAAAACATCAATGAGACATGGCTCTAAGACAATGGAATTACACACAGTCGTTCAACAGCTCAACAAAAAGGGACCACTACGACAAGAACCGGGGTAACCGTCGAATGGGGTATCACATCCTCCTCCCCTTAAGAAAATCATCATCCTCGATTGTGACATAACACAGAGGAGAAGAGAAATAGTACATGCAACAAAGAACATATAAAGGAGAAAGTGCACCCTATGGTTGAAAATTTTAGCTGATTAAACCATGGCCACAAGGTAGCCTTAGGAACATTTCGTAGAAATTTTAACTTTCAAGGTTCTGTGAAGATTGGCAGTTTCCTCTTATTTATTATTTCATTGGTCTCTTTCCATTAACATTATTTTTATTTTTATTTCCTTTTAAAATTTCATTGTTGAAGATTTTTGGTTTTATTCCTTATTATAGGTGCCCAACGGTGAGCTGCTAACACAACACACCTACCGGGGTCAGACAAGACACTACAGAATCACAACCACACAAAGTATATACTTCATGACTGTCGTACACCAACACAAGATTACTCACCTACTGAAAGGGAATAGGCATGGTCCACATAACATAGTACTGGTCGCACATCAACCATCACTGACATACATTATAATACTTGAACAAAAGTTGTACTACGATCCATCTAGACATTTCTTTAATTCCACAGATGAAAATTTCACATAACTCATGAACAAAAGCTATAGGTACATAGTATCCACAGGGGCATCAATGCCATATCCACAACATCACAAAATATATCCAACTGATATGAGTAACACCTATCTCATAAGACCATAACCAAAACATCATAATACATTAGCATACCTCCTGAAGCATTAGTCACACATACATGTAAATCTCTTATGTCTCCCTCATGCCCTTATGCATCCCTCAAAATCTTATGCCTCCCCTCAAGTTTCTTTCACAATAAAATTTGATGCCATTGGCATTCCCTTATGCCTCCCCACAAGGAGGTCGGTTGTCCCCATGGGCCCAAGGACACATAGAGTTTGGACACTCCTAACCCAAGTGACATAATAACGCATGGTTCAACAACCCACTAGTTATCTATAACTCCTTGGGGTGTACCCCCATACGATGAAGTAGGTCCATAGGTCTAACCATTCCATGGTGCATCCCATGACCCTATTCCACACATCACGAAAATAGAACTAGCATATCAATCCGATCAAAATGCCAACTGGCAAAGTATAAAGCCTTGGGCAAGGCGGTAAAATCTTAAAATTTAGAAGAAGATTCAAAACCAAGAAAAACAACTGACCAAATGACCATAGTTAGTGTAAAAATCTGAGTGTTAGTACCACAAACCAAGGAAATGCCCAAAATGTAACACATGGCAATCAAGAAAACTGCTGGTCCTTACAAAAATAAAGTAAAAAGCTTAGTTTACGAATAAAATACACTTATAATAATGTCACATTACGATAACTATGTGGCCTTATCTAGCCACCAAAGGGGTACTCAACGAGTTGCTAGCACTCGGAACATTGAGCCTCAGCTCGTAAAAATATATAGCAATAATACAACTGTCATCATCCTAATTGGAATCATCTCGCCACAACTTCAACAAGGCTCAACATAGTCAAAATTACATAGGTTGAATCCATACGACAACCATATCGAGAGAGAGAAAGAAAGTACAAGTCGCCATCTACTGAGCCTAAGGTGTCCGCGAAACATAATATGCGTGACACCCGTTGAGCATGTGGCACACATACCAAACAAATAAAAGTGGGTTTTCAGCCTATGTAAGGCTCCACTTCCTATCTCGTACTCGGCTCGAGTGACTGGTCAACGGTACACATTTTCTCACTTCGAACATACACAATTTACTGATTTCCCTTAGGGTCGGTTAGTGCAAGGTTCACAACATAACATGTAACTACATCACTAACACAATGGTGGTACACACATAGCTACCATAACATCTTACGTATGGTATGTATACAGGATAGATCACAATCATACATTCACCGGGTGTAATACATCACTTTACCACATTCTGCACCCAAAGTGCAATCACTACACAATAGGGTTCATAGGCTCACTGTATGCCCCTATATCACAACATGAATCATTACATATTACAAAAATCATACATACAATGAACATAATAACATCACAACATAACATTAATTGCTTCATAACAAGGTGATACACACATTTCTTTAAAACATAGTAAAAACATCATGATACAACTCAATTCACTTTACATCAATCCAGTCATACAACATATTGACACACCCACATAACAAAATATGCCACATGCTCTAACCCCATGTCGTCCACATTAGAATTCTTTTCACACATCACAAGCAGTAATTCACACGTGAATTCTTCATAGAATCCACAAGAAGGGGAGAGAATACTCCCATCCCCAACACATCAACATGATAAAAAATATGCACTGAGTGACATACACATCATGTGCGTTCACAATATCAAAATTACGATAATAATCACATCACGCTTATACCACATTACTCTTCCAATATAAACCACCATCATGCAATACCATCATCTCCATGTAACACTATCATGTACACCATCATCATCATGTAATACCATCATAACTCCAATATGGTCCATAGGTTTGAGAGCATGAACCTACGCTCTGATACCAAGTGTAACGCCCACAATAACAACACACAAGACTACATAGGAAAACATAGGAAATTTTTTTTTTTGACTTGCTTGACACATAACATGACACAACATGTCATCAACAAGGTTACAACTAACTCTGGGAAACACTTATTATGAGGATGACCACAAGTTCATCATGGAAACGTTCACACCCAAAAGGATAAAACATTTTTCTTTTTGACAGAACAACATAGAAGTCCAACCACATGACACTCTCACAGCTAGGGCAAGCCACAGTAAGAAATGATTTAAGGTTATTTATTTTGATAAAATGCCCTTTTAATCATGACTTATGTTTTCATAGAGATTCAATATATGATTCGCACAAATTCATCTTACTAACTGAGTTATTTTCTTATACACTGTAGAGTAGTTCACTTAAAGTCTTCTCCTTTATGACAATTAATTGTTTAATTCCATTATTTAATAAAGGAGATAATTTAATTCCACAAGGCCATCTATCCATACTTACGTTACTAAAATTCACTCAAAGCCTTGTTATAACATGGATTCGTGTTTAACATAATTAAGAGGAAATTACAAAGCACCTTGGGCAAAAGTTAAGAGAAGAAGGTCAAGTTGAATTCCTCCTTAAGACGTCATTAGTTATTACCAAGATTTAATTGGAGCTTGAGGTTTTATCCATAATTATTAACGATTTTACTTAGGCTTCCCTGAAAGAGCTTTACAAAGGGAGACTATTTATTTTCCAAAAGGCTAAGAGATAAATTGAGCGGTTTCTAAATTTTCTTCTCCTACTTGCTAAATCTTATTATCTTCCAGAAACTAACCATTGTTTTCCCTTAAGCTTGTTTAAGAGTTCACCCAAAAAGGGTAGTGTTCACTAGTTTAGCTAGAGATATCAAATTATAAAATTTTACTTATAACACATCATTACAAGGTGTCAGAAAGTTTTGACTTAACACTTTATTCTCGAAATCAAGGTTTTACAATACTTATGCCAATGTAATGATTGAATATCATTTCTCACCAAGGTAAGTTACTAGTCTAACAACAAAAGGGAAAGAACACTTCACCACGTAGTTTTCCGAACATAGCAAGACAAGATATCTTCTAAACTCCTTGCAAGCAATGTTACAAAATTTACAACGCATTGAAATTTCTACAAAGAACTTCATAATTTGAACTGATGAAACTTTTACACTCTTATCCTTTAATCACTCACATAATCCATCTGCACAAATATTTACTAGAGTCATTTCGCTAGAATTGAGCATGATAAGATATAAACCTCACCTAATAACTTATGCCATCTAGCATTTAAATAAATGAAAGTTTGCAATACTCCCTATCAAATAATTTCTAACATGGATTCAAATCTTAACTGCTCATCTCATGATAATACATTTCATACTCATTAATGTTCACTCCCCTAAGATCTGCTTACATGTGAACAAAATTCCAAGTGGCTAGATATACAACCTTAACCATGTAATTAATCATACTTAAATTACAGTAATAATAATATCGCTCACTTTATACCTTCAATCTACTTCTCCCATATATGTATCCAATAATATTATATTTTAATTAAATAAAAGCCCTAACAACGTTAAGTTTCTATAATAAATACAAGTATCAATCTTATATTATTCATCAATATTACTCAAGTATCAAACCTTCATAGATAATCAATGATTATATGTAAGTATAATTTTGATATTTACCTCATAATTTTAAGAATATACTTATGTTAACAAATATTCCACCAATCCATGAGTTCATATATTATTTAGATATCCTTTTGGTTGCTTATTACTATGTCTTTATATGTTTCTATTAGTATAAGAGTCCAACTTGTTGGAATGAGTCACGATCAACAACATTGTCATATTTTGCTAATATGTCAAAGATACATTTGACTAGCTAAGATATGTAAGCGTGGTCCAAGCCACTATAAATACAAGTATCAACATTATCTCAACTCCCAATTGAGATGCAAGTATCAATTTTTTTAGCTAACATAATAATCATCGTAAATGCCAGAAAATATTCCACTTGTTAACCAAGTATTGAAATAACATATTTATCCTTACTGGTTACCTGATAACATAATATATCATATTATATAATTCAACCTCCACTTGCATACCCCAATTTATGGGTATTAATTATTGTTCTATATAATGAAGTTAAATAATTTTAGGTCAACTTCTATCCTTACTGTCATACATGGTATGTACAGTCCCATTAAGGTAGTTGTAACCTTTACTTAAGGTTGTGTATGAATCCATTTTAGGGTAGTTCTCATAACTTCCTTATTCATCTGTATTCCTACCAAAAAGCATTTCAACAAGCTTATAAGTCAAAGTATAGGATAAATTTATAATTTCATATTTCAAGAATTGCTTGAATTTATATGCCTGAGGGCCATCACATGTCAACCAAACTTGAAGAATGTACACATTCATGAGAGTTCGATGTATCCAAAATTACTTTAATTGATTCGAGGATCCTAGTAGTGCCTCAAACTTAAGCCATATAGTTATCCACACAAGCTAACGTCTTGAGTGCTTACCATATTCAAAAAGGTCACAAAACAAGAACCCCATTAACACATGCTTCAGGAGTGTTCCAATCTAAAAATAAGCTCATAGCAATAATAATAACAGAGGGTCTGGTGAGGGGTTTTCAATAATCCCCAAAGAAAATGATAATCAAAAGATTCAGATAGTAACTAGAAAGACCAGTAAAACTAGTACGACTCTCCCCAAATAGAAGCCTCCAATCCTAATGGGGGGTTTTATTATTATCAATCCACATTAAAAGACAAACACAGTCTGTTGCTATAAATCAGCAGCACCCCTGGATGCAAATTAGGTTTCTAAGTTGATGTTTCAGGCATCCAGTGTGATTGCACAACATTGAAACCTCTCTCCAAGTGTGGGACTTATAAAATGAGAGAGGAATCTCTAGATTAGATGTTGGTTCCTCAAACTCCTCTGATCAGATCTGTTATTTACACAATTGCAGAGGTTTGAATCCTAATCCTACTCTAAATTCTAAGGAGACAGAGATAGAAAGTGCAAAAATTGAAACTAAACTAATAGGTGATACACCAAAGGAGTGGTGAACACTTCTTGTTCATGCAAATTGACACAATTTCATAAAATGCAACATGAAACTGTTGTTGCAAATCAACAGCACCCCTGGATGCAAATCAGGTTTCTAAGTTGATGTTTCAGGCATCCAGTGTGATTGCACAACATTGAAACCTCTCTCCAAGTGTGGGACTTCTAAAATGAGAGAGGAATATCCAGATTAGAGGCTGGTTCCTCAAAATCCTCCAATTAGATCTATTATTTACACAACTGCAGAGGTTTAGATCCTAATTTTATCTTAATTTACAAGGAGACAGGGATAAGAAATGTAAAAATTAAAACTAAACTGATAAGGGTGATACACCAAAGGAATGGTGAGAACTTATTTCTCATGTAAATTGACACAAATCAGAAATTGCAACATAAAACATCATGCACAGGTTTATAAGCTGTAAACAAGGGTTTGAAATGAAGCAAACAACACATACAAAGGACTGAAAGCATTCACAGATCCTGCATTGTGATTTTCAACATCAAAATCCTTGTATTCCAACACCAAAGAGGCAGAAAAACCTATTACAATCCCTGGAAGGTCTGATAATTACTAAAATCACTTGTTGAAAGTGAAAACAGAAGCTTGCTATGCAAAAAAAGTGTTCCCCCATGAAGAAATGAGCCAAATCTAGGTTTTACAGTGCATGCGTCGAGCCCAACAGAGAGAAAACGTAAAAAACATGGGAGCCCATTCCTCATTGATGGAAAATGCATTAAAACAACATGGAGGACCTTACAAACCCATACCCTATCATTTTTGACCATATTGGAGAAGAATGCGACCCATTCTGTATTAAATTTGGTTGTTGAAATGTCATTTCTGACCATGGACACGTACCAGAACCATTTTTAAATTTTCTCTCTCCAAAATAAACCAAAATTAGAAATTGACCATGGAATCATGTAGAGAATTTTAACATCTTTCCAATGATATAAAGAACGTGAAAATCTGAGCTCTGGATCAAAAGATATGATCGTTTGAAGATTTAGGGCAAAAACGGCCCAAAAATGGATCGACGGGAAAAAAATTCAAATTTTACCTTTTTTTTGTCTTTGGAAAAATTTTCAAAAATTCCCCACACTCCGCTGGTCGGATGCCATGTGGCAAGCTTTGATTCACTCTGGAATTCTCTCTCCTTCTCTTTTCCACGTGTTTTCCTTTGAAAATCGACCTTTTTATACTCTTTTGGAAAAATTTCAAATTTGCCTCCGACCCCCGAACACCTCTACCACGTAGTAGCTTCCTATTGGTTGCAGGCCTCAAATGGGAAAAATTTTCACAAAAACTCCACCGAGCCATAACTTGAAAAATATAAGGAGTTAGGAGGTAAACTTTACCTTTTTGGAAAGCTGAGAGAGAGCTCTATCTGATGGTGCCATTTCCAGAAAGCCTTGAGTGCCTGAAAATCAAAAAATGTAGACTGAGGCACAAGAGAGGCAAGAACACAAGGAGTTAGCCATTAAAATGAGCTAGGGCACCATTTTGGATAACAGAAACATCATACACAGGCTAATAAGATGCAATTAGAGGTCTGAAATGAAGCAAGACAATATAAACAAAGGACTGAAAATTGATCACAGAGTCTGCACTGTCATTTTCACTGTCAAAATCCTTGCATTTGCAACATCAAAGAGGTAGAAACCTGTTACAATCATGAAGAAGGTCTGATACTTGCAAAAATCACTTGTTGAAGGTGAAAGAAGAAGCTTGCTATCCAAAAAAATGTTCAACCCCCAAAAAATGAGCCAAATCTGGCTTTTACAATGCATGGGTCGAGCCCAGGAGAGAGAAAACATGTAAAAAACATGGGAGCCATTCCCCATTGAATGAAGATGCATTAAAATAGCATAGGCGTCCTTACAGACCCATGCCCTGACATTTTAAACCATGCTGGGAGAGAATGCAAGCCATTCTTCATAAAAATCGGTGATTGAAACGTCATTTTTGTTCATGACCACATGCCAGAAGCATTTTTTGATTTTCTCTCTACAAAATCCACCAAAATGCAAAATTGACCCTGGAATCTTGTAGAGAATTTCACCAACTTTCCATTGATATAAATAACGTGAAAAAATGAGCTCTAGATCGAAAGATATGGTGATTTGAAGTTTTAGGGAAAAACAGGGCCAAATCGGGTCGCTTTGATATTTTTGGCCTGGACACATGGCGAGTTCTAATTGGTTGTGGGCCTTCTAGGGGAAAATTTCCCACAAAAACTCCACCGAGCCATAACTTGAAAAATACAAGGAGTTAGGAGGAAAACTTTACCTTTCTGGAAAGATGAGAGAGAGCTCTATCCAATGGTGCCATTTTTAGAAAGATTTGAGTGCCTAAAAATAAAAATGGAGACTGAGGCATAAGAGAGGTAAGAACACAAGGAGTTAGCCACAAAAATGAGCAGGGGCACATTTTGGATAACAATTTTGGTGACTCAGAGGGGTCATCTGCCTGCTAGATGAAGATACCAGTTGCCTGAAGCAGCCCATTGGGCATAGAGTCATAAAATTTTCTATTTGGAACCCCAACTGACTTAGAATGTTGCAAGGAGGAAGATGGAATATCACCTGATGGAAGGAAGGAATAAAAAACATCTCCAGGGATAGCAAGCTTGTGCCAAAGCACTTAGGGAAAGCAAAACAACCTACAGAAAAACAATGTGAACAAGCACTTGGAGGAATGAAAACCTAAGATAATATTTACAAGGTGGAGAATTTCCCTTTAGTAGCAATGCTATAGATAGATTCCATTGACTAGAATCTGCAATTCTTCACCATCCAATGAATACAATTGGAAGGCATTGTTGTCCTTATACTTTGTGACCATGTATGGGCCACTCCAAATGGCATTAAATTTTGAATGCCTTCCTGGTTTTGCTCTATCTGCATCCCATTTTAACACTAGATCTCCAACTTGGAAAGAACTACTCTTGGCCTTCCTATTAAAGGTCTTCTTGATCAAAGCTTGATCCTTCTCCATTGCTTAGGATGCCTGATCTCTGATCTCTTGGAGCTCCATCAACTCTGCATATCTCACCTCCATGGGCCCAAACTCTAGCAACTCTAACTGCTTCATGAGTTCCAATGTTGGTAACTCAAGTGACATGGGCAAGATTTCCTCTCTTCCATAAACAAGCCTGAATGGAGAGTTATCTGTGGATCTCTTGGGAGTTATCCTATCATCCCATAAAGCTAATTTCAGTTTGGTATGCCAAGACCTCTGATTCTCATCAAGAGTCCTCCTAATGATCCTCAACAAGTTCTTGTTTGTAGATTCAGCCTGGCCATTACCCTAAGGGTAGTAGTTTGATGAAGTACTTAGGTAGATCCCGTTCTTGACAGCCCACTCAGTCACCTTGGATCCAATGAATGCTAATGTATTATCTGACATTATTGTAGCAGGTATGCCAAATCTGGTTACTATTCCCTCAAAGAAGTCTAAGATGCTAGACTCATTTACTTCCTTGAGTGCTACTGCTTCAGTCCACTTGGTGAAGTAGTCTGTGGCTGTCAAAATCCACTTATGCCCTTGGCTTGAATTGGGATTAATGACTCCAATGAAGTCCAAACCCCATTACATGAATGGCTGGTCAATTGAAATTGGATGCAATGGAAGGGCAGCAAGCCTCTCTTTACCTATGAAGAATGCACAATTCTTGCAACTTTTGATCCACACAAAGCAATCACTGAAAATCTTGGGCCAATAATAACCAACCTTCATGATTTTTAGAGCTGTCAATCTTGGTGCAAAATGACCACCATCTAGTCCTCCATGGAACTCTCCCAACACCCTATAAATCTGATTTGTGCTAATACATCTCAGCAGCACTCCATTCACATCTTTCTTGAACAAAACACCGTCTACTATGGCATATGGGACAACCTGCAATCTAAAGTGTCTTCTTGGGGTCTTGTTCATCTCTGGAGGGCATAGGGCTGTGCTTAGGAAGTGCATTATACCTTGGGTCCAGCAAGGAGTGGGGACACCATTATTTTCTCCTTGGGTGCTACCTTGCACATGGATGTCTTGAACTGTCAAAATAGCCTCTTCTTTATTGCATACTCCTTTTTGTTTGCCCAGAATCAGCTGCTCACACAATCCTTTTCCTCTTACCAGCTTGGTGACCTTGATCTCAATGTCATGCTCCATGACATGAGTGATCCAACCTACCCTTTTCTCATTCAAATCCTTGTTGAGGAGGAAGTCTTTTACTCCTGCATGAGAGACCAACAACTGAACCTTGTTGTTTGAGACTAGATGCTTGAATTTCTTCAAGCTTCTGATTACTGCAAGTACATGCTTCTCAATAAAAGAATATCTCACCTCATAGTCATCTAGGCTTTGGATGAAGAAAGCAATTGGCTACTCATCATTGTCCTTGTTCTTCTATACCAAAATGGCAGAAATAATATCATTACCTCCAAATGCATAGAGGATTAAATCCTTGGAGAAATCCAGGTTGATGAGAGTTGGTGCTTGGGAGATGGATTCTTTGATTACTTCAAAACTCTCCTTGCCTTCTGCTGTCCACTTGAAAGCCATGCTTTTCTTCAACATCTTGGTGATAGGTTTGATAAGGGCTACAAAATCTAGGACAAACCTCCGAACAAAATTTATTCTCCCCAAGAAACTCTGAAGTGCCTTCTTGTCGCTTGGCAATGGTAGTGCTCTTATGGCTTCAACTCTCTTTGGATCAATTACTAATCCTTCTTTGGAGACAATATGGCCAAGGAGCTTTCCTTTATGTGCTAGGAAGATACACTTCTTAGGATTCAAAGACACTCGAAATCTCCTGCACCTTTGGAAGACTTGTCTCAAATGAGAGAGGTGGTCTGCTACATTCTTTGAAAAAACAATGATATCATCAAGATATATTAGTACCATTTTGTTAATCAAACCTTTGAACGCCATGGCCATTGCTCTTTGGAAGGTAGCTCCAGCGTTGGACAGTCCAAATGGCATTTTCCTGTATGCATAAGTTTCCCATTTGGTTGTGAAGGCTGTCTTGAACTGATCTTCTTCCTTCACCATAATCTGATTGTACCCTGAGTAGCCATCAAGCAATGAAAACCTTTCGGAGCCATCAACAACTTGTAAAATATGCTCCATAGAAGGAAGTGGGTAATGGTCCTTGAGAGATGCTCTATTCAAATCTCTGAAATCAACGCACAATCTGATCTCTCCACTCTTCTTTCTGACTGGAACTAAGTTGGCAACCAAACTAGAATGCTTGATTGGGAATATAATTCTTGACTCAATCAACTTGTTCAATTCCTTCTTCATGAGAGGTTCCATGTGTGGATTGACTGGCCTTTGTTTTTGCCTAATGGGCTTAGTATTTGGATCCAACTCAATGGTGTGCTGAGCTAACTTGGGATTAAAACCTTTCAAATATTCGTAGCTCCAAGCAAACACATCAGGGAACTCTTGACATAGCTGTATGAACTCATACCTTTCTTGTTCAGTTGTCATCTTTCCAATTTGCAATGGTTTGTTCTCTTCCACCAAGATGGATACTGAATCTTCTCTCTTGACCTGAATGTTTGCTTTCTATTTCCTAAACTGATCATTGGGATTGAAAATGGACTCCAAAGTGATAAGTCCCTTGGGCATATTGTTAGTTCTCAGCTGTACCACTTGGTCACCATACTGCTGTTCCAATTTTTCCTGATTTTTAGCTGAGAACTCAGCTTCTTCTTGTAAGAAATGGATGATTTACTGGTCATTCTCAAACACTTGCCAACTTACATTGTTATCTGGCACTGAAGGCCTCACAATCACATGGATGTTTGGCTGTACCTTGTCCTTTTGAATGCTTTCCACAATATCAAAGGCTGCCCCAACTACTGCAAGCCTGTCAGCAGCTTGGTTTTCTTTTCTAGGAATGGATTTTATGCTAAATCCCTCAAAATCTTTAATGACGTCCCACACCCTGTTCTTGTAGCACTTGAGCATATCATTCTTGACAGCATGTTGCCCCTTAACTTGGTTTACAATCAATTCAATTTCACCAAAGACTTGCAAGTTCTTTATTCCACTCTTTATTGCCCAATGCATCCCTTGCACCAAGGCTTCATATTCAGCAGTGTTATTGGAGCATGCAAACTGAAATCTAAAAGTTGAATAGTACTTTACTCCATGAGGTGAAATAAGCATAGCTCCACCTCCTACACCTTTTCTACTCCTTGATCCATAAAAAAATAGCTGCCATACCTCATTGTCATCCTTGTGGTTTGGCTTGGTGATGCTAGGAATGGGCTGATCTTCTTGATGTATGCAATAGACCCCTAGCTCAAATTCTTTACTTCTTGATAAGGATCAAAAGCATGCACCTTGTTTGCCCATTCATCAAGAGTTAGATCCAGGATGTTTCCAACCTTTGTGTCAGCTTCATCAGTGCTTGGGTGATCTTCTTGATCAAATTCCAAATAGTTGGCATTGATCTGACTTGGAGTGTAGGGCTCAATGTGGAAGTTTGCAATAGGTTTAAACCTAATTATAGCTTTGGTTCCATACCTCATCCTGAATAGCATGTGTGACCAATCAGCAGACAAATATCCTCCAATCTTGGCTATGAAATCTCTTGACAAACATAGGGCAAAGAGTGGTGGAAGGTCTATAACTGATACATCTTGTAAAAAAATAACATTTGGACATGCATGCAAGGTAAGACTCAAGTTTCTAATCACCCCAACTGTTGTTACTGCTGTCCCATCCAACTGCAGTACCCCTTTGGATATGGCTTCATATTGAAGTCCTAGCTGATCAGCTATTTGCTTGGGCATCACTGAGCTACTTGCCCTGGAATCAATCATGCAATTGTGCACCAATTGGTTTCCAATTATTAATGAGACACAAAAAGGAGGGGGCTTCAACATTTTACCTTGCTGTCCTCCATGATTCCCTTCATGCTGGGCAGCATTTGTGAGCACCTTCTCTTGCACTTAGACTTGCTAATTCGAAGTTGGCCAGTCCTTCATGGCAGCTTGTAGCAAATATCTCTGGCATGTGGGAAGCAACAACTGGTATTTGAGTTTGTCTAGGAGCTGTTCTTGGCTGCCCTTATGCATTTACAACTAGATTTTATTTGCTAACCATTTGTGGAGCCATAAAAGGTTGTGGATTGGTTGGAGCTACTGGCTGTTCTTCACCCAAATTCCTTCTTTTTGACCTTGTGTTAGCTACAACACCTTAAGAGACTATTTGATTTATGTCACAAAAATCCTCTGCCTGCCAGTTCACAAGTGTGGTGTCATTTGGAGCTGATTGCTGCTGGAATGTTTCTTGTTGTTGGTTGTTTCCTTGACTACCCTCACCCTCCACACCAATAGTTGTCACCATTAATGCTTGATTCAAGGCACTGTTGAAGCACATAGATTGGTATTGAGGTTTATTACATGGAAAACACCAATCATACTCCTGAGCAACATTGTTTTGTGTTGGCACCAATGCCTTAGAGGCAGATATAACATTTGGATTATAGGGCTGAAATGGTCTGTTGGCAGGAGGCCTTGCTTGATTTAGATTTGTAGTTGGATTGGGTGGTCTATGAGGTTGATATGGCTGCCTGTTAGGCTGAGCTTGAGGCTGGAAGGAAGGTCTAAAACTATGGGCTTGTTGCCTCTTGAGAGTAACCAGCTCATGACTTCTTGAAGCTCATTTGGGGCACTTGGAGATGAAGTAGAAGCTTTATTTGAACTCTAATTTCTAGGAGTGGGAGAAGGAGCCAAATTAGGTGCTTGATTAGTGTTTGGGCTCTCTAAACTTGGAAACAATGGCATGGGAGGTCTAGGGGCTAGTTTTCCTGCTTGGATCAAACAATTTTCAGCCTTAATGGCAATGCTATAAGCCATAGGGATAGTTATGCCTCCCATGGACTGAATCAACATAGAAATATCAGAATTTAGAGCTTTGAGATAGTAAAGAAAAGCACCTTCTGCTGTTGACCTGACTGCCACTGGAATTCTCTCGCAAGTCCTTTGAAATCTGAAATTAAAATCAGTCAGCTGCTCATTGGGAGCTCTTTTGATAGTTGTCAACTGCTCCAAAAGGGACAAGTTGTCTCCCTTTTCCCCAAACTACTCATGGAGGGCTATACATAGCTGATTCCAATTTTGAATAGAACTTGAGGTAAGGCTTCTAAACCATTACAAAGCCTTCCCCTTGAATGAAGATGCCAGTAATTTGACAACAACTTACATCTCATTGATCTCATGGATTGCACAAATGTTAGCAATATCCTTAACATGATCACTAGGTGAGGTCTGATTTTCTCCAGTGAAGTATGGAATGTTCTTCAATGCTACAACTAGGATTGGATTTTGTGCATTGAGATCAAGTGGGCTTCTGCCAGTGAAATTGACATAGGCGTTGTTTTGTGCCATTCTAATTGGTCTTAGAACCCTTGTTGACTGAATGAAAGGCCTACCAGGTGTGGAGGAGTTGAGAGAGTTCTGTTTGGTGGAGATGGAGACCTTTGGATTCTCCTCCCACTTTGCCTTATTCTTGGAGATAAATGTAGATATTCAAACAACACCTCTTCCTCTCCAACTCTTGACCTTGTATTGATTCTTCTCATGAGTTTTCAGGTCTACACTGCCAAAACCAGCTGATTCTTCCCCTTGGAGTCGCCAAATGTGTAATTTATAGCTCTTTTAAGCAAGAAAATTGCAGCAGATGCACATCAACTTTGCTGAAATGAAAATGAAACCTCTAAGGTCCCACCGGGAGTGCCAAATTTTTTTTTGCAAATCAGCAACACCCCTGGATGCAAATCAGGTTTCTAAGTTGATGTTTCAGGCATCCAGTGTGATTGCACAACATTGAAACATCTCTCCAAGTGTGGGACTTGTAAAATGATAGAGGAATCTCCAAATTAGAGGTTGGTTCCTCAAACTCCTCTGATCAGATCTGTTATTTACACAATTGCAGAGGTTTGAATCCAAATCCTACTCTAAATTCCAAGGAGACAGAGATAGAAAGTGCAAAAATTGAAACTAAACTAGTAGGTGATACACCAAAGGAGCGCTGAACACTTCTTGTTCATGCAAATTGACACAATTTCATAAAATGCAACATGAAACATCATACACAGGATGATAAGATGTAATTAGAGGTCTGAAATGAAGTAAGACAATATAGACAAAGGACTGAAAATTGATCACAGAGTCTGCACTATCATTTTCACTGTCAAAATCCTTGCATTTGCAACATCAAAGAGGTAGAAACCTGTTACAATCATGAAGAAGGTCTGATACTTGCAAAAATCACTTGTTGAAGGTGAAAGAAGAAGCTTGCTATCCAAAAAAATGTTCAACCCCCAAAAAATGAGCCAAATCTGGCTTTTACAATGCATGGGTCGAGCCCAGGAGAGAGAAAACATGTAAAAAACATGGGAGCCATTCCCCATTGAATGAAGATACATTAAAATAGCATGGGCGTCCTTACATACCCATGCCCTGACATTTTAAACCATGCTGGGAGAGAATGCGAGCCATTCTTCATAAAAATCGGTGATTGAAACGTCATTTTTGTTCATGACCACATGCCAGAAGTAGTTTTTGATTTTCTCTCTCCAAAATCCACCAAAATGCAAAATTGACCCTGGAATCTTGTAGAGAACTTCACCAACTTTCCATTGATATAAATAACGTGAAAAAATGAGCTCTAGATCGAAAGATATGGCGATTTGAAGTTTTAGGGAAAAACAGGGCCAAATCGGGTCGCTTTGATATTTTTGGCCTAGACACGTGGCGAGTTCTGATTGGCTGTGGGCCTTCTAGGGGAAATTTTCCAACAAAAACTCTGTCGAGCCATAACTTGAAAAATACAAGGAGTTAGGAGGAAAACTTTACCTTTCTGGAAAGCTGAGAGAGAGCTTTATCCAATGGTGCCATTTTTAGAAAGATTTGAGTGCCTAAAAATAAAAAATGGAGAGTAAGGCACAAGAGATGTAAGAACACAAGGAGTTAGCCACAAAAATGAGCAGGGGAACATTTTAGATAACACAGTTTTCTGAGATAAATTGCCATTTTCAAGCCATGTTCTACATAGTAAAAACAATACAAGAAATATTCTAAATCTCATTCACACACCACAATATTTTCTGCAGATTCCACTGTTCACAGGAATAATCATGGAAAAATGATAAACCAAATTTATAAGATCGATAAGTGAGAATCAATGGAGATATTTCTTCTTGTCAAAAAGTAATTAAGATAAACTGTAAAGGGGGAGAGATATCAGCTCATGCAATTATGATTAAAAGTCATTCGAAAACTCATCTCTTTTTGGGCATCTCTTCCAAGAAAGATTCAATATATATATGTAAATAATTATTAAATAATATCAAGAGTCCAAACGTTATTTACTTAGTAAAAAAAAATAACACATCAACAATCCAAAAGAAACTCACATCTACAGAATTCAAACAAAAAATTGCAGAGACTGATTTATCCAAATACTAAAGGAAATAAATCATTAAGAGAGAGGGTTAGGGCTTATCATGCCTGCATTAAAAGCTATATCTCATGGCCATGCACTGGCAGACCCCTTCTCCCAGTAGTCCCAAAATTATTTCTCCACCAAACTCACGCTTCTTACCCACACGGTGTCCCAAATACCAGGAAAAAGAAACAATAACCATTCTAGTTACCCATGAGTTCAGTACAAATGTCCCACCCAACTGGTGAGGGTAGGATAGCAAGGAAGGGCCAGAGCAGGGTAAAAAAAAAAAGGATATTTTATTACATGCGGCCAACAAAAAAAATAGCGCTCCTTTTCCCCCAAAACGCATCAGGAAACAACATAAAACCATGTCCATATTTTTTGTTATCAGGCCCACATCTACGGGGCAAAGCAGAAGTAAACGGCACTCAAGGAAGGAATGATTGGATTCACGTTTGGTACAGGAAAAAGGGGGGATGAAATGCACAGCAAGGCAAGAGTCAGAACCAACCACGTATTTCTAGTAAGTTCCATGCCCCTCCTCAACAAGGAACCAGTCTGTAAGAGCCTTGATTTTAAAAAACAGTCCATGCGACCACACAAAACAAATATTCCTTCACCACACAAACCCACGCGGCCAGGGCAGAATAAAATAGTAGGCAGACCACAAAAAGGCATAATATTTGTAAATCCAAAATAAGATAAGAGGAAGATGTGTGGCCACCAGCAAGGAGAGTCCAACACGCCAAAAAGGATGGGGTTTTAATGAAATGGCAGGTGGCTATTAAAGCCACCCACCTCCAACCAACCAAGGAAAAAAAATCAAAAGACATTAACATTCCCTCCCCCATGCCAAACATGGTACATAAGGAGATCAACAGGGAGAGACAAGGTCGGTTGGGCACATAAAATTCCACATTAAATATTAGTAATTGTTATCCAAAATGTGCCCCTTGGTCATTTTGGATGGCTAACTCCTTGTGTTCTTGCCTCTATTGTGCCTCAGTCTCAATTTTTTGATTTCTAGGCACTCAAATCTCTCTGGAAATGGCACCATTGGATAGAGCTATTTCTCAGCTTTTTAAAAAGGTAAATTTTTCCTCCTAACTCCACGTATTTTTCAAGTTATGGCTCAGCGGAGTTTTGGTGGGAAATTTTTCCCTAGAAGACCCACAGCCAATCAGGAGCTGCCACTTGTCTAAGGGCAAAAAAACACTAAGCAACCCGAAGGAAAAAATGGTCAGGAAGGGCCCGCGCCCAATTAGAACATGCCATGTGGCACCTAGAGTGGCAAAGCATGGGGAAAATTTGAAAAATGTTCCAAAGACCAAATGGGTAAAATTTGAAACTTTTTGCCCACCGATCCGATTTTGGCCTGTTTTTCCCTAAATCTTCAAATGGCCATAACTTTCGATCAAAAGCTTGGATTTTCATGTTCTTTATATCAATGGAAAGATGGTAAAATTATCTACAATATTCCATGGTCAATTTTGAAGTTTGGTTCAATTTAGAGGGATAAAATAAAAAAACACTTCTAGTACGCGCCCATAGACAGAACTAACATTTCAACAACCAATTTTAATGTAAAATGGGTTGCATTCTTCTCCAGCATGGTCAAAATGTCAGGGCATGGGTTTGTAAGGACCTCCATGTTGTTTTTAATGCATTTTGGTCAATGGGGAATGGCTCCCATGTTTTTTCACGTTTTCTCTCTCCTGGGCTCGACCCATGCACTGTAAAAGCCAGATTTGGCTCATTTTTCAAAGGTTGAAAACTTTTTTACATAGCAAGCTTCTGTTTTCATCTTCAGCAAGTGATTTTAGAAGTATTAGACCTTTTAGAGATTGTAACAGGACTTTTTTGCCTCTTTTGTGTTGGAATGCAAGGATTTTGATGTTGAAAATCACAATGCAGGCTCTGTGAATGCTTTCAGTCCTTTACATGTGTTGTTTGTTTCATTTCAAACCTTTGATTACAGCTTATCAACCTGTGCATGATGTTTTATGCTACAATTTCTGATTTGTGTCTATTTGCATGAGCAAAAATGTTCACCACTCCTTTGGTGCATCACCATCATTAGTTTAGTTTCAATTTTTACATTTCTTATCCCTGTCTCCTTGCAATCTAGGATAAAATTAGGATCTGAACCTCTGCAATTGTGTAAATAATAGATCTAATCAGAGGAGTTTGAGGAACCAACCTCTAATCTGGATATTCCTCTCTCATCTTGCAAGTCCCACACTTGGAGAGAGGTTTCAATGTTGTGCAATCACACTGGATGCCCTAAACATCAACTTAGAACCTTGATTTGCATCCAGGGGTGCTGCTGATTTGCAACAACAGTTTTGGCACGCTCGGTGGGACCTTAGAGGTCTCATTTTTATTACAGTAAAGTTGATGTGTATCTGTTGCAATTTTCTTGCTTCAAAAGAGCTATAAATTGCACATCTGGCGACTCCAAGGGGAAAAATCAGCTGGTTTTGGCAGTGTAGACCTGAAAAATCATGAGAAGAATCACTACAAGGTCAAGAGCTGCAGAAGAAGAGGCACTGTTTGAATATCTGTAGTTATCTCCAAGAGTAAGGCAAAGTGGGAGGAGAATCCAAAGGTCTCCATCTCCACCAAACAAAACTCTCTCAACTCCTCCACCTGGTAGGCCTTTCATTCAGTCAACAAGGGTTTTAAGACCGATTAGAATGGCAGAAAACAACCCCTATGTCAATTTCACAGGCAGCAACCCACTTGCCCTCAATGCACAACATCCAATTCCAATTACAGCCTTGAAAAAAATTCCATACTTCACTGGAGAGAATCAGACTACTCTAGGTGATCATGTTAAAGACATTGCCAACCTTTGTGCAATTCATGAAATCAATGAGATGCAAGTGGTTATCAAATTGTTGGCATCTTAATTCAAAGGGAAAAGCATTGCAATGGTTTAGGAGCCTTGGAGCTATTTCTATCACAAATTGGAACCAGCTATGTAAAGCACTTCATGAGTAATTTGGAGAGAAGGGAGACAACTTGTCTCTTTTGGAGCAGCTGACAACCATCAAGAGAGCTCCCAATGAGCAGCTGACTGATTTCAATTTCAGATTTCAAAAGACTTGGGAGAGAATTCTAGTGGAAGTCAGGTCAGCAGCAGAAGGTGCTTTTCTCTACTACCTCAAAGCTCTAAATTCTGATATTTCTATGTTGATTCAGTCCATGGGAGGCATAACTATCCCTATGGCTTATAACATTGCCATTAGGGCTGAAAATTATTTGATCCAAGCTGGAAAACTAGCCCCTAGACCACCCATGCCATTGTTTCTGAGTTTAGAGAGCCCAAACACTAATCAAGCACCTAATTTGGCTCCTTCTCCCACTCCTAGAAATCAGAGTTCAAATGAAGCTTCTACTTCATCTCCAAGTGCCCCAAATGAGCTTCAAGAAGTCATGAAGCAATTGCAAAACCTAGGCAATGAGTTGGTTACTCTCAAGAGGCAACAAGCCAAAGGTTTTAGACCTTCTTATCAGCCCCAAGCTCAGCCTAACAGGAAGCCATAACAACCACAAAGACCTCCTAATCCAGCTGCAAATATAAATCAAACAAGGCATCCTACCAATAAACCATTTCAGCCCTATAATCCTATTGCCATATCTACCTCTAAGGCATTGGTGCCAACACAAAACAATGTTGCTCATTATTATGATTGGTGTTTTCCATGCAATGAACCTCATAACCAATCCATGTGCTTCAATGGTGCTTTGAATCAAGCATTAATGGTGACAACTACTGGTGTGGAAGGTGAGGGCAGTCAAGGAAACAACCAACAACAAGAAACATTCCAACAACAATCAGCCCCAAATGACACCACGTTGGTAAAATGGCAAGTAGAAGATTTCTGTGGCATGAATCAAGTAGTCTCTCAAGGTGTTGCAACCAACACAAGGTCAAAAAGAAGGAATTTGGGTGAAGAGTAGCCATTAGCTCCAACCAATCCACAACCTTTTATGGCTCCACAAATGGTTGGCAAACAAAATCCAATTTCAAATGCACAAGGGCAGCTAAGAAATGTTGTCCCCACTCCTTGCTAGACCCAAGGTATAATGCACTTCCTAAGCACAGACCTATGCCCTCTGGAGATGAAAAAATCCCAAAGAAGACACTTCAGATTGTAGGCTGTCCCATATGCCATAGTGGACGGTGTTTTGTTCAAGAAAGATGTGAATGGATTACTGCTGAGATGCATTAGCACAAATCAGATTCATAGGGTGTTGGAAGAGTTCCATGGTGGACCAGATGGTGGTCATTTTGCACCAAGAGTGACAGCTCTAAAAATCATGAAGGTTGGTTATTATTGGCCTAATATTTTAAGTGATTGCTTTGCGTGGATCAAAAGGTGCAAGAATTATGCATTCTTCACAGGAAAAGAGAGACTTGTTGCCCTTCCATTGCATCCAATCTCAGTTGACCAACCATTCATCCAATGGGGTTTGGACTTCATTGGAGTCATTAATCCCAATTCAAGTCGAGCGCACAAATAGATTTTGACAGCCACGGACTACTTCACCAAATGGACTGAAGCAGTAGCACTCAAAGAAGCAAATGAGTCCAGCATCTTAGACTTTTATGAGGGGATAACAACCAGATTTGGTATACCTGCTACAATAATCTCAGATAATGCATTGGCATTCATTGGATCCAAGGTGACTGAGTGGGTTGTCAAGAATGGGATCTACCTAAGCACTTCATCAAACTATTACCCTCAAAGAATGGGATCTACCTAAGAACTTGTTGAGGATCATTAGGAGGACTCTTGATGAGAATCAGAGGTCTCAGCATACCAAACTGAAATCAGCCTTATGGGCTGATAGGATAACTCCCAAGAGATCCACAGGTAACTCTCCATTCAAAATAGTCTATGGAAGAGAGGCAATCTTTCCCATGTCACTTGAGTTGCCAACATTGGAACTCATGAAGTAGTTAGAGTTGCTAGAGTTTGGGCCCATGGAAGTGAGATATGTAAATTTGATGGAGCTGCAGGAGGTCAGAAATCAGGCATCCCAAGCAATGGAAAATGATCAAGCTTTGATCAAAAAGACCTTTCATAGGAAGGCCAAGGATAGATCTTTTCAGGTTGGAGATCTAGTGTTGAAATGGGATGTGGATAGAGCAAAACCGCGAAGACATTCAAAATTTGATGTCATTCTGAGTGGCCCATACATGGTCACGAAGTGCAAGAACAACAATGCTTTCCAATTGGCCTCATTGGATGGTGAAGAACTGCAGATTCCAGTCAATGGAATCTATCTCAAGCATTGCTTCTAGAGGGAAATTTACCACCTTGTAAATATTAGATTATATTTTCATTCCTCCAAGTGCTTTGCACATTGTTTTGTTGTAGGTTAGTTTTTCTTTCCCTATTTGCTTTGGCACAGCTTGTTGTCCCTGGAGATGTTTTGCAGTCCTTGCTTCCATCATGTAATATTCCATCTTCCTCCTTTCACATTCTAAGTTAGTTGAGGTTCTAAACAAAATCTTTGATGACTCCATGCCCAATGGACTGCTTCAGGAAACTGGTATTTTCATCTAGTAGGCAGATGACCCCTCTGAGTCGCCAAAATTGTTATCCAAAATGGTGCCCCAACTCATTTTTGTGGCTAACTCCTTGTGTTCTTTCCTCTCTTGTGCCTCAGTCTACATTTTTTTATTTTTAGGCACTCAAGGCTTTCCTGAAATGGCACCATCAGATAGAGCTCTCTCTCAGATTTCCAGAAAGGTAAAGTTTGCCTCCTAACTGCTTATATTTTTCAAGTTATGGCTCGGCGGAGTTTTTGTGGAAACTTTTCCCATTTGAGGCCCGCAGCCAATAGGAAGCTACCACGTGGCATCCAACCAGTGGAGCGCGGGGAATTTTTGAAATTTTTTCCAATGACAAAAAAGAGGTAAAATTTGAATTTTTTTCCTGTCGATCTGTTTTTGGGCCGTTTTTGCCCTAAATCTTCAAACGATCATATCTTTTAATCCAGAGCTCAGATTTTCATGTTCTTTATATCATTGGAAATATGTTAAAATTATCTACATGATTCCATGGTCAATTTCTAATTTTGGTTTATTTTGGAGAGAGAAAATTCAAAAACAGTTCTGGTACGTGTCCATGGCCAGAAATGACATTTCAACAACCAAATTTAATACAAAATGGGTCACATTCTTCTCCAGCATGGTCAAAAATGATAGGGTATGGGTTTATAAGGCCCTCCATGCTATTTTAATACATTTTCCATCAATGAGGAATGGGCTCCCATGTTTTTTATGGTTTCTCTCTCCTGGGCTCGACCCATGCATTGTAAAAGCCAGATTTGGCTCATTTCTTGAGGGTTGAACACTTTTTGGCATTGAAAAATTCTTCTTTCACCTCCAGCAAGTGATAGTTGTAAGAATCAGACCTTTTTCACAGTTTGTAATAGGTTTATACCTCTTTGATGGTGGAATGCAAGAGATTTTTTCATGAAATTGACAGTGTAAACTCTGTGAATGCTTTCAGTCCTCTGTTTGTATTGTTTTACTTCATTTCAAGACCTCTAATTACATCTATCAGCTTGTGTATGTTTTCCCTTGTTTCATTTCATGAATTTGTGTCTATTTACATGGCAAGAAATGTTTCACCACTCCTTTTGGTGCATCACCATCTTTAGTTTAGTTTCATTTTTACATTTTTATCCATGTCTCCTTGCAATTTAGAATAGGATTAGGATCTGAACCTCTGTAGTTGTGTAAAATATAGATCTAAATCAGAGGAGTTTGAGGAACCAGCTTCTAATCTAGAGATTTCTCTCTCATTTTCACAAGTCCCACACTTGGAGAGAGGTTTCCATGTTGTGCAATCACACTGGATGCCTAAAACATCAATTCAGAACCTTGATTTGCATCTAGGGGTGCTGCTGATTTGCAACAACAGGTTCTAATCCTAATTCTACCCTAGATTGCAAGGAGACAAGGATAAAAATGCAAAAATGAAACTAAACTAAAGATGGTGATGCACCAAAAGGAGTGGTGGGAAAGAAATGTTTCACCACTCCTTTTGGTGCATCACCATCTTTAGTTTAGTTTCATTTTTACATTTTTATCCCTGTCTCCTTGCAATTTAGAGTAGGATTAGGATCTGAACCTCTGTAGTTGTACAAAATATAGATCTAAATCAAAGGAGTTTGAGGAACCAGCCTCTAATCTGTAGATTCATGTCTCATTTTCACAAGTCCCACACTTGGAGAGAGGTTTCCATGTTGTGCAATCACACTGGATGCCTAAAACATCAATTCAGAACCTTGATTTGCATCCAGGGGTGCTGCTGATTTGTAACAACAGTTTTGGCACACCTAGTGGGCCCTTAGAGAATTTTAACAGCTTTCCAATGATATAAAAAATGTGAAAATCTGAGCTCTGGATCAAAAGATATGATCATTTGAAGATTTAGGGCAAAAAACAACCCAAAAACAGATCGGCGGGAAAAATTTTCAAATTTTACCTTTTTTTTGTCTTTGGAAATTTTTTTCAAAAATTCCCCGCACTCCGCTGGTCAGATGCCACGTGGCAATCTCTGATTCACTCTGGAATTCTCTCTCCTTCTCAAACACTTAGCCAATTTTTCATTGCACCTTCCCCTTGTGACACGTGTCACACTGTGATTGGTCCGTGGGCCCCGCGGGCAAAATTTTCCATTTGAACCTTCGACCAAAATACTTGGAAAAATTTTAAATTTTCCTCCAACCCCCGAACTCCTCTACCACGTGGCAACTTCCTATTGGTTGTGGGCCTCAAATGGGAAAATTTTCCACAAAAACTCCGCCGAGCCATAACTTGAAAAATATAAGGAGTTAGGAGGAAAACTTTACCTTTCTGGAAAGCTGAGAGAGAGCTCTATCTGATGGTGCCATTTCCAGAAAGCCTTGAGTGCCTAAAAATCAAAAATGTAGACTGAGGCACAAGAGAGGAAAGAACACAAGGAGTTAGCCACAAAAACGAGCTGGGGCACCATTTTGGATAACAATTTTGGTGACTCAGAGGGGTCATCTGCCTGCTAGATGAAAATACTAGTTTCCTGAAGCAGTCCATTGGGCATGGAGTCATCAAATATTTTGTTTAGAACCTCAACTGACTTAGAATGTGTAAGGAGGAAGATGGAATATCACATGATGGAAGTAAGGACTGCAAAACATCTCCAAGGATAGCAAGCTATGCCAAAACACTTAAGGAAAGCAAAACTAACCTACAGAAAAACAATGTGCAAAGCAATTGGAGGAATGAAAATATAATCTAATATTTACAAGGTGGTAAATTTCCCTCTAGAATCAACGCTTGAGATAGATTCCATTGACTAGAATCTGCAGTTCTTCACCATCCAATGAGGCCAATTGGAAAGCATTGTTGTTCTTGCACTTCGTGACCATGTATGGGCCACTCCAAATGGCATCAAATTTTGAATGCCTTCCCGGTTTTTCTCTATCCACATCCCATTTCAACATTAGATCTCCAACCTGAAAAGATCTATCCTTGGCCTTCCTATGAAAGGTCTTTTTGATCAAAGCTTGATCCTTTTCCATTGCTTGGGATGCCTGATTTCTAACCTCCTGCAACTCCATCAACTCTACATATCTCACCTCCATGGGCTCAAACTCTAGCAACTCTAATTTCTTCATGAGTTCCAATGTTGGGAACTCAAGTGACATGGGCAAGATTGCCTCTCTTCCATAAACAAACTTGAATGGAGAGTTACCTGTGGATCTCTTGGGAGTTATCTTATCAGCCCATAAGGCTGATTTCAGTTTGGTATGCCAAGACCTCTGATTCTCATCAAGAGTCCTAATGATCCTCAACAAGTTCTTGTTTGTAGACTCAGCCTGGCCATTACCTTGAGGGTAATAGTTTGATGAAGTGCTTAGGTAGATCCTGTTCTTGACAACCCACTCAGTCACCTTGGATCCAATGAATGCCAATGCATTATCTGAGATTATTGTAGCTGGTATACCAAATCTGGTTGCTATCCCCTCATAAAAGTCTAAGATGCTAGACTCATTTACTTCTTTGAGTGCTACTGCTTCAATCCACTTGGTGAAGTATTCCGTAGCTGTCAAAATCCATTTGTGCCCTTGACTTGAATTAGGATTAATGACTCCAATGAAGTCCAAACCCCATTACATGAATGGCTGGTCAATTGAAATTGGATGCAATGGAAGGGCAGCAAGCCTCTCTTTACCTATGAAGAATGCACAATTCTTGCAACTTTTGATCCACACAAAGCAATCACTGAAAATCTTGGGCCAATAATAACCAGCCTTCATGATTTTTAGAGCTGTCAATCTTGGTGCAAAATGACCACCATCTAGTCCTCCATGGAACTCTCCCAACACCCTATAAATCTGATTTGTGCTAATACATCTCAGCAGCACTCCATTCACATCTTTCTTGAACAAAACTCCATCAACAATGGCATATGGGATAGCCTGCAATCTGAAGTGTCTTCTTTGGGTCTTGTTCATCTCCGGAGGGCATAGGCCTGTGCTTAGGAAGTGCATTATACCTTGGGTCTAGCAAGGAGTGGGGGCAGCATTATTTTCTTCTTGAGTGCCACATGGCTCATGGTTGTCTTGAACTGTCAAAACAACCTCTCCTTCATTGCATGCTTCTTTTTGCTTGCCCAAAACCAGCTGCTCACACAATCCTTTTCCTCTTACCAGCTTGGTGATTTTGATCTCAATGTCATACTCCATGACACGGGTGATCCAACCTGCCCTTTTCTCATTCAAATCTTTGTTGAGGAGGAAGTCCTTAACCCTAGCATGTGAGACCAGCAACTGGACCTTGTTGTTTGAGACTAAATGCTTGAATTTCTTCAAGCTTCTGATTACTGCCAGCACATGCTTCTCAATAAAAGAGTACTTCAACTCATAGTCATCTAGGCTCTGGCTGAAGAAGGCAATTGGCTGCTCATCATTATCCTTGTTCTGCTGTACCAAAATGGTAGAAATAGTGTCATTACCTCCAAATGCATAGAGGATGAAATCCTTGGAGAAGTCTGGGTTGATGAGAGTTGGTGCTTGAGAGATGGCTTCTTTGATTACTTCAAAACTCTCCTTGCCTTCTACTGTCCACTTGAAAGCCATGTTTTCTTTAACATTTTTGTGATGGGCTTGACAAGGGCTGCAAAATCTGGGACAAACCTTCGAACAAAGTTTATCCTCCCCAAGAAACTCTGAAGGGCATTCTTGTGGCTTGGCAATGGTAGTGCACTTATGGCTTCAACTCTCTCTAGATCAATTATTAATCCTTCTTTGGAGACAATATGGCCAAGGAGCTTTCCTTCATGTGCAAGAAAGATACACTTCTTAGGATTCAAAGACACTCCAAATTTCCTACACCTCGTGAAAACTTGTCTCAAATGAGAGAGGTGGTCTGCTGCATTTTTGGAAAAAACAGTGATATCATCAAGGTAAATCAACACCACATTGTTAATCAAACCTTTGAACGCCATGTCCATTGCTCTTTGGAAGGTAGCACCAGTGTTGGACAACCCAAATGACATTCCCCCATTTGGTTGTGTTGTCCACTCAAAATTCCCTACTCTTAAAGAAAGTGAAATTTCAAAATTTTGAGTTTTAGTGTCTTCTCTGTCGAGCTGGTAGTGTGAAAAGGTCGTGAGATTGAGAAAATCCATAGTTTTGGGTCATTTTGTATGTATTTCAGGCCTGTTGGACATTTTTGTCCCGCGTGTCTCAAGTTCCGAAGTGCGCTCTGTTCCCCAATCGGCCGAAATCCCCGAAGTTGTTCCATTTTCGGGCCCGTCGGAGCTTTTCGTCCCAACTGTCCCAAGTTCAAAAGTGCGCTCTGTTCCCCAATTAGCTGAAATCCCTGAAGTTGTTCCATTTTCGGGCCCGTTGGAACTTTTCGTCCCGAATGTCCCAAATGGAATTGTGTAAGTCGTTCCATTTTCGGCCGTTTCGCCCGAACCGCGTACTTCACACTTTCATGTTCCAAATGTCCCAAACTTAATTATGCAAGCTGTTCCATTTTCGGCCGAAACACCCGAATCGCGTACTTCACTCTTTCATGTCCCAAATGTCCCAAGTCAGATTGTGCAAGTTGTTCCATTTTCAGCCGATTCGCCCGAACCGCGTCCTTCGTGCGTTTTCGTCTCAGATGTCCCAAAATGCATTTGTGCGTATTTTCCTCGCCTCGCCCGAACCGGCCGAGCCGCGTGTTTCACGCATTCACGTCTCACATGTCCCAAGCAAACCAAATGCCATTCATACTTAGTTTTTCCCACTCTACCCGAATATGTTGTTTTTCAAACTGATAGATATGAATTTAATGCGTATTGATCACCCTTCTCTCTCCTCAACGGCTATATAATGAGCAAGCCACCTTTGCACTTCTTACATTGTTTCCATGCTACCCTTGCTCGAACCCTTCCAACCTAATTCCCTGCGCGTGTATCCCTTTTCTCTTTAATTCCTCCCCGAATTTAGGTTGCGGCTCTGATACTATCAATATGAAGATCAAAGTCCTGGAGGAGGCTTTGGGAGAACTGAAGAACAGTTGGCAGAAGGGCAAAGCTTTCAAGACACTGGTTGTCTCTGCTTTCAAAGATATACACTGTCATCTTCAGGATGAAAATTCTGGTGTTTCCCTTTCCTTGCAAGAAATCAAAGTTCAGTTCAGAGCTTTTGTAAAAGATAATTTATTCAAGGAAAGCTCCATCTCCAAAGAAAAAATGAAGGAAATATGCTCTCTTCAATCTACCATTGGAGAAGCAGATAAAGATTATCATACTCATGTCAAGTTTGATAAAGAGATGGAGAAATGTCTTGGATTTTGGACTCAGTCTACAGCCAACACATCAGTCCCTCGTGGCAGAGACATAGCTGAGGCGTTAAAGAAATTCAGGTAGCAGATTCTGAAGTCAGTGGGTCCCTCTCAGTGACTGGCCACCTGTCTTCTTCTCCATTCTTTTCTCTTCTTCCCTTTCTTTTTCCGTTTTCTTTGTAATAAGTTGAGGTACTGCGGTTGGCGGTCCTTAACTATTCTTTAGTTAAAAGAAACGGTTACGAAGAGTAACTGAATAGTGAGCTATTTAATTGCCTTCTTTACGCCATTCAAAGGGAAAGGAAGAACTGGGCTTATTTTCTGGAAAGTGTAAATAGATCATAAAGAAATCAATACAGAAGGACTTTCCATTCTTTGTCTATCTGATCTCTGTTATTCCTAAGCTTTCATTTATTTTCTTTGTGAAGATCATTTGTCTCAAGTTTATTAGTCTTTCCGATTACATACTCTTCGACTTTGCAAGCATGGTGATCTTGTATAACCAAGAAGGAACTTTGTGTCCTTGATTAATGAATCTGTGTTATGTTAAGAAACTTTGTGTTCTAGCAGATGTTATTTACAGAACTTTGCGTCTTTGAATTCCATCTTATTTGTCCAATACAAATGATCTTGTTTCAATTCACTGTGACTTCGCATACATAAAGAATTACTCTGATATCTATAATTCTGCATGTTGCCTTTCTGCTCTTTCCCGTACTCTCATTTCCTCAGTCCTTTTTGTAATTGATGATCTTTATAGAAAACACTTTCGTAATATCCAAGTTTAACCAACAAATCATGTCTTGTACATTTGTAAATAGGTTCATTTCTGAATAAGGGAACCTCTCCCATTAAAGAGGAGGGACTTCTTGTCCCCTGACTGTTGCTCTTCTTAAAAGTCCTATTTGACGACCAACAATTTTTGGTGACTCCGCTGGGGAAAATCACATTCCAGTTCTGCAATTTTTGATCATCCTTTGATCTAGTGACTCCACATTTTACTCGAGGGAGGAGGGCCCTTGGTGTTGAAGATTCTCAGTTTCAGCTTTTGGAGCAGCAAGGTTTTCCTTTTCCTTCAACAAATAGAAGGACTCGTTCGACAAGCACTCCACCTGTTCAAGACAGAATTCCCACAGGTGGTATTCCTTCAGAGCCAGCTAGCCCTAATCTTCAAGCTTTGATTCTTGTTGGTGTTACAGTTCCTCTCCAAGCCGTTTTTCCAAGAATGGTGGTACCATTGCCTTGGGGTCGTCATGTCAGGCCCCTTGCTCTTCCTTAGCCTTTGCATGAGTTACCCAGAGGTAACCAGAAGAACTTCCCAAAATTCAAAGGCGATGGCAAAGTGCATCCTGATGAACACATCGCAGCCTTCATTGTTGCATGTGGAGTTCTGGGAGTCGAACATGAAGACGTCTCCATGAGACTGTTCGTTGAGACTTTGCAAGATAATGCCGCTGATTGGTTCTACCACCTTCCGGCTGGTGCTATCACCGACTGGGACATAATGAGAACTCAGTTTGAAAACCATTTCAAGCTGGCAGAAGATGTACATGCCTTACTAGCCCAAATATCTCAGATAAAGAAAGATTCACAAGAGCCCATGAGAGAATTTGTGGCCCGATTCAACAAATTGATCAATAAAATTCCGCAGCTTACCCGACCTGTTGATTAAATTCAAAAATGTTTCTTCCTAAATGCTCAATCACCCAAAGTTAGTTATGCACTAAGAAGGGCTAATCTCGCAACATTGGTCGAGGATCAAACCCTCGCTGTTAGTATCGAGGATGACTTGATCATGTTAGGGAAGTTGAGAAGAGACCCTTCCAAATCTAAGTCTGCTGCTTCTTCCTCTTCCACCCCTGGGCCTAATACTGATCCATTAGTTCAAAAACTTGTAAATGATCTTCTTGCCATAAAGAAACAATTAGCTTAGCATGCTCCTTATGCAAATGTTCCGAAGAGAAATTTCTAGCCCAGAAATCATTTGCCTGCTTCTCAAACAAGACTAGCACTTGAAGGACCTCCTGTTAAGGTTCCTGTGAATGCGACCTGTGAAGTTGAGGAACCAGATGATGATGAAGATAACGAAGCTTGCGAGGAGCTCGTTGAAGAAGAATATGAAGCAGATGAACTTGAGGGATCTCGAGTTAATTTATTCACCACTGAAGGCACTGATGATGGTGATGACTATGATGAAGTAGTAGCGGACATGAACAGTAAATCATTCACTGTCATGACTCAGGAGCAGACACATCAGAGGGAGAAAGTGACACAGCCCATCAAGAAATCTAAGGAGCAGTTGACAACTATTCCCGTGATTGCAAAAATAGGATCTCCTATCCCTACCTCATCTACACCAAAGGTGAGTCCTGTTAGTTCTGCTTCAAAAGTTTCTCCTTCTTTTTCTCCTAAAGTTGATAAGCCTAGAATTTCAAATGATGATGGCCCGTCCACTTCTAGGTCTTTTGATATTATTGATCATCTGAAAAAGACTAAGGTTCAAATCTCAGAGGCCAAGTATTATCAAACTCATCCCAAAGCTTTTGCCAAAATGATTCAATTTGTTAATTCCCATTCCAAAACCACCTCTAAAGGTCTTTTACCTACTCCTTCTTCTGCGCCACAGCCTAGTTTGGTAGCCGCTGTCACCTCGCCTAATGACAAAATCAAGCCTTTTTATGTAACACTCCTTATAGCCGGCCATAGGCTCAGTAATTGCGTCATAGATTCCGGAGCCTCAGATAATGTGATGCCTGCTAAAGTAGCTCATGCTTTAGGCCTAACTCTCACATGCACTTATGGATCTTGTTACTCTATGGAGAGTAAAGAAGTGCCCCTGGTCGGAAGAATTAAGGATGCACAAGTGGCTTTTGTTGCTTTGCCTGAAAAGAGAGTTTTGGCTACCATCTTAGTGGCAGATATTCCCCCTTCATACGGGATGTTGTTAAGTAGGAACTTTTGTAAGGACGTAGGTGGAGAAATCCAAATGGACTGGTCACATGCACTCATACCTGTCAATGGACACATGAAGAAGTTGCTGCTTGAGAAGCAATATGAGTATATTGTGCAGAAAATAGATGATCCTAAAGCACAAATACTCTACGAGGATATGGGGCATGGTAACTACATGATTATGTCCCCTGATGAAATCCGACCTCCCAAAGTGTCTCCTAAAGATCCTAACGGTATTTGGATTTTAGAGTTTGATGGAAGTTGTTCCTCAGCTGGTTCTGGAGCTGGTGTCCTACTGGTGTCACCTGAAGGTAGCCTTCATCCTTTTTCATTTAAGTTGCAGTTTGAGAATACTAATAACACAGCAGAGTATGAGGCTCTCATTCTCGGATTGTAAGTGGCCAAATAACAAGGTGTAAAGAATCTTCTGGCTCGTGGTGATGCAGAGTTGATTGTAAAGTAGGTCAAAAACCTTTTTCAAGTAAAAAATGGAAGGCTGAAACATTACCGGAACTAGGTTTTGGATTCCATTGAATTCCTTGATGCTTTCTCTATCGAAGTAGTACCTAGGGAAAAGAACAACAGGGCTGATTCACTAGCTGTCTCAGGGTCACTATTGATTCCTCATCCTGATTTCTCTTAAGACAAGTTCACCATTGAGATGATCCCTCGACCCAGTGTACCTGATAATACCAATAACTGGCAGGTTTTCAATGACGATCAACATTTGCTTTCCTTCCTGGAACTCAAGGGTAATTTCGAACAACTGTATTTTGAGGGAAGTGACAACCTACCTCGTGAGAGTGTGCTCTTTGACAAAGCAGTCGCCCAAGGAGAAGAAACAGATCAGGAAGGGTGCATTAAACTCAAGGGGAATAAGATTCCTAAAGGATTGGTAAGCTTAGAGGAATTATTTGATAAACATGACAGGTATGTGAAGTCTAGGGCTTATACTAGACCTCAACAATCAGCTGAGCATGACAAAATCAATATTGGGAGTTCTACTGATCCCAGGCTAGTGAATATTGGAAAATGTTGCACAACAGATGAAAGAAGAAAAGCAATTGATCTTCTAAGGAGGTATAAGGATGTTCTTGCTTATTCTTATGAGGATCTAAAATCTTTCAAACCAAAAGATATGCAGCACTCTATTCCTCTCAAACCAGGAATTAAACCTTTTAAGCATAAACAGAGGCAGTATAATCCCAAAATAGTTGACACCATCTTCCAGGAAATTCAGAAGTTGTTGAAGGCTAAAATCATTTTTCCCATTCACCATTCAACATGGATTGCAAATATTGTGCCTGTTAGGAAGAAAAATGGTGAGATCCGCATTTGTGTTGATTTCAGGAATCTAAATCAGGCTTCTCTGAAAGATAATTATCCTTTTCCTATGATGGATCAAGTATTGCAAGCAGTAACAAGATCTAAAATGTTATCCATGCTCGATGGATTCTCGGGATACAATCAGGTAGAGGTTGATACTGTAGATCAACACAAAATAGCTTTCACTACTCCTTAAGGTATCTTTGCCTACAAGAGAATGCCTTTTGGGCTCATTAATGCTGGTGCCACTTTTCAGAGAGCTATAGATCTGGATTTTGGAAGTTTAAAAGGGAAGTGTATTGTCATATACCTTGATGACTTGACTGTGTTTTCTAAAACAAGGGCAGATCATTTCGACCACCTGGAAAAAGTTCTGCTGAGATGCAGAGAGCATGGGATTTCTCTGAACCCTAAAAAATCTGTCTTTTGTGTCACAGAGGGAAAGTTATTAGGGAACATTGTCTCCAAAGATGGTATTAAGATTGACCCTGAACGAGTACAAGCTATCCAACAAATTCCTCTCCCAACAAGTAAAAAGGGCGTGCACTCTTTCTTTGGTAAGATCAATTTCTTGAGAAGGTTCATCCCTGATTTTGCAGAGTTAAATTTGAATATTTCTCAGATGATGAAAGGGAAGAAAACATTTGGTTGGTCTTCTGAAGGAAAGGAATCCTTTGAAGGTATCAAGAGAGCTATCGCTAAAACTCCTGTTTTAGCCTGTCCTAATTTCAGCAAAGATTTCATCATCTATTGCTATGCTACAGATAATACCTTGGCTGCTGTGTTAACTCAAGAAGACTCTAATGAGCATGAACTCCCAATTACGTTCATGAGCTATATTATGAAAGATCACGAGTTGAAATACACCATGATGGAGGAACATGCTTTTGCAGTGGTCAAAGCTGTTAAGCAATTTCGTTTTTATATCCTCAACTCTCACTCCATGGTGTTGGTTCTAGATACAACTGTTAAGTCAATTCTCACGCAACAAGAATTTGGATCCAAGAGAGGGAACTGGGTTGCTAAGGTCCAAGAGTATGACATTGACATCAAACCGACCAAGATGGTTCGTGGAAAAGGCCTTTGTGAGCTCATTGCTGAAGGAGCCAAACATGAGTTGTTGGAGGAGAAAGTTGACCTTCCTACCATTCTGTTCCTTAGCTCAGTTGATGAATGGTATGCTGACATCGCCCATTTTCTCACCTATGGGGAATGCCCCTCTCATTTAACTGCCAAAGAAAAGAGGACTGTTAAATTGAGGTCAGTGCAATATGTATTGTGGGAAAATGCTTTGTTCAAGCGTGGCTTAGATGGGAGATTTTTGAAATGTGTGGACAAGGAACAGCAGAGAAAGTTTCTCTCAACTTTTCATGATCAGGCATGTGGAGGGCACTATTCATCAATGGTCACTACTCACAAGATACTTCATGGAGGATATTACTAGCCTTCCCTGTTCAGAGATGCTTCCAGATGGGTGGATAAATGTGAGGCTTGTCAGACCTTTGTGGGAAGACCTAAATTGGCTTCTTTGCCTCTCAAGCCAGTTGTGATTGAGGAACCATTTCAACAGTGGGGTTTGGACTTCATTGGAACACTTAATCCTACTTCTAGTGCTGGTCACACTCATGTGCTAACTGCCACTGACTATTTCACCAAATGGGTAGAAGCTATTCCAGTCAAGAGTACTACTTTTGAAGTGGTGTGCAGCTTCATTAAAGAGAACATCTTGGTAAGGTATGGTGTACCTAATAAGATTGTAACAGATAATGCTTCAAATTTCTCTTCAACTGAGATAATGGATTTCTACTACGGGTATGGCATCTCCCTGGCTCATTCTTCAGATTATTACCCCCAGGGAAATGGACAAGCAGAATCCACTAACAAAAATCTGGTGACTATTATAAGGAAGTTAGTAAATGAGTCTCAATGAAACTGGCACAAGAAGCTCTACGATGCTCTTTGGGCAGACATGATTACACCAAAGAGAGCTATTGGAATGTCTCCTTTTCAAGTGGTATATGGAGTAGAAGCTCAACTGCCAGTAACAGTGGAACTGCCAGCCTTGCACCTAATGAAGGCCATTGAAGATACTAGTTTCAGAGATGCTTTGGACAAGAGAATTATGTACCTGCACAAACTGAATGAGGACAGATTGGTGGTTGTTGATAGGATATCTGTTCACTAGTAGAAGGTAAAGGTCCTGTTTGATAAGAAAGCTAGGTTCAGGTATTTCCAAGTTGGAGATACCGTGCTGTTATGGGATAAAAGGCATGAACCTCGTGGCAGCCATGGAAAGTTTGATTCCCTTTGGCTCGGACCTTTCAAGATCAGACACTTTACTGGTAAGAATTCTTTCTACCTTGATTACATGGATGGTTCTCCTCTCCCACTTCCTTATAGTGGGCAGTATCTCAAGTTGTTCAAGTCCTAGGTGATTAGGGAGTCCCTTGTATATTCTGTACAGCGTTTTTGCTTTTATTTCCTTTTTGTTTTGGTGTGTTGCCCTCTGTATTGGTCTATTTTTGACTCCGTTGCCCAATGGATAAGGTACTGGTCTGCTTCCCCTAAGTTTGTCTAAGTTCTTGCCTTGTCTCATTCCTTGAATTTATGCCAAGTCATCCCCAGAAGGAGCTAGCTATTGTCCACTCAAAATTCCCTACTCTTAAAGAAAGTGAAATTTCAAAATTTTGAGTTTTAGTGTCTTCTCTGTCGAGCATGGTAGTGTGAAAAGGTCGTGAGATTGAGAAAATCCATAGTTTTGGGTCATTTTGTATGTATTTCGGGCCTGTCAGACATTTTTGTCCCGCGTGTCCCTAGTTCCAAAGTGCGCTCTGTTCCCCGATCGGCTGAAATCCCCGAAGTTGTTCCATTTTCGGGCTCGTCGGAGCTTTTCGTCCCAACTGTCCCAAGTTCAAAAGTGCGCTCTGTTCCCCGATCGGCTGAAATCCCCGAAGTTGTTCCATTTTCGGGCCCGTTGAAACTTTTCGTCCCAAATGTCCCAAATGGAATTGTGTAAGTCATTCCATTTTCGGCCGTTTTGCCCGAACTGCGTACTTCGCACTTTCATGTTCCAAATGTCCCAAAGTTAATTATGCAAGCTGTTCCATTTTCGGCCGAAACACTCGAACCGCGTACTTCGCTCTTTCATGTCCCAAATGTCCCAAGTCAGATTGTGCAAGTTGTTCCATTTTTGGCCAATTCGCCCGAACCGCGTCCTTCGCGCGTTTTCGTCTCAGATGTCCCAAAATGCATTTGTGCGTATTTTCCCCGCCTCGCCCGAACCGGACGAGCTGCGTGTTTCGCGCATTCGCGTCTCACATGTCCCAAGAGAACCAAATGCCATTCATACTTAGTTTTTCCCACTCTACCTAAATATGCTGTTTTTCAAACTGATAGATATGAATTTAATGCGCATTGATCACCCTTCTCTCTCCTCAATGGCTATATAATGAGAAAACCACCTTTGCAATTCTTACATTGTTTCCATGCTACCCTTGCTCGAACCCTTCCAACCTAATTCCCTACGCGTGTATCCCTTTTCTCTGTAATTCCTCCCCGAATTTAGGTTGCGGCTTTGATACTATCAATATGAAGATCAAAGTCCTGGAGGAGGCCTTGGGAGAACTGAAGAACAGTTGGCAGAAGGGCGAAGCTTTCAAGACACTGGTTGTCTCTGCTTTCAAAGATAGACACTGTCATCTTCAAGATAAAAATTCTGGTGTTTCCCTTTCCTTGCAAGAAATCAAAGCTCAGTTCAGAGCTTTTGTAAAAGATAATTTATTCAAGGAAAGCTCCATCTCCCAAGAAAAAATGAGGGAAATCTGCTCTCTTCAATCTGCCATTGGAGAAGCAAATAAAGATTATCATACTCATGTCGAGTTTGATAAAGAGATGGAGAAATGTCTTGGATTTTGGACTCAATCTACAACCAACACGTCAGTCCCTCGTGGCAGAGACATAGCTGAGGCGTTAAAGAAATTCAGGTAGCATATTCTGAAGTTAGTGGGTCCCTCTCAATGACTGGCCACCTATCTTCTTCCCCATTCTTTTCTCTTCTTCCCTTTCTTTTTCCGTTTTCTTTGTAATAAGTTGAGGTACTGCGGTTGGCGGTCCTTAACTATTCTTTAGTTAAAAGAAACGGTTACGAAGAGTAACTGAATAGTGAGCTATTTAATGGCCTTCTTTACGCCATTCAAAGGGAAAGGAAGAACTGGGCTTATTTTCTGGAAAGTGTAAATAGATCATAAAGAAATCAATACAGAAGGACTTTCCATTCTTTGTCTATCTGATCTCTGTTATTCCTAAGCTTTCATTTATTTTCTTTGTGAAGATCATTTGTCTCAAGTTTATTAGTCTTGCCGATTGCATACTCTTCGAATTTGCAAGCATGGTGATCTTGTATAACCAAGAAGGAACTTTGTGTCCTTGATTAATGAATCTGTGTTATGTTAAGAAACTTTGTGTTCTAGTAGATGTTATTTACAGAACTTTGTGTCTTTGAATTCCATCTTATTTATCCGATACAAATGATCTTATTTCAATTCACTGTGACTTCGCATACATAAAGAATTACTCTGATATCTATAATTTTGCATGTTGCCTTTCTGCTCTTTCCCGTACTCTCATTTCCTCAGTCCTTTTTCTAATTGATGATCTTCATAGAAAACACTTTCGTAATATTCAAGTTTAACCAACAAATCATGTCTTGTACATTTGTAAATAGGTTCATTTCTGCATAAGGGAGCCTCTCCCATTAAAGAGGAGGGACTTCTTGTCCCCTGACTGTTGCTCTTCTTAAAAGTCCTATTTGACGACCAACAGGTTGTGAAGGCTATCTTGAACTGGTCTTCTTCCTTCACCATAATCTGATTGTAGCCAGAGAAGCCATCAAGTAGTGAAAACCTCTCAGAGCTAGCCACAACTTGCAAAATTTGCTCCATGGAAGGGAGTGGGTAATGGTCCTTGAGAGATGCTCTATTTAAGTCTCTAAAATCAACACACAATCTGATCTCTCCACTCTTCTTTCTGACTGGAACCAAGTTGGCAACCCAACTAGAATGCTTGATTGGGAATATGATTCTTGACTCAATCAGCTTGTCCAATTCTTTCCTCATAAGAGACTCCATGTGTGGATTGACTGGTATTTGTTTCTGCCTGACAAGCTTAGTATTTGGATCCAATTCAATGGTATGCTGAGCCAAGTTGGGATTAAAACCTTTCAAATCTTCATAGCTCCATGCAAACACATCAGGGAACTCTTGACACAGCTGTACGAACTCATACCTTTCTTGATCAGTTGTCATCTTTCCAATTTGCAATGGTTTGTTCTCTTCTACCAAGATGGATATTGAATCCTCTCTCTTGACCTGAATGTTTGCTTTCTCCATTCTAAACTGATCATTGGGATTAAAAATGGACTCCAAAGTGATAAGTCCCTTGGGTAGCTTGTTAGTTCTCAGTTGTACCACTTGGTCACCATACTGCTGTTCTAATTTTTCTTGATTCTTAGCTGAGAACTCGGCTTCTTCTTGCAAGAAATGGATGATTTGCTAGTCATTCTCAAACACTTGCCAACTGACATTGTTATCTGGCACTGAAGGCCTCACAATCACGTGGATGTTTGGTTGTACCTTCTCTTGTTGAATGCTTTCCACAATGTCAAAGGCTGCCCCTACTGCTACAAGCCTGTCAGTAGCTTGATTCTCTTTCCTAGGAATGGATTTGATGCCAAAACCCTCAAAATATTCCATGAGGTCCCACACCCTGTTCTTGTAGAACCTGAGTAGATCATTCTAAGTAGCATGTTGTCCCTTGACCTAATTTACAATTAATTCACTATCACCAAAGACTTGCAAGTTCTTTATTTTCTTGTTGATTGCCTAATGCATCCCTTGCACTAAGTCTTCATATTCAGTAGTGTTATTGGAGCATGCAAACTAAAATCTAAAAGCTGAATAGTACCTTACTCCTTGAGGTGAAACAAGCATGACTCCACCTCCTGCACCTTGTCTACTTCTTGATCCATCAAAAAAAATCTGCCATACCTCATTGTCATCCTTGTGGTTTGGCTTGGTGATGTTAGGACTAGATTGGTTTTCTTCATGTATACAATAGACCCCTAGCTCAGATTCTTCTACTTCTTGATAAGGATCAAAAGCATGTACCTTGTTTTCCCATTCATCAAGAGTTAGATCCGGGATGCTCCCAACCTTGGTGTCAGCTTCATCGGTGCTTGGGTGGTCTTCTTGATCAAATGCTGAACAATTGGCGTTGATTTGACTTGGAGTGTAAGGCTCAATGTGGAAGTTTGCAATAGGTTCAGACCTGATTGTAGCCTTAGTTCCATACCTCATTTTGAATAGCATGTGTGACCAATCAACAGACAAATATCCCCTGATCTTGGCTGTGAAGTCCCTTGACAAGCATAGGGCAAAGAGTGGTGGAAGGTCCATGACTGATACATCTTGTGAAACAACAACATTTGGACATGCATGCAAGGTAAGACTCAAGTTTCTAATCACCCCAACTGTTATTACTGCTGTCCCATCTAGCTACACTACCCCTTTGGATATGGTTTCATACTGGAGCCCTAGCTGATCAGCTATTTGTTTAGGCATCACTGAGCTACTTGCCCCAAAATCTATCATGTAATTGTGCACTAACTGATTTCCAATGATTAATGAAACATAGAAAGGAGGGGGCTTCAACATTTTACCTTGCTGTCCTCCATGATTTCCCTCAGGCTGGGCAGCATTTGTGAGCACTTTCTCTTGCATCTGAACTTGCTGATTCGAAGTTGGCCAGTCCTTCATGGCAGCTTGTAACAAGTCTCTTTGGCCTGGGATAGATAGGGATTCCAACATTGATATATTAACATTTGTCTTCTTCATCTAATAAATCATACTGAATGGTGATGAAGGATCTCTTTGTTGTCCCTTTGCTTGTACATTCACTCCTTGCACGTGGGCAGCAATAACTGGTATTTGAGTTGGTCTAAGAGCTGTTCTTGGCTGCCCTTGTGCATTTGAAATTGGATTTTACTTGCCAACCATTTGTGGAGCCATGGAAGGTTGTGGATTGGCTGGAGCTAATGGGTATTCTTCACCCAAATTCCTTCTTTTTGACCTTGTGTTGGTTGCAACACCTTGGGAAACTGCCTGATTCATGCCACAAAAATCCTCTGCTTACCAATTTACTAACGTGGTGTCATTTGGGGCTGATTGTTTCCTTGACTGCCCTCACCCTCCACACCAGTAGTTGTCACCATTAATGTTTGATTCAAAGCACCATTGAAGCACATGGATTGGTTATGAGGTTCATTACATGGAAAACACTAGTCATACTCCTAAGCAATGTTGTTTTGTGTTGGCACCAATGCCTTAGAGGCAGATATGACATTTGGATTGTAGGGCTGAAATGGTCTATTGGCAGGAGGCCTTGTTTGATTCATATTTGCAGCTGGATTAGGTGGTCTTTGTGGTTGGTATGGCTGCCTATTCAATTGAGCTTGGGGCTGGTAAGAAGGTCTAAAACCTTGGGCTTGTTGCCTCTTGAGAGTAACCAGCTCATTGCCTCGGTTTTGCAGTTGCTTCATGACTTCTTGAAGCTCATTTGGGGCACTTGGAGATGAAGTAGAAGCTTCATTTGAACACTGATTTCTAGGAGTGGGAGAAGGAGCCAAATTAGGTGCTTGATTGGTATTTGGACTCTCTAAACTTGGAAACAATGGCATGGGAGGTCTAGGGGCTAGTTTTCCAGCTTGGATCAAACAATTTTCAGCCCTAATGGAAATGCTATAAGCCATAGGGATAGTTATGCCTCCCATGGACTGAATCAACATAGAAATATCAGAATTTAGAGCTTTGAGATAGTAGAGAAAAACACCTTCTGCTATTGGTTTGAATGCCACTGGAATTCTCTCCCAAGTCTTTTGAAATCTGAAGTTGAAATTAGTCAGCTGCTCATTGGGAGCTCTCTTGATGGTTGTCAGCTGCTCCAAAAGAGACAAGTTACCTCCCTTCTCTCCAAATTGCTCATGAAGTGCTATACATAGCTGATTCTAATTTGTGATAGAACCAGCTCCAAGGCTTCTAAACCATTGCAATGTTTTCCCCTTGAATGAAGATGCCAGCAATTTGACAGCCACTTGCATCTCATTGATTTCATAAATTGCACAAAGATTGGCAATGTCTTTAACATGATCACCTGGAGTAGTCTGATTTTCTCCAGTGAAGTAGGGAATGTTCTTCAAGGCTACAATTGGAATTGGATGTTGTGCTTTGAGGGCTAGTGGGCTGCTACCTGTGAAGTTTACATAAGGGTTGTTTTATGCCATTCTAATTGGTCTTAGAACCGTTGTTGATTGAATGAAAGGCCTACCAGGTGGAGGAGTTGAGAGAGTTCTGTTTGGTGGAGATGGAGACCTTTGGATTCTCCTCCCACTTTGCCTTACTCTTGGAGATAACTGCAGATATTCAAACAACACCTCTTCTTCTCTAGCTCTTGACCTTGTAGTGATTCTTCTCATGAGTTTTTAGGCCTACACTGCTGAAACCAGTTGATTCTTCCCCTTGGAGTCGCCAGATATGCAAATTATAGCTCTTTTCAAGCAAGAAAATTACAGCAGATGCACATCAACCTTTGTTGCAATAAAAATGAGACCTCTAAGGTCCCACCGAGTGTGCCAAAACTGTTGTTGCAAATCAGCAGCACCCCTGGATGCAAATCAAGGTTCTGAATTGATGTTTTAGAGCATCCAGTGTGATTGCACAACATGGAAACCTCTCTCCAAGTGTGGGACTTGTGAAAATGAGAGAGGAATCTCCAGATTAGAGGCTGGTTCCTCAAACTCCTCTGATTTAGATCTATATTTTACACAACTACAGAGGTTCAGATCCTAATCCTACTCTAAATTGCAAGGAGACAGGGATAAAAATGCAAAAATGAAACTAAACTAAAGATGGTGATGCACCAAAAGGAGTGGTGAAACATTTTTTGCCATGTAAATAGACACAAATTCATGAAATGCAACAAGGGAAAACATACACAAGCTGATAGATGTAATTAGAGGTCTTAAAATGAAGTAAAACAATACAAATAGAGGACTCAAAGCATTCACAGAGTTTGCACTGTCAATTCCATGAAAAAATCTCTTGCATTCCACCCTCAAAGAGGTATAAACCTACTACAATACTTGAAAAAGGTCTGATTCTTACAACTATCACTTGCTGGAGGTGAAAGAAGAAGTTCTCTATGCCAAAAAGTGTTCAACCATGAAGAAATGAGCCAAATCTGGCTTTTACAGTACATGGGTCGAGCCCAGGAGAGAGAAAATGTGAAAAAAGCATGGGAGCCATCCCTCATTGATGGAAAATGCATTAAAATAGCATGGAGGACCTTACAAACCCATACCCTATCATTTTTGACCATATTGGAGAAGAATGCGATCCATTCTGTATTAAATTTGGTTGTTGAAATGTCATTTCTGGCCATGGACACGTACGAGAACCGTTTTTGAATTTTCTCATTTCAAACTGAACCAAAATTAGAAATTGACCATGGAATCATGTAGAGAATTTTAACAGCTTTCCAATGATATAAGGAACATGAAAATTCGAGCTCTAGAGCAAAAGATAAAACGGCCCAAAAACGGATCGACGGGAAAATTTTCAAATTTTACCTTTTTTTTGTCTTTGAATTTTTTTTCAAAAATTCCCAGTGCTCCACTGGTCAGATGCCACGTGGCAAGCTCTGATTCACTCTAAAATTCTCTCTCCTTCTCTTTTCCGCGGGTTTTCCTTTGAAAATCGACCTTTTTATACTCTTTTGGAAAAATTTCAAATTTGCCTCCGACCCCCGAACACCTCTGCCATGTGGCAGCTTCCTATTGGCTGCGGGCCTCAAATGGGAAAATTTTCCACAAAAACTCCACCGAGCCATAACTTGAAAAATATAAGGAGTTAGGAGGCAAACTTTACCTTTCTGGAAAGCTGAGAGAGAGCTCTATCTAATGGTGCCATTTCCAGAAAGCCTTGAGTGCCTAAAAATAAAAAAAATGTAGACTAAGCCATAAGAGAGGTAAGAACACAAGGAGTTAGCCACAAAAATGAGCTGGGGCACCATTTTGGATAACATTTACTTCATTTCAAACCCTTGATTATAGCTTATCAACCTGTGCATGATGTTTTATGTTGCAATTTCTGATTTGTGTCAATTTGCATGAGCAAGAAGTGCTCACCACTCCTTTGGTGTATCACCCTTATCAGTTTAGTTTTAATTTTTACATTTCTTATCCCTGTCTCCTTGCAAATTAGGATAAAATTAGGATCTAAACCTCTGCAGTTGTGCAAATAATAGATCTAATCAGAGGAGTTTGAGGAACCAGCCTCTAATCTAGAGATTCCTCTCTCATCTTGTAAGTCCCACACTTGGGAGAGGTTTCAATGTTGTGCAATCACACTAGATGCTTGAAACATCAACTTAGAAACCTGATTTGCATCCAGGGGTGTTGCTGATTTGCAACAACAGTTTTGGCACACCCGGTGGGACCTTAGAGGTCTTCCACTTCATCTTTTGTAGGTTGGTGTGTTCCTATGAAGATTTCAGCCTTTGGAGGCACTTGCAAACACATCTGGCTACTCCATCTGATCAGCAACCCATTTCTGAAGTTGCAGACCTGTTTTTCATCCATTTCCATCCATTATTCTTTCCATCTCTTTCATTCTTTTCCATTCCATGAAGTTGTGCAATCATGACTTCATTTCCATCATGGAACTCGCATTTACAACAGCAACAATGTTTCCCACCTCCAACATGTTTTTTAAATCCTCCAAATCAGCATTTTGAACAAATTCAAAATCAGCATACATACCCATATGAGCAGCAATGCCAAAATCAGTTTGGCTATGGAGCTTTCCAAGAGCAAGGGTGTGCATACAATGAAGACAATCAGATGCAAGATGTGGTCTGTTGGAGAAAATCCAAAAGATGGAGGTAAACATGGTGCAATCCAGGGCTCAAGCACAAATGAAAGCATTTGGAATCGGTTGTGGAGCACCCTGTCCATGGGTGGGACCTTTCCCAAGGCATTACAGCCCTCAAGAGAAGCTTGACTTCATGATTGCAATGCTGCCATTGCTTGCAAAGTGGATTGAAGGAATAGAGGTGTATGAGAGGAGTATTCAGCAACCTTGTCAACGGGTAAGCACACCATCTCATGCCTTTTCTTTTCCTCTTTCCCAATCTGTTTTATCTCAGCAGTGTCAAGTTTTAAACTCTCCATCTGTTGTCCCAAGTGTTGAATCCATTTCTCCACCCCCTAGTCTTCCACCTCATCTCAATTCTTCTGTCCTTTTCCCTTCCAAACAGTCATCCCCTCCACAAGAGCTAAATGAAACACCCTCTCCTCCAAAGAAACAAGAGGTTTTACCTCCTCCACCACCACAAAAAATTGTAAAAATCAGTCATGAAGGACAGCAAAAAGAGAAGCCAAACAAGGATGAAGAAATTCAAATTTTGAAGAGTTGGGCTCTTAAATTTGGGATGAAGAAGATCCCTTTGCTGATGAAACCTTCAGAAGAGGTTGGAGTTAAAGAACAAATGGTGGTCAGGACTGATTTTGTTGCAGCAGAAGAAGAGCAAAAAGGAGTTGCAGATCAGTAATCAATTTGTTCAGAATATAGTGTCCATGTTGGCACCCTATTTGAAGGAAATGCTGATCCAATTCAAATTGCAAAAATCAGTCATGAGGGACAGCAAGAGGAAGGAGAAGCTGCTCCAAATCCAAAAGAAGAGGAGCACATTCCAGCTGTGGGGGAGAAAAGTGCAGATCCAAAGGCTTTGAGCACAAAGCAGGTTATAGAAGAACCTTCAGTTCTTCTCTCTACTTCATCTCTCTCAAGTTCTAGTACTGAAGAGTTTGATCCCTCAAACTCAATGCTGGAGGATGAAAGAAACCATGGTGATCAAGTTGCAGATCAAGAGAATGCCATGGGAGAGGTTGAACATTTGCAGTAGGACAGCAATGAGGTAGTTTACCTGTCTGATTTGGAGGACTGTTTTGATGAAGAAGAACCGGTTGAGTTTCCACCATTCTCTCTTTCATCATCCATCTTCCAAACACAAGAGCCTGCTGTCATGGAGGAGAGTATTCATTTGCAGCAGCCTGCATCTTATAGAAGCTCTTTGGAACCAAGATTGGAAGATTTTAATCTTTCATGTCCTTCATTGGAGGAAGAGAAAGGGCAGAAGGGTTCTACCATTGCTTCCACACCATCCATTCAAGGTCTACAAGAGAACTCCATTCTTGGAGTTGAAAATCAGAATTATGGGCATACTCAACAGATCAGACCTTTCCCAATCAGGTATTTGGCTTCATTGGAGCCAAAGGAGAAGCCACAACCAGTCATGCTTGCTTCTAAGCATGAGGATGAGCTGCAAAGTTCCAAGGATCAGCTGTCATACCTCTCCAATCCAAATGCAGAGCAACTAAAAGAGGTATTGGATTTGTTTTTAGTTGACACCTTGCTAATTTGGGTAGAAGACCAGCTTCTTGTTGATTTTCCACTCATCCAATCAGCCATACTCAGCTCCAAATCATTTGCATGGCTGCCAATTTTGAAGAAAGGAAGCTATTTTGCACAACCAGTTGCAGGGTTCGTTTAGCTCACCTTTGCTTCCAGTTAGAGTAGAGTAGGTAGGTTTGCTTTCAGTAGAAGAAGTGCTTGTGCACACTCTGCATGTTCCATTTGGAGCATGTATGATTTTCAGTTTGTACATAGTTTTGGTGCTGCTGGTTTCACTCTTGCACAGTTCGTTTTGATGGCATTTTGGTGGGAACAACTCCATGTCCAGTGGGATTCAAGCGGTTCAGAGGGAAGTTTTCAAAGTTCAGATCAGTTTTCAGGCTACTACTCATGACCCCATGCCCAATGGATTGTGTCAAGCTACTGATCATTCATCCAGCAGGCAGATGACCCCTCTGAGTCGCCAAAATTGTTATCCAAATGTGCCCCTACTCATTTTGTGGCTAACTTCCTTTCATTCTTTCCTTCTATTGTGCCTCAGTCATAAATTTTTTACTTTTTAGGCACTCAAAACCTTTTGGAAATGACAACATTGGATAGAGCTCTTTCTCAGCTTTCCAGAAAGGTAAATTTTTCCTCCTAACTCCACGTATTTTTCAAGTTATGGCTCGACGGAGTTTTTGTGGGAAATTTTCCCTTAGCCAATCAGGAGTTGCCACATGTCCAAGGGCGAAAAAAACACCAAGCGACCCAAAGGAAAAAATGGTCAGGAAGGTCCCAAACCCAATCAGAACGTGTCATGTGGCACCTGGAGTGGCGGAGTGCGGGAAAAATTTGAAAAATGTTCCAAAGACCAAACGGGTAAAAATTCAAACTTTTTGCCTGCCGATCCGATTTTGGCCTATTTTTGCCCTAAAACTTCAAATCACCATAACTTTCGATCCAAAGCTCAGATTTTCATGTTCTTTATATCAATGGAAATATGGTGAAATTCTCTACAAGATTCCATGGTCAATTTTGAATTTTGGTTCAGTTTGGAGGGAGAAAATCAAAAAACACTTCTGGTACGTGCCCATGGACAGAACTGACATTTCAACAACCAATTTTAATGCAAAATGGGTCGCATTCTTCTCCAGCATGGTCAAAAATGTCAGGGCATGGGTTTGTAAGGAACTCCATGCTATTTTTAATGCATTTTGGTCAATGGGGAATGACTCCCATGTTTTTTCACGTTTTCTCTCTCCTGGGCTTGACCCATGCACTGTAAAAGCTAGATTTGGCTCATTTTTCAAAGGGGAACACTTTTTTTACATAGCAAGCTTCTGTTTTCACTTTCAACAAGTGATTTTGGCAAGTATCAGACCTTCCAGGGATTGTAACAGGTTTTTCTACCTCTTTGGTGTTGGAATACAAGGATTTTGATGTTGAAAATCACAATGCAGGCTCTGTGAATGCTTTCAGTCCTTTGTATGTGTTGTTTGCTTCATTTCAAACCCTTGATTACAGCTTATCAACCTGTGCATGATGTTTTATGTTGTAATTTCTGATTTGTGTCAATTTGCATGAGCAAGAAGTGCTCACCACTCCTTTGGTGTATCACCCTTATCAATTTAGTTTTAATTTTTACATTTCTTATCCCTGTCTCCTTACAAATTAGGATAAAATTAGGATCTGAACCTCTACAGTTGTGTAAATAATAGATCAGATTAGAGGAGTTTGAGGAACCAGCCTCTAATCTGGAGATTCCTCTCTCATCTTGCAAGTCCCACACTTGGAGAGAGGTTTCAATGTTGTGCAATCACACTGAATGCCCTAAAAATCAACTTAGAACCTTGATTTGCATCCAGGGGTGCTACTGATTTGCAACAACAGGCATGTGCATGTTATGCATATGTGTGTACCTATGTGTGTGCATGTGTGTGTCCGACTGGTCTTTGTGTGTAACCTAACGTGTTAAAGTGTGCATGCATGATGCGCAAGTACACTGTGTGCCTCTATGATGCGCATGTGAGTAGGATCTGTCATTCATAATACGCATGTGCATTTTTTGCATTGCAACGTGCAATGCGTGTGTGTGTGTGTGTCGTGCATGTGCGTGGTGTGTCGTCTAATTGTGTGCGCATGTATGATTACAAGTCCAACACTGTGTGCATCTGATGTGCATATTTATCATTGTAATTCAATGTGTGCACTATGTGGTGTGTGTCTCTGTATATGTGTGTGTGTGAAACATATGAGTGTGCTTTACATCTAATGTGTGTTATTGTCAGTGTAATAACTAATGAGTGTGCTTGATATCTGAATCTAGTGTTGTATGCATGCATAACATCTAATGTGTGTGTGCAATGTAACGTATGCGTGTGCATGTGCATGGTGTGAAGATGTACATGTGCACGTGAGTGTGCAATGTGCTTGTGTGTGTGCAAGGTGCGTGTCGCCACGTGTGCATGCATATGCTTGTGCGTGTGCATGTGTGTTCCTGTGTGTCACGTGTGTGTGTGTGTGCATGTGTGTGTGTGTGTGTGTGTGTGTGTGTGTGTGTTTGCGCGTGTGTGCACATATGTGTGTGCATTTTTTGTGTGCTTGTGCGTGTGCATGCGTGCGTGCGTGCGTGTGTGTGTCCGTGTGCGTGGGCATGTGCGTGGGTGTGGACGTGTGCATGTGCGTGCGTGTGCATGCGTGCGTGTGTGTGTGTGTGTGTGTGTGTGTGTGTGTGCGTGCGTGCCTGAGTGTGCAAACGTGTGTGTGCACGCGTGTGAGTGTGTGTGCATGAGTTTGTGGGCGAGAGCGTGTGTGTGTGTTTGTGTGTGTGTGCATGTATGTGTGTGTGTGTGTTTACATCCGTGTTTACATTTGCGTGTGCGTGTGCGTGCATGTGTGTGCAGGTGCATTGTGCAAAGTGATCTGTGCGCATGTGTAAGATGTGCTAACCATCGGAATCGTGTGCATTGCGTGTAGACTGTGTAACTTTGTGCGTGTGAGGATTACCATAGTGACTTTGATGATCACGTGCTACAATGTGCGTGTCTGCATGTGCCGTGTGCGTTTACTAAGTTTGTCTCTGTGTGTGCATGTGCGTGTGAGTTATGTGCGCATGTTGCGCACGTGCCTGTGTGTCCCGAAGTGCGGTGTGCGTCTTACGTGTGTGCTTATGACCCAAGTATGTGGCATGTGCGTGATAGCGTGTGCGTCTGTGTGTGTGTCTTCCTGTGCGTGGACGTGTGCGTGCACAACATGTGAGTGCATTTAAGTTGAACGTGCATGTGTATGTCTGCGTGTGCTTTAGTTACATCTGTGCCAGATTTCCTCCTCCACGTCGTGTACATCTGACAATGTGTTTTTCATGGGATTTGCGTGTGCATGTGCGTGTGTGCGTGTGCATGAAGGCATGTGCGTGTGCATGTGCGCGTCTGTGCGTGATAGTGTGCATGTGCAGTGCGTGTGCAAGGTGCAGGTGCATGTGATCGTGTTGTGCAGTGGAGTGTGTGCACATCCAATGAATGTGATGTGCTCAGTGTATGTGTGCGTGTGCGTGCGTATGCCTGCGTGTGTCTGTGTGTGTGTGCATGTCCTAATGTGCACCTAGTGTGTGTGCGTGTGTGGTGTGCGTGTGAAGTCAATAACTGTGTGCATGTCTAGATGTGCATGTTCATCTGGTGTTTAGGCATTTGTGCACTCTCAACGTGTTTGCATGTGCATGCGTGTGCTGCGTGTGTCATGTCATTATACAATGTACGTGTGCATGAAGGCTGCCCGTGCGTGAGTGTCCATGTGTGTGTGCGTGCGTGTGAGTGTGTGTGCTTGTGCGAGTCCATAGTGCATGTCTGCACTGTGCGTGCTAAGTGTGTCTTACGCCTGTGTGTGTGCAGCATGCATATGCGTGTGCTGTTGCATAGTTGAATGTACATGTGAGTGGGCTCATGATCCATGTGCAAGTATGGGTATCCATGTGTACATTGTCTTGTGTGTGTCCATGTGCGTGTGTGTGTGATTTGCATTTGTGTGGAAGCATTCACAGTATTGCTATTATTAGCGAGTGTGTGCGCGTGTGTTTGAATGTTTGTATATGTCCATGTGCGTGGGAGGTATGCCCAAAAATGTGCATGCGTCCATGTAACCGTGTGGGCATGTTACATGCCGTGTGCATGTGTGCATGTGAGTGCGTGTGTCTACATGCGTGCGTGTGCATAGTGCATCAGTGCGTGTGTGTTTGCATGTGCGTGGTGTGCATGGGCGTGGGCATGTGCGTGTGTGTGTGCGTGTGCACTTGTATGTGCGTGGGTGTGCATGCGTGTGTGTGTGTGTGCGTGTGCATGTGTTTAGCATGTGCATGTGTGTGTTGTGTGTGTGTGTATGTGTGCATGTGCATGTGCGTGTGCATGTGTGTTTGTGTTTGCGTGTGTGTGTGCGTGTGCGTGTGTAGGTGTGCGTGCATGTGTGGGTGCATGGTGTGCGTATGCATGGGGCATGCACATGTGCGTGGTGTGCATGTGTGCATGTACGTGTGTGCATGCATGTGTGAGTGCGTGTGTGTGTGTGTGTGCGTGTGCATGTGTTTTTGCATGCATGCGTGTGTGTGTGCGTGTGCAAGTGTGTGTGCGTGTGCGTGTGCGTGTACGTATAGTGAGTGTGCATGTTCGTGTGCATGTGCGTGCGCATGTGTGTGCGTATGTATGTGTGTGCACGTGTGTGTGTGCGTGTGCTGTTGTGCGTGTGCATGTGTGTGTGTGTGTGTGCATGCGTGTGTGTGCTGTGTGTGCATGTGCATCTATGTGTGTGTGTGTGCATGTGTGTGTGTGTGTGTGCATGTGCTCATGCACGTGTGCATGTGCATGTGGGCGTGTGTGTGTGTGTGTGCGTGTGCGTGTGTGCTATGCCTATGCGTGCATGTGCGTGTGCGTGCATGTGTGTGACTACACGTGTGTGCGTGCATGTGCGTGTGCGTGTGGCGTGTGTGTGTGCATGTGCATGTGTGTGCGCGTGTGTGTGCATGTGCGTGTGCGCATGTGCATGTGTATGTGTGTGTGCGTGTGCGCTGCACATGTGTGTGTGCATGTGCGTGTGTCGTGTGTGCGTGCACGTACTCGCCTGTGTGTGGTGTGTGTGTGTGGGATGTGTGTATGTGCTCTGTGCATGTACGTGTGTGTGTGTGCGTGTGTGTGTACGTGCACGTGTGCATGTGTGCGTGTGCGTGTACTGCGTGTTTGTGTGTGCATGTGCATGTTTGCATGTGCACTGTGTTTGTGTGCGTGTGTGTGTGTGCGTGTGTGTGTGTGTGTGCATGTGCATGCGTTGTGCATGTGCGTGTGCATGTGTGTATGCGCGTGTGCGTGTGTGCATGCAAGTGTGTATACGCATGCGTGTGCGTGTGTAAGTGTATGTGTGTGTGTGCATGTGCGTGTGCGTGTGTGTGTGTGCGTGCGTGTGCATGTGTGTGCGTGTATGCATGTGTGCATGTGCGTGTGCGTGTGCGTGTGTGTTGTGCGGTGTGCGTGTGCTATGTGTGTGTGCATGTGCATGTGCAGGTGCGTGTGCATGTGCGTGTTCCTGTGCATGTGCATGTGTGTGTGCGTGTGTGTGCATGTGTGCATGTGTGTGTGTGCGTATGAATATATGTGTGCATGTGCGTGTATGTGCGCATGTGTATACATGTGTGTATGCGTGTGCATGTGTGTGTGCGTGTGCGTGTGCGTGTGTGTGTATGTGTGCGTGTGCATGTACGTGTGCGTGTGCACAGTGCCAAAAGAGTGTGCGTGCTGCGTGTGATGTGCGTGTGCGTGTGCGTGTGTGTGTGCTTGTGTGTTTGCGTATAAATGCATGTGCTGTGTGTGTGTGCGTGTGCATGTGTGCGCGTGTGTTGTGCGTGTGTGCATGTGCTTTGTGTGCATTGTGCATGTGCATGTGCATGTGCGTGTGCATGTGCGTGTGCTTGTTCGTGTGCGTGTGTGTGTGTATGTGTCTACGTGTGCATGTGATGTGTGTGTGCGTGTGCGTGTGTAAGTGTGCCTACGTGTGCGACATTTGTATGTGCGTGTGCGTGTGTGCATGTGCGTGTGTGTGCACGTGCGTGTGCGCATGTACGTGTGCGTGTGCATGCGCGTATGCAATGTCTGTGTGTGCGTGTGCGTGTGCGTGTGCATGGTGCGTGTGCACGTATGTGCAATGTGCGTAGTGCATATGTGCGTGCGTGTGCATGCGTGTGTGTGTGTGTGCATGTGGATGTGCATGTGCATGTGCGTGTGTGTGTGAGTGTGCGTGTGCCCAACCCTGTTTGTGCCAGAACATGTGCAATGTGTGTGTGCGTGTGCGTGTGCGAGTTTTTGTGCATGTGCATGTGCTTGTGTGTGTGTGTGCATGTGTGCGCATGTGCGTGTGTGTGTGTGTTTGTGTGTGCATGTGTGTGCATGTGAGTGTGCATATGTGCATGTGTGTGCAAAAAATGTGCGTCCATGTGCATGTGTATTTGTGTGCATGTGTGTGTGCGTGTGCATGTGCGTTTGCGTGTGCGCTTGTTGTGCATGTGCGTACGTGCCAAAACTGTGTGTGTGTGTGCGTGCTTGTGCGAGTGCACGTGCGTGTGCGTTTTGCATGGTTGCGTGTGTGTGTGTGTGCGTGTGCGTGTGCATGTGCATGTACATTTGTGCATGCGTTTACTGTGTTTGTGTATGTAGTGTGAGTGTGTAAGTGTGTGTGCATGTGCATGTGCGCTGTGCGCGTGCGATGTGTCATTGTGCTTGTGCGTGTGCAACGTGTGTGTGTGTGTGTGTTTGTTTGCGTGTGTGTGCGTGTGCGTGTGTAGTGTGCAACATGTGTGTGTGTGTGGGCTTTACTTGTGTCTGTGTGCATGTGCGTGTGCGTGTGTGTGCATGCGCATGTGCGTGTGCGTGCGTGCGTGTGTGTGTGTGTGGGCGTGTGCGTGTGCGTGTACGTGTGTATGTGCGTGTGCGTGTGTGTGTGCGTGTGCATGTGATGTGCGTGTGCGTGTGCAAGTGGGCGTAAACGCGCATGTGCGTGTGCATGTGCTGTGTGCATGTGCACATGTGCATGCGTGTGCGTGTGCGTGTGCGAGTGTGTGTGCGTGTGTCGTTTGTGTGTGCGTGTGCATGTCCGTGTGCTTGTGTGCGTGCATGTGCGTGTGTCAGTGTGCCATGTGTGCGTGTGCATGTGTGCTTGTGCACACGTGTGTGTGCATGTGCGTGTCCAAAAATTGCATGTGCGTGTGTGCATGTGCGTGCTATGTGTGTGTGTGTGCAAAAGTGTACGTGTGTGCGCGTGCACATGTGCATGTACGTGTGCGTGTCTGTGTGCATATGTGTGTGCGTTGTGCATGTGCGTGTGCCTATGTGTGCGTGTGCGTGTGCGTGTGCATGTGTGCTCGTGTGCATGTGCATGTGCGTGTGCGTGCGAATGTGTGCATGCGTGTGCATCACATGTGCATGTGCGTGTGCGTGTGCATGTGCGTGTGCAAGGGTGTGTGCGTGCAAAAATGTGCGTGTTTGTGCGTGTGTAAATGCTGCGTGTGTGATATGTCAGTGTGCATTTGCATGTGCACGTGTGTGTGAGCGTGTGCATGCGTCACATGGGCATGTGTCTCACGTGTGCGTGTGCATGTGCATGTGTCGTGCATGTGCGTGTGCATGTGTCTCGTGTGTGACACAAACTGCATGTGTGTCGTGTGCTTGTGCATGTGCATGTGTGTGTGCATGTGCATGTGCTTGTGCGTGTGTGTGTCTGTGTGCATTCGTGTGTGCATGTGAGTGTGCATGACGCAAATGCATGTGTGTTGTGTGTGCGTTTGTGCACTGAGTTTGTGTGCGTGCGATGTGTACATATGCGTGTTTCGTGTGAGCATGTGTCGTTTGTACACGTGCATGTGCATGTGCGAGTGCAGAGTGTGTCTGTGTTCGTGTGGTGTGCATGTCCGTGTGCATGTGTTCGTGTGTGTGCGTCCATCTGTGTTACGAATATGCGCGTGCACGTTGTGTGCGTGTCCGTGTGCGTGTATATGCTGTGTGTGTGCGTGTGCATGCATGCGTGTGAGTCATAATGCCTTAGTGTGGATGTGCAAAAAACTTTATGCGCAATGTGAGTGAGCGTGCACGTATGTAAGTGTGTGTGCATGTAAAAGTGTGTGTGAATGAATGTAAAATGTGTGCATGTGCATGTGTGTGCATGAGTTCAAGTGCGGGTGCGTCTGAAGTGAGTGCGTCTTTCTTCGCATGGGCGTGTGCATGTGCGTGTGTGTCATAAGTGTGTGTATGTGTGTTTTGTGTTGTGAGTGCATTGTGCGTGTAGCGTGTGTACATATGCGTGTGCATGTGCGTGTGCGTGCACGTGCGTGTGCGTGGGCATGTGCCACACTGTGTGTAAATGTGTTAAGCATGTCCTTGATCGTGCATATGTGTGTGCATGTGTGTGTTTGTGCGTTAGTGCGAACGTGCATTTAGTGTGTCACCATGTGCATGTGTGTGTGTGTGCACCTGTGCATTTACAATGTAACATGATGCGTGCTAGTGTGTGTGCGTGTGATAAAAGCGTCTGCATGTGCATGTGTTTGTGCCTATTCTTGTGCTTGTGTGTGTGAAGAATGTGCATGTGTGCATGTGTGTGCTAACTGCATGTCAATGTATGATATTATGATTACTAAGAGATGTGCAAAATATTGCGTGTAACCAATGCGTGTGTGCACTATGCATGTGCATGTGTACCCTAACAATGTGTATGTGTGCACATGTGCGTGTGCGCGTGAGTGTGTAAAAACTGCATGTACGTTTGTGAGTGCGCGCCTGCGTGTGTGTGTGCGTGTGCATTAGATGCGTAAGTGTGTGCAAATGTGTGTGTGCGTGTGTGCCTGAGTTTGTGTGTCCATGTGTGTGAGTGTAGGTGTGGGTAATGTGTGTGTGTGTCCATACTTACGCATAATGCGGTGTGTGTGTGTCTAAGCGTGCATGTGTGTGGATAATATTTAAATTATGCAAGTGTGTGGGCATGCGCGTGTACGCGATGCATGTGCTCGTATGCTTGCGTAATGCGTGTGCATGTGTGCATGTGGGTGTACGTGTTCAAAATAATGTGCGTGTGCGTTAAAGCATGTGCGTGTGTGTGTGCGTTGTGCGTGTGCGTGTGCATTTACATCTGTGTGTGCATCGTGAGTACGTGTGCATGTATGTGCAATGTGTGTGCATGGATTAATCCACATGTGCGTGTGCTGTGTTGTGTGTGTGCGTGTCCATAGTACGTCATGCGTACTGCGTGTCTGTGCTTGTGCATGTGTGCGTGTGCTACTGTCTGCGTTTACTAAGTCTATAGACTTGTGCATGTGCATGTGCACTGTCCTAGTGTACGTGGTCATTGTGCATGTGCATGCCATGCACGTGTGAGTGAGCGTTGCATGTTCGTAGTCTGCGCATGTGTGTATGTACTTTTGTGCAAGATGTGCGTGTGTATGTGTGTGTGTGTATGCGTATGCATGTGCTCGTGGTACAATAAAATGAATCACGTGCGCGTGTCATCTTGACCTGTGCGAGTGCGTGTGCGTGATTTTATATCTTAGTGTTTTTGCTGTGTGTGTGTTTTTGTTTGTGTAAATTTGCGTGTGCGTGTACATGCGTGTGTGCATGTGTGTGTTTGTGTGTTGTGTGCATGCATGTGCATGTGTGTGTGTGCATGCACATGTGCGTGTGCGTGTGAGAGTGTGTGTGTGTGCAATGCGCTGTGTGTGTGCGAGTGTGAGTGCAAGTGCATATGTATCATGTGCGTGTGCATTTGCGTGTGCATGTGCATGCTATGTGGTTTCAAAACACTAAAACAATGTATGTGTGTGAAATAGAGCGTCATCATGTGCCAATGTGCATGTGCATGTGTACATCTTGTTCCTCTTCATGTGCGTGTGAGACGTGCACGCAATGAGCGAGTGTGTGTGATATGCAAGCTTGTGCGTGTATGTTTATGTGTTCAAAAACACTGTGAGATCCTGCATATGTGCATGTACATGTGCATGTGCATGTGCATGTGCGTGAGTGTATGCATGTACATGTGCGTGTGCAAACGTGCGCGTGTGCGTGTGCTTTTATGGTGTGCATGTGCGTGTGATTGCATGTGTGCATGAGAATGTGCGTGTGCTTCACAAACGTACTGCATGAGCGTGTGGGTGTTGTTATCCAAAATGGTGCCCTAGCTCATTTTTGTGGTTAACTCCTTGTATTCTTGCCTCTCTTGTGCCTCAGTCTACCATTTTTTTATTTTCAGGCACTCAAGGCTTTCTAGGAAATGGCACCATCAGATAGAGCTCTCTCTCTCAGCTTTCCAGAAAGGTAAAGGTTTGCCTCCTAACTCCTTATATTTTTTAAGTTATGGCTCGGCAGATTTTGTGTGGAAAAATTTTCCCATTTGAGGCCCGTAGCAAATAAGAAGCCACCACGTGGTAGAGGAGTTTCGGGGGTTGGAGGCAAATATGAATTTTTTTCCAAAAGAGTATAAAAAGGTCAATTTTCAAAGGAAAACCCGCGGAAAAGAGAAGGAGAGAGAATTTTAGAGTGAATCAGAGCTTTCCATGTGGCATCCGACTAGCGGAGTGTGGGGAATTTTTGAAATTTTTTTCCAAAGACAGAAAAAAAGGTAAAATTTGAAAATTTTTCCCCCCCGAATCCGTTTTTGGGCCGTTTTTGCCCTAAAATCTTCAAACGATCTTATATTTTGATCCAGATCTCGGATTTTCACGTTCTTTATATCAATGGAAACCTGTTAAAATTTTGTACATGATTCCATGGTCAATTTCTAATTTTAGTTCCATTTGGAGAAATAAAATTCAAAAATGGTTTTGGTACGTGTCCATGGCAAGAAATGACATTTCAACAACCAAATTTAATACAGAATGGGTCGCATTCTTCTCCAATATGGTCAAAAAATGACAGGGTATGGGTTTTGTAAGGTCCCTCCATTCTATTTTAATGCATTTTTCCGTCAATGAGGAATGGGATTCCCACGTTTTTTACGTTTTCTCTCTCCCTGGGCTCGACCCATGCATTATAAAAGCCAGATTTGGCTCATTTCTTGATGGTTGAACACTTTTTTAGCATAGAAAACTTCTTCTTTCACCTCTAACAATTGATAGTTGTAAGAATCAAACCTTTTTCACAGTATTTTAGTAGGTTTATTACCTCTTTGAGGGTGGAATGCAAGAGACTTTTACATGGAATTGACAGTGTAAACTCTATGAATGCTTTCAGTCCTCTGTTTGTATTGTTTTACTTCATTTTAAGACCTCTAATTACATCTATTAACTTGTGTATGTTTTCCCTTGTTTCATTTCAAGAATTTGTGTCTATTTACATGGCAAAAAAAAGTTTCACCACTCCTTTTGGTACATCACCATCTTTAGTTTAGTTTTCATTTTTGCATTTTTATCCCTGTCTCCTTGCAATTTAGAGTAGGATTAGGATCTGAACCTCTGTAGTTGTGTAAAATATAGATCTAAATCAGATGAGTTTGAGGAACCAACCTCTAATCTGGAGATTCCCCTCTCTCATTTTCACAAGTCCCCACACTTGGAGAGAGGTTTCCATGCTGTGCAATCACACTGGATGCCTAAAACATCAATTCAGAACCTTGATTTGCATCCAGGGGTGCTGCTGATTTGCAACAACAATTTTGGTACATGCCTGGTGGGGACCTTAGAGGTCTCATTTTTATTGCAGCAAAGTTTGATGTGCATCTGCTGTAATATTCTTGCTTGAAAAGAGCTATAATTTTCTTATCTAGCGTGACTCCAAGGGGAAGAATCAACTAGTTTCAGCAGTGCAGGCCTGAAAACTCATGAGAAGAATCACTACAAGGTCAATAGCTGGAGAAGAAGAGGTGTTGTTTGAATATCTGTAGTTATCTCCAAGAGTAAGGAAAAGTGGGAGGAGAATCCAAAGGTCTCCATCTCCACCAAACAAAACTCTCTCAACTCCTCCACCTAGTAGGCCTTTCATTCAATCAACAAAGGTTCTAATACCAATTAGAATGGCACAAAACAACCCCTATGTCAACTTCATAGGCAGCAGCCCACTTGCCCTCAATGCACAACATCTAATTCCAACTTCAGCCTTGAAGAACATTCCCTACTTTCACTGGAGAAAATCAGACTACTCCAGGTGATCATGTTAAAGACATTGCCAATCTTTGTGCAATTCATGAAATCAATGAGATGCAAGTGGCTATCAAATTGCTAGCATCTTCATTCAGAGGGGAAAAGCATTGCAATGGTTTAGAAGCCTTGGAGCTGTTTCTATCACAAATTGGAATCAGTTATGTATAGCACTTCATGAGTAATTTGGAGAGAAGGGAGACAACTTGTCTCTTTTGGAGCAGCTGACAACCATCAAGAGAGCTCCCAATGAGCAGCTGACTGATTTCAACTTTAGATTTCAAAAGACTTGGGAGAGAATTCCAATGGTAGTCAGACCAACAGCAAAAGATGATTTTCTCTACTATCTCAAAGCTCTAAAATTCTAATATTTCTATGTTGATTCAGTCCATGGGAGGCATAACTATCCCTGTGGCTTATAGCATTGCCATTAGGGCTGAAAATTGTTTGATCCAAGCTAGAAAACTAGCCCCTAGACCTCCCATACCATTGTTTCCAAGTTTAGAGAGTCCAAATACCAAACAAGCACCTAATTTGGCTCCTCCTTCTCCCACTCCTAGAAATCAGAGTTCAAATGAAGCTTCTACTTCATCTCCAAGTGCCCCAAATGAGCTTCAAGAAGTCATGAAGCAACTGCAAAACCTAGGCAATGAGTTGGTTACTCTCAAGAGGCAACAAGCTGAAGGTTTTAGACCTTTTTACCTGCCCCAAGCTCAGCCTAATAGGTAGCCATACCAACCACAAAGACCACTTGATCCAGCTGTAAATATGAATCAAACAAGGCCCTCCTGCCAATAGACCATTTCAGCCCTACAATCCAAATTGCCATATCTGCCTCTAAGGCATTGGTACCAACACAAAACAACATTGTTCAGGAGTATGGCTGATGTTTTCCATGCAATGAACCTCATAACCAATCCATGTGCTTCAATGGTGCTTTGAATAAAGCATTAATGGTGACAACTACTGGTGTGGAGCGTGAGGGCAGTCAAGGAAACAACCAACAACAAGAAATATTCCAGCAACAATTAGCCCCAAATGACACCATGTTGGTAAATTGGCGAGCAGAGGATTTTTGTGGCATGAATCAGGTAATTTCCCCAAGGTGTTGCAGCCAACACAAGGTCAAAAAGAAGGAATTTAGGTGAAGAACAACCATTAGCTCCAACCAATCCACAACCTTCCATGGCTCCACAAATGGTTGGCAAGCAAAATCTAATTTCAAATGCACAAGGGCAGCCAAGAACAGCTCCTAGACGAACTGAAATACCAGTTATTACTGCCCCAAGTGTAAGCAGTGAATGTACAAGAAAAGGGACAACAAAGATATATCCTTTCATCACCATTCAATATCATTGATTAGATGAAGAAGACAAATTTTAATATATCATTGTGGGAATCCCTGTCTATCCCAGGCCAAAGAGACTTGTTACAAGATTCCATGAAGGATTGGTCAACTTCGAATCACCAAGTTCAGATGTAAGAGAAAGTGCTCACAAATGTTGCCCATCTTGAGGGAAATCATGGAGGACAGCAAGGTAAAATGTTGAAGCCCCCTCCTTTCTATGTTTCATTAATCATTGGAAATCAGTTAGTACACAATTTCATGATAGATTCTGGGGAAAACAGCTCAGTGATGCCTAAACAAATAGCTGATCAGCTAGGGCTCCAGTATGAAACCATATCCAAAGGGGTAGTGCAGCTGGATGGTACAGCAGTAACAATAATTGGGGTGATTAGAAACTTGAGTCTTACCTTCCATGCATTTCCAGATGTTGTTGTTTCACAAGATGTGTCAGTCATAGACCTTCCACCACTCTTTTCCCTTTGCTTGTCAAGGGATTTCACAACCAAGATTGGAGGGTATTTTGTCTACTAATTGGTCACACATGCTTTTCAGAATGAGGTATGGAACCAAAGCTACGATCAGGTCTGAACCTATTGCAAACTTCCACATTGAGCCTTACACTCCAAGTCAGATCAACACCAATTGTTCAGCATTTGATCAAGAAGACCACCCAAGAACCTATGAAGTTGGCACCAAGGTTGGGAGCATCCCAGATCTAAATCTTGATGAATGGGAAAACAAGGTACATGCTTTTCATCCTTATCAAGAAGTAGAAGAATCTGAGCTAGGGGTCTATTGTATACATGAAGAAAATCAGCCTATTCCTAACATCACCAAGCCAAACCACAAGGATGACAATGAGGTATGGCAGTTGTTTTTTTGATGGATCAAGAAGTAGACAAGGTGTAGGAGGTGGAGCCATGCTTGTTTCACCTCAAGGAGTAAGGTACTATTCAGCTTTTAGATTTCAGTTTTGCATACTCCAATAACATTGCTGAATATGAAGCCTTAGTGTAAGGGATGCATTAGGAAATCAAGAATAAAAATAAATAACTTGCATGTCTTTAGGTGACAGTGAATTAATTCTAAATCAGGTCAAGGGACAGCATACTACCAAGAATGATCTACTCAGGTGCTACAAGAACAGGGTGTGGGACCTCATGGAAGATTTTGAGGGTTTTAGCATCAATCCATTCCTAGGAAAGAGAATCAAGCTGCTGACAGGCTTGCAGCAATATGGGCAGCCTTTGACATTGTGGAAAGCATTCAACAAGACAAGGTACAACCAAACAAGACAAGGTACAACCAACCAAAGATGGAGTTTTTGGGGGAAATGCAAGAAATTGGGGGATATTTTTCAAGTTATGGCTCAATAGAGTTTTTGTGGAAAATTTTCCCATTTGAGGCCCGCAGCCAATAGGAAGCTTCCACGTGGCAGAAGAGTTCGGGGGTCGGAGGCAAATTTGAAATTTTTCCAAAAGAGTATAAAAATGTCGATTTTCAAAGGAAATCCCACGGAAAAGAGAAGGAGGGAGAATTCCAGAGTGAATCAAAGCTTGCCACGTGGCATCTGACTAGCGGAGCATGGGGAATTTTTGAAAAATTTTCCAAAGACAAAAAAAAGGTAAAATTTGAAAATTTTTCCTGCCGATCTGTTTTTGGGCCGTTTTTTCCCTAAATCTTCAAATGATCATATCTTTTGATCCAAAGCTCAGATTTTCACGTTCCTTATATCATTGGAAATATGTTAAAATTCTCTACATGATTTCATGGTAAATTTCTAATTTTGGTTTAGTTTGGAGAGAGAAAATTCAAAAATGGTTCTGGTACGTGTCCATGGCCAGAAATGACATTTCAACAACCAAATTTAATACAGAATGGGTCGCATTCTTCTCCAATATGGTCAAAAATGATAGGGTATGGGTTTGTAGGGTCGTCCATGCTGTTTTAATGCATTTACCATCAATGAGGGATGGCTCCCATGCGGTTTTCATGTTTTCTCTCTCCTGGGCTCGACCCATGTACTGTAAAAGCCAGATTTGGCTCATTTCTTAATGGTTGAACACTTTTTGGCATTGTAAACTTCTTCTTTCACCTCCAGCAAGTGATATTTGTAAGAATCAGACCTTTTTCACAGTTTGTAATAGGTTTATACCTCTTTGATGGTGGAATGCAAGAGATTTTTACATGGAATTGACAGTGCAAACACTGTGAATGCTTTCAGTCCTCTATTTATATTGTTTTACTTCATTTTAAGACCTCTAATTACATCTATCATCTTGTGTATGTTTTCCCTTGTTGCATTTCATGAATTTGTGTCTATTTACATGGCAAAAAATGTTTCACCACTCCTTTTGGTGCATCACCATCTTTAGTTTAGTTTCATTTTTACATTTTTATCCCTGTCTCCTTACAATCTAGGGTAGAATTAGGATTAGAACCTCTGTAGTTGTGTAAAATATAGATCTAAATCAGAGGATTTTGAGGAACCAGCCTCTATTCTAGAGATTCCTCTCTCATTTTCACAAGTCCCACACTTGGAGAGAGGTTTCCATGATGTGCAATCACACTGGATGCTCTAAACATCATTTAGAACCTTGATTTGCATCCAGGGGTGTTGCTGATTTGCAACAACAGGTATGTGTGTGTGCATATGTGTATGTGTGCGTGTGTGCATGTGTGTGTGCGTTTGCATGTGCCTGTGCTTGTGCGTGTGTGTGTGCATGTGTGTGTGCGTGTGCATGTGCGTGTGCGTGGGCGTGGGTGTGTGCGTGTGCGTGTGCATGCAAGTGTGTGTGTGTGTGTGTCCATGCGCGTGTCTGCATGTGTGTGTGTGATTGCGTGTGTGCATCCGCGTGTGAGTGTGCATGTGCATGTGTATCCTCATGTATATGTGTGTGTGTGTGGGCGTTCACCTCCGCATGTGCATGTACATGTGCATGCGCATATGTGTGGGCATGTGCGTGTCTGTGTGCGTGTCCGCGTGTTTCAGGGTGCTTGTGCGCGCGTGTATGAGTTTGTGTGCATGTGTGTGTGTATGTGTGTGATTTTGTGTGCGCTTCCATGTGTGCATGTACGTGCGCATGTGTATATGCGTGTGCGTGTGCGTGTTCATGTGCGTGTGTGTGTGCGTGCGTGTGTGTGTGTGTGTACATGTGCGTGTGCGTATGTGTATCTACATGTGTAATGTGTGTGTGTGTGTGTGTGTGTGTGTGTGCGTGCGTGCGTGCGTGTCTGCGTGTGTGTGTAGGTGCGTGTGCGTGTGGGTGTGTGTGTGTGTGTGTGCGTGTGCGTGTGCGTGTGCGTGTGCGTGTGCGTGTGCGTGTGCGTGTGTGTGTGCGTGTGCATGTGCTTGTGCCTGTCTGTGTGTTTGTGCATGTGCGTCTGTAGGTGCGTGTGCAGGTGCATGTGCGTGTGCGGCTGCATGTGTGCGTGTGTGGGTGTGCGTGCGTGTGTGTGTGCATGTGCGTGTACATTTGCGTGTTCGTCTGTAGGTGCGTGTGCGTGTGTGTCTGCTTGTGCGTCTGTGCATGCATGTGTATGCTATGCCTGTGCTTGCTCGTGTGCGTGTGCGTGCTTGTCTGTAGGTGTATGTGTGGGTTCATCTGTGCATGTGAGTGTGCGTGTGTGCGTGAGAGTGTGCATGTGTGTGCGTGAGAGTGTGCATGTGTGTGTGCGTGTGTGTGTAGGTGTGTGTGTGTGTGTGTGTGTGTGTGTGCGTGTGTGTGTGCATGTTCACCTGTAGGTGCGTGTGTGTGTGTGTGTGTGTGCGTTTGCTTGTCCTTGTGTGTGTGCGTGTGCATGTGCTTGTGCCTGTCTGTGTGTTTGTGCATGTGTGTGTTTGTGCGTGCGCGTGTGCGTGTCCGTCTATAGGTGCGTGTGCAGGTGTGTGTGCGTGTGCGTGTGCATGTTCGTGTGCGTGTGCGTGTCCATGTGCTTATGCTTGTTTGTGTGTTTGTGCGTGTGTATTTGTGCATGTGCATGTCCGTGTGCGTCTATAGGTACGTGTGCACGTGCGTGTGCGTGTGCTTGTGCGTCTATAGGTGCATGTGCAGTTGCGTGTACATCTGTAGGTGCGTGTGCGTGTGTGTCTTCGTGTGTGTGTGTGTGTACGTGTGCGTGTGCGTGTTTGTCTGCGTGTGCGTGTGTGTGTGCGCGTGCGTTTCCGTGCGTGTGCGTGTGCGTGCCTACGTGTGTGCGCGTGCGCATGTGTGTGTGCACGTGCGTGTCACGTGTGTGTGCATACTCTTGTGTCTACACGTGCCAGTGCGTGTGCTTGTGCATGTGCGTCTGCGACTGCGTGTGTGTCTGTGTGTGCATGTGCATGTGCGTGTGCGTGTATGTGTGTGTGTGTGTGTGTGGTGCGTCCGCATTTGTTTGTACGTGTGTGCGTGCGCGTGTGCTTGTGTTTGTGTGTGTCTCGGTGTGCATGTGCGTGTGTGTGTGTGCCTGTGCC
>CM034156.1:207981731-207996731 GCA_019776745.2 Taxus chinensis | reverse complement strand
ATCAAAAGAGCTCCCAATGAGCAGCTGACTGATTTTAATTTCAGATTTCAAAGGACTTGGGAGAGAATTCCAATGGCAGTCAGGCCAACAACAAAAGGTGCTTTTTCTTTATTACCTTAAAGCTTTAAATTCTGATATTTCTATATTAATTCAGTCCATGGGAGGCATAATTATCCCCATTGCTTATAGCATTGCCATTAGAGCTGAAAATTGTTTGATTCAAGCTGGCAAGCTGGCTCCTAGGCCTCCAATGCCATTATTTCCAAGTTTAGAGAGCCCAAGTACTAGCCAAGTGCCTAATTTAGGTTCTATTCCCACTCCTAGAAATCAAAATTCAAGTGAAGCTTCCACTTCATCTTCTAGTGCCTCAAATGAACTTCAAGAATTCATGAATCAATTGCAAAATCTAGGTAATGAGCTGGTTATACTCAAAAGGCAGGAAGCTCAAGGTTTTAGACCTTCCTTCCAGCCTCAAGCTCAGCCTAACAGGTAGCCATATCAACCTCACAGACCACCCAATCTAGCTACAAATCTAAATCAAGCAAGGCCTCCTGCCAACAAACCATTTCATCCCTATAATCCCAATGATACATCTACATCTAAAACATTAGTGCCAGTACAAAACAATATAGCTCAAGAGTATGATTGGTGTTTCCCATGCAACGAACCTCATAAGCAATCCATGTGCTTCAACGGTTCCTTGAACCAAGCATTAATGGTGACAACAACTGGTGTGAAGGGTGAAGGTAGTCAAGGAAATAGCCAGCAACAAGAAACATTCCAGCACCAATCAGATCCAAATGATACCACACTTGTAAACTGGCAGGCAGAAGATTTTTGTGGAATGAATCAAATGATTTCCCAAAGTGTTGCAGCCAACACAAGGTCAAAGAGAAGAAATTTGGGTGAAGAACAGCCATTGGCCCCAAGTAATTCATGACATTTTGTCACTCCACAAACTATTGGCAAACAAAATGCAATCCCAAGCACGCAAGAATTGCCTAAAACATCCCCTAGGCCAACCCAAATGCCAGTTGTTGCTGCCCATGTGCAAGGAATGAATGTGTAGGCCAAGGGACAGCAGAGGGATACTTCATCTCCATTTAGTATTATTGATCAAATGAAGAATACAAATGTAAACATATCAATGTGGCAATCACTATCTATCCCAAGCCAAAGAGATTTGCTACAAGCTGCCATGAAGGACTGGTCAACTTCAAATCAGCAAGTCCAAATGCAAGAGAAGGTGCTCACAAATGCTGCCCAACCTGAGGGGAATCATGGAGGATAGCAAGGTAAAATATTGAAGCTCCCTCCATTCTATGTTTTATTGATCATTGGGAACCAATTAGTACACAATTGCATGATTGATTCCAGGGAAAGTAGTTCAGTAATGCCCAAGCAAATAGCTGATCAGTTGGGAATTCAGTATGAAACCATATCCAAAAAGGTGGTACAATTGGATGGGACAGCAGTAACAATAGTCAGGGTGATTAAAAACTTGAGTCTTACTTTGCATGCCTGTCCCAACGTGGTTGTTTTGCAAGATGTCTCAGTAATAGACCTGTTGTTACAAATCAACAGCACCCCCTAGATGTTGATCAGATTTCTATTTTGATCATACTAGCATCTAGTGTGATTGCACAACATTGAATCCTCTTCCCAAGTGTGGGACTTGTAAAATGGAAGAGGAATCTCCAAATTAGAGGCTAGTTCCTCAAACTCTCCTGATCAGCTATTCTACTTGCACAATTACAGAGGTTTAAACTCTTAAATCTACTCTAAATTCCAAAGGGACAAGGATAGAAAATGTAAAAAATAAAGAACTAATGCTAATAGGTGATGCACCAAGGAGTTGTAGACACCTGACGCTTCATGAAATACACAATCCACAAGGAAACACAACAGAAAACATGCACAAATGCTCAAAATGTAATGAAAGATCAAGAAAACAATGATAGATATATGAAAGGATTGAGGGATTTTAATCACAAAACATATATCAACATTTCAGATCCAATACAGTACATTACAGTGATCCAGAGGAAAGAAAAGGTGTTACATTACATGGAAAGGTAAAATTTCTTCACAAATTCTGCCAAGGAGGAAGAAAAAGGAAGTTACAGAGTTGAAAAAGTGTCTCTCCTTTACAAAATGAACTCATCCTAGATTTTACAGTGCAAACCACGACCCTAGGAGAGAGAAACAAGGGAAAACATGCAAGGGGTCTGACCATAGACCAAAATTCCATCAAAACAGTATGGGTGCCCTGACAGACCCATTCCATAACATTTTTAACCATGTTGGGAGACCCATTCCGAATGCGAGCCATTCTTCATTAAAAATGGTGGTTGAAACGTCATTTCTGTCCATGACCATGTGCCAGAAGTGTTTTTTTATTTTGTCTCTCCAAACTCCACTGAAATGTAAAATTGACCCCAAAATCTTGTAGAGAATTTCACCATATTTCCATTGATATAAAGAACGCAAAAAACTGAGCTCTGGATCGAAAAATATGGTGATTTGAAGTTTTAGGGCAAAATACGGCCAAATCGGGTCAGTGGGAAATTTTTTTGAATTTTTACCTTTTTGGTCATTTCGAAAATTTTCCAAAATTTCCCTGCACTCTGCCACTCTAGCTGCCACCTGGCGGCATCTCATTGGCCGTAGGCCTTTCAGGGGAATTTTTTTCCAAAAAACTCCGCCGAGCCATAACTTGAAAAATACATGGAGTTAGGAGGAAAACTTTACCTTTCTGGAAAGCTGAGAAAGAGCTCTATCTAATGGTACCACTTCTAGAAGGTTTTGAGTGCCTAAAAAGCAAAATTTTGTGACTGAGGTACAAGAGAGGAAAGAATGAAAGGGAGTTAGCCACAAAATGATGCAGGGGGCAAGAGAGGAAAGAATGAAAGGGAGTTAGCCACAAAATGAGCAGGGGGCACATTTTGGATAACAATTTTAGCGACTCAGATGGGTCATCTGCCTGTTGGATGAAGTTACCAGGTGCCTGAAGCATCTATTGGGCATGGAGTCATGAGTTGTAGCCTACAAACTGATCTAAACTTTGAAAACCTCCTCTCTGAGCCACTTGGAAACCCACTGAAATGGACTGTGCAAGAGCAAAACCAGCACCACAAAAACTATATACAAAACTAAAAGTCATACATGCTCCAAAATGGAACATGTAGAGTGTGCACAAGAACTTCTTTTAATGAAAGAAAAACTACCTATCCTACTCTAACTGGAAGTAAAAGTGGGCTAAACAAACCCTGCAACTGGTTGTGCAAAATAGCTTCCTTTCTTCAAAATTGGCAACCATGCAACTAATTTGGCATTGAACGTGGCTGATTGGATGAATGGAAAATCAACAAGAAGCTAGTCTTCCACCCAAATCATCAAGGTATCAGCTGAAGGCAAATTCAATACCTCTTTTAGTTGTTCTACATTTAGATTGGAGAGGTATGACAGCTGATCCTTGGTTCCTTGTAGCTCATCCTCATTCTTAGAAGCAAGCATGACTGGTTGTGACTTCTCCTTTGGCTCTAATAAAGCCAAATACCTGATTGGGCAAGGTATGGTCCTTTGAGTATGCCCATTTCCCTGATTTTCAACTCCAAGAATGGAGTTCTCTTGTAGACCCTCATGAATGGATGATGTGGAAGCAATGGTATAACCTTTCTGCCCTTTCTCTTCTTCCAATGAAGAACATGAAAGATTAAAATCTTCCAATCTTTGTTCCAAAGAGTTGCTATAAGATGCAGGCTACTGCAAATGAATGCTCTCCTTCATGACAGAAGGCTCAAGTATTTGGGACGTGGAAGATGAAAGAGAGAATGGTGGAAACTCAACTGGTTCTTCTTCATCAAAACAGTCCTCTAAATCTGACAAATACACTACCTCATTGTTGTCCTGATGCAAATGCTCAACTTCCTCCATAGTGTCCTCTTGATCTGTAACTTGATCATCATGGTTTCTTTCATCCTCCAACATTGAGTTTGAGAGATCAAACTCTTCTTCAGCACTAGAACACGAGAGGGATGAAGTAGAAAGAAGAACTGAAGGTTCTCATGTAGCCTGCCTTATGTTCAAAGCCCTTGGATCTGTAATTTTCTCCTCCACAACTAGAATGTGCTCCTCTTCTTTTGGATTTGGAGCAACTTCTCCCTCTTCTACTACTTGAAGACAATCTTGTTCCTGATAGAACTCTTCCTCTAGCACAAAGTTCGTTAATTTAAACTCTTCGATCTGCTGCTCTAGAGGACAAGTTGGGACAGCAAGATCTTCTTCTGAGCTTTCTTCCTCCATGGCTAATTGTGCAACTTGAATTGAATCGGCATTCCCTTAAAATAAAGTCCCAACATGGACACTACTTTCTGAGCAAACTAATTGTTGGTCTGCTTCTTCTTTTTGCTCTTCTTCTGCTGTCACAAAATCAGTCCTAACCACTACTTGTTCTCCAACTCCAACCTCTTCTGAAGGCTTAACCATCAAGGGAATCTTTTTCATCCCAAATTTAAGAGCCCAACTCTTCAGACTTCGAATTTCTTCATCTTTGTTTGGCTTCTCTTTTTGCTATTGTTTTCCTTGACTGGCATTCTTATTTTTATCCTCCCAACATGGATTTGGGAATGCAAGAGGAGAAGTGGATTGTAACTCAATTGATTTGGAAATTTTTGTGTGGTGGTGGAGCAGGTAGAAACTCTTGTTTCTTTGGAGGAGAGGGTATTTATGTTAGCTCTTGTGGAGGGGATGACTGTTTGGAAGGAAAGGGGAAAGAAGAATCGAGATGTGGTGGAAGACTAGGGGATAGCGAAATGGAATTAACTCCTGGGGCAGCATTGACTGGATTTAGAATTTGAAATTCCAAATGAGATGATGTTGATTGAGTAATGGGAAGAGCAAAACTAGATGATGGTGTAGAACTTACCCATTGACAAGGTTGTTCAACACCAAGTGTATAGGCCTCTATTTCTGCTGTCCATTGTGTAAGTTGGGGGCAGCATCTTCATCATAAAGTCCAGCTTCTCTGTAAGGGCTGAAGTGTCTTGGAAAAGGGCCTCCCCATGGACAAGGAGTCCTACAACTAATTCTAAAAGCCTTCATTTGAGCTGCTACTCTTGATTGCACCATCTTTGCCTCCATCTTTTGGATTTTTTCCACAAAATTTGCATCTTCTATTTGATTGTATTCATTACATGCGTACCCTTGTTCTTGATGTGCTTCACAACCAAAATGACTTTGGCACTGCTGCTCATATGGGTAGATATGCTGATTTTGAATTTGATCAAAATGCTGATTTGGAGGATTTGTAAAACATGTTGGAGGTGTGATATACTGCTGTTGTAATTTTGAATTCCATGATGGAAATGAATTCATGATTGCACAACTTCATGGAATGGAAAAGAATGAAAATGATGGAAAGAAGAATGGATGGAAATGAATGGAAAACAGGTCTGCAACTTAGAGAATGAGCTTGTTTACCAGATGGAGTCACCAGATGTGCTTTTGAAAGTGCCTCCAAATGGTTGAATCTTTAACAGGAACACACCAACCTATCAAAGATAAAGTGGAAGACCTCTAAGGTCCCACCGGGCATGCCCAAAAATGTTGTTGCAAATCAGCAGCACCCCCTAGATGTTGATCAGATTTCTAGTTTGATCATACTAGCATCCAGTGTGATTGCACAACATTAAATCCTCTTCCCAAGTGTGTGACTTGTAAAATGGAAGAGGAATCTCCATATTAGAGGTTGGATCCTCAAACTCCCATGATCAGCTATGTCTACGTTACACAATTGCAGAGGTTTAAACTCCTAAATCCTACTCTAAATTCCAAAGGGACAGAGATAGAAAATGTAAAAAAGAAAGAACTAATGCTAATAGGTGATGCACCAAGGAGTTGTAGAAACTTGGTGCTACATTAAATACACAATCCATGAAGGAAACATCAACACAAATGCGTGAAAATGTAATGAAAGATCAAGAAATCAATGATAATATATGAAAGGATTGAGGGATTTTAATCACAGAACATGCACTGTCAACATTTCACCGTCCAAATACAGTGCATTTGCAGTGATCAAAGAGGCAAGAAAAGGTGCTGCATTACAATGGATGAGGTAATGTTTACTTGCACAAATCACTTGTTGAAGGTGAAAGAAGGAAGTTGCAGATCTAAAAAAGTGTCTCTCCTTCTACAAAAATGAGCTCAAATCCTGGCTTTTACAGTGCATACCATGAGCCCAGGAGAGAGAAAACGTGGGAAATGTGTAGGCCATGTCTGTCCATTGACCATGAAGATGCCATTAAAATAGCATGGGCACCCTAAAATACCAATGTCCTTGACATTTTTGGCCATGCTGAAGAGAGAATGTGAGCCATTCTTGCATTAAAAACGGTTGTTGAAACGTCATTTCTGACCATTACCACGTGCCAGAAGAGTTTTTTGATTTTCTCTCTCCAAAATCCACTAAAATGTAAAATTAACCCCGAAATCTTGTAGAAAATTTCACCAGCTTTCCATTGATATAAAGAACGTGAAAAACTGAGCTCTGGATCGAAAGATATAGCGATTTGAAGTTTTAGGGCAAAACAGGGCCAAATCGGGTCGGTGCTTTGATATTTTTGGCCTGGTCACGTGGCAAGTTTACTAAAATTTCTCCCGCACTCCATGGTGCCACCTGGTGCATCTCATTGGCCACGGGCCTTTCAGAGGAATTTCCCACAAAAACTCTGCGAAGCCATAACTTGAAAAATACATGGAGTTAGGAGGAAAACTTTACCTTTCTGGAAAGCTGAGAAAGAGCTCTATCCAATGGTGCCATTTCCAGAAGTTTTGAGTGCCTGAAAAGCAAAATTTTGTGACTGAGGCACAAGAGAGGGAAGAATGAGAGGAGTTAGCCACAAAATGAGCAGGGGGGCACATTTTGGATAATAGGGATAGTAACCAGATTTAGCATACCTGCTACAATAATCTCAGATAATGCATTAGCATTCATTAGATCCAAGGTGACTGAGTGGGCTGTCAAGAACGGGATCTACCTAAGTACTTCATCAAACTACTACCCTTAGGGTAATGGCCAGGTTGAATCTACAAACAAGAACTTGTTGAGGATCATTAGGAGGACTCTTGATGAGAATCAGAGGTCTTGGCATACCAAACTGAAATCACCCTTATGGGCTGATAGGATAACTCCCAAGAGATCCATAGGTAACTCTCCATTCAGGCTTGTTTATGGAAGAGAGGCAATCTTGCCCATGTCACTTGAGTTGCCAACATTGGAACTGATGAAGTAGTTAGAGTTGCTAGAGTTTGGGCCCATGGAGGTGAGATATGCAGAGTTGATGGAGCTCCAAGAGATCAGATATCACACATCCCAAGCAATGGAGAAGGATCAAGCTTTGATCAAGAAGACATTTGATAGGAAGGCCAAGAGTAGATCTTTTCAAGTTGAAGATCTAGTGTTAAAATGGGATGCAGATAGAGAAAAACCAGGAAGGCATTCAAATTTTGATGCCATTTGGAGTGGCCCATACATGGTCACAAAGTGTAAGGAAAACAATGCCTTCCAATTGTCTTCATTGGATGGTGAAGAACTGCAGATTCCAGTCAATGGAATCTATCTAAAGCATTGCTACTAAAGGGAAATTCTCCATCTTGTAAATATTAGCTTAGGTTTTCATTCCTCTAAGTGCTTGTGCACATTGTTTTGCTGTAGGTTGTTTTTCTTTCCCTAAGTGCTTTGGCACAGGCTTACTGTCCCTGTAGATGTTTTTCAGTCCTTGCTTCCATCAGGTGATATTCCATCTTCCTCCTTGCAACATTCTAAGTCAGTTGGGGTTCTGAATAGAAAATTTTATGACTCCATGCCCAATGGGCTGCTTCAGGCAACTGGTATCTTCATCTAGCAGGCAGATGACCCCTCTGAGTCGCTAAAATTGTTATCCAAAATGTGCCCCTGCTCATTTTTGTGGCTAACTCCTTATGTTCTTACCTCTCTTGTGCCTCAGTCTCCATTTTTTATTTTTAGGCACTCAAATCTTTCTAAAAATGGCACCATTGGATAGAGCTCTCTTTCAGCTTTCCAGAAAGGTAAAGTTTTCCTCCTAACTCATATTTTTCAAGTTATGGCTCGGCGGAGTTTTTGTGGGAAATTTTCCCTTAGGAGGCCCACGGCCAATAGGAAGCCGCCACGTGGCACCTGGAGTGGCAGAGCGCAGGGAAAATTTGAAAAATTTTCCAAAGACCAAATGGGTAAAAATTCAAACTTTTGCCCGCTGATCCGATTTTGGCCTGTTTTTGCCCTAAATTTTCAAATCACCATATCTTTCGATCCAGAGCTTGGATTTTCATGTTCTTTATATCAATGAAAAGTTGGTGAAATTCTCTACATGAGTCCGGGGTCAATTTTGCATTTTTGTTGAGTTTGGAGAGATAAAATCAAGAAACACCTCTGGCACGTGGTAATGGCCAGAAATGACGTTTCAACAACCAGTTTTAATGAAAAATGGGTCGCATTCTTCTTCAGCATGGCCAAAAATGTCAGGGCATGGGTCTGTAAGGATGCCCATGCTATTTTAATGCATCTTAATTCAATGGGAAATGGCTTCCACATTTTTTACATGTTTTCTCTCTCCTGGGCTCGACCCGTGCATTGTAAAAGCCAAATTTGGCTCATTTTTTGAGGTTGATTTTTTTTTGGATAGCAAGCTTCTTCTTTCACCTTCAACAAGTGATTTTACAAGTATCAGACCTTCTTCATGATTGTAGCAGGTTTCTACCTATTTGATGTTGCAAATGCAAGGATTTTGATAGTGCAGACTCTATGATCAATTTTCAATCCTTTGTTTGTATTGTCTTGCTTCATTTCAGACCTCTAATTGCATCTTATCAGCATGTGTATGATGTTTCATGTTACATTTTATGAAATTGTGTCAATTTGCATGAACAAGAAGTGTTCACCACTCCTTTGGTGTATCACCTATTATTTTAGTCTCAATTTTTGCACTTTCTATCTCTATCTCCTTGGAATTTAGAGTAGGATTAGGATTCAAACCTCTGCAATTGTGTAAATAACAGATCTGATTAGAGGAGTTTGAGGAACCAACCTCTAATCTAGAGATTCCTCTCTCATTTTACAAGTCCCACACTTGGAGATAGGTTTCAATGTTGTGCAATCACACTGGATGCCTGAAACATCAACGTAGAAACCTTATTTACATCCAGGGGTGCTACTGATTTGCAACAATAGTTGATCTTGAGAAAACAAGAGGAATCATGCAACGAGAAGGAGGTTATTTTGGCATTGCAAGGAAGAACTCAAGAGGAGAATGATGGTGTCCCCACTCCTTGTTGGACCTAAGGTATAATGCACTTCCTAAGCATAGGTCTATGTCCTCCAGATATGAACAAGACCCAAAGAAGACACTTCAGGTTGCAAGCTGTCCCATATGGCGTTGTTGATGGTGTTTTATTCAAAAGAGATGTGAATGGAGTACTGTTGAGATGCATTGGTACAAATCAGATTCATAAGGTGCTGGAAGAGTTCCATGGTGGACCAGCTGGTGGTCATTTTGCACCAAGAGTGACAGCTCTAAAGATCATGAGGGCTGGTTATTATTGGCCCAAGAATTTCAATGATTGTTATGCATGGATCAAGAGGTGCAAGAATTGTGCATTTTTCACAGGTAAAGAGAGGCTAGCTGCCCTCCCATTGCATCGAATTTCAGTTGACCAGCCATTCATGCAATGGGGTTTAGACTTCATTGGAGTTATTAATCCCAATTCAAGCCAAGGGCACAAGTGGATTTTAATAGCCATAGATTACTTCACCAAATGGACTGAAGCAGTAGCACTCAAGGAAGCAAATGAATCTAGCATCCTAGACTTATATGAGGGAATAGTAGCTAGATTTGGCATACCAGCTATAATAATATCAGATAATACATTGGCATTCATTGGATCCAAGGTGACTGAATGTGCTGTCAAGAATGGGATCTACCTAAGTACTTCATAAAACTATTACCCCCAGAGTAATGGCCAAGCTGAATCTACAAACAAGAACTTATTGAGGATCATTAGGAGGACTCTTGATGAGAATCATAGGTCTTGGCATACCAAATTGAAATCAGCCTTATGGGCTGATAGGATAACTCCTAAAAGATCTACAGGTAACTCTCCATTCAAGCTTGTTTATGGAAGAGAGGCAATTTTACCCATATCACTTGAGTTGCGAACATTAGAACTCATGAAATAGTTGGAGTTGTTGGAGTTTGAGCCCATGGAAGTTAGATATGTAGAATTGATGGAGCTTGAAGAAATAAGAAATCAGGCATCCCAAGCAATGGAGAAGGATCAGGCTTTGATAAAGAAGATCTTTGATAGAAAGGCCAAGAACAGATCCTTCCAAGTTGGAGATCTAATGTTAAAATGGGATGCAAATAGAGAAAAACTGGGAAGGCATTCAAAATTTTATGCCATTTGGAGTGGCCCATACATGGTCACAAAGTGTAAGGACATCAATACTTTCCAGTTGTCTTCATTGGATGGCGAAGAACTACAGATTCCAGTCAATGGAATCCATCTGAAGCATTGCTACTGAAGGAAATGCTTCACCCTATACATATTAGTTTAGGTTTTTCATTCCTCCAAGTGCTTGTGCACATTGTTTTGCTATAGATTAGTTTTTCTTTCCCTAAGTGCTTTGGCACAAGCTTGCTGTTCCTGGAGATGTGTTTGCAGGCCTTGCTCCATCAGGTGATATTCCATCTTCCTCCTTGTAGTGTTCTAGTTAGTTGCGGTATCAAACAGAGAATTCAATGACTCCATACCCAATGGATTGCTTCAGGCAACAGGTAACTTCATCCAGCAGGTAGATGACCCCTCTGAGTCGCCAAAATTGTTATCCAAAATGTGCCCCTGCTCATTTTTTTGGCTAATCCTCTCATTTTTTCCTCTCTTGTGCCTCAGTCATAATATTTTTCTTTTCAGGAACTCAAAACCTTCTAGAAATGACACCATTGGATAGAGCCCTTTCTCAGCTTTCCAGAAAGGTAAAGTTTTCCTCCTAACTCCATGTATTTTTGAAGTTATGGCTCGGTGGAGTTTTTTGGAAAAAATTTCCCCTGAAAGGCCCGTGGCCAATGAGATGCTGCCACGTGGCACCTAGAGTGGCGGAGTGCGGGGAAATTTTGGAAAATTTTCCAAATGACCAAAAAGGTGTAAAAATTTGAATTTTTTCCCGCCAACCCTATTTGGCCTTGTTTTGCCCTAAAACTTCAAATGGCCATATCTTTCAATCTAGAGCTCGGTTTTTCACGTTCTCTATATCAATGGAAATATGGTGAAATTATCTACAAGATTCTAGGGTCATTTTTGAATTTTGATGGATTTTGGAGAGATAAAATCAAAAAACACCTCTGGCACGTGGTCATGGACAGAAATGACATTTCAACCACCTTTTTTAATGAAGAATGGCTCGCATTCTCTCCCAGCATGGCTAAAAATGTTAGGGGATGGGTCTGTAAGGATGCCCATGCTATTTTGAATGTGTTTTGGTCAATGGTTGAATCCCTTCCACGTTTTCCCATGTTTCTCTCTCCTGGGCTCGTCCCTTGCACCTTAAAAGCCAGATTTGGCTCATTTTCAAAGGGTTGAACATTTTTTGTGTATTGCAGGTCCCCTTTCTCACCTTGGAAGTGATTTTGGTGGAATATTAGACCTTTTCTAAGAACTGTAACTCATTTTTTCCTCCCAAGTGTTGTAATGCAAGTGATTTTGATGTTAAAATAACAATACAGGCCCTGTGATTAATTTTTCATCCTCTATTGGTGTTGTTTGACTAATTTCTTATTCTTCATTATAGTTATCAGTTTGTGCATGTTGTTTTGTTACATTTTATGAATTGTGTCAATCTACAGAAGTGAGAAATGCTCACCACTCCTTTGGTGCATCACCTATTAGCATTATTTTTAATTTATCTACATTCTCTATCTCTGTCTCCTTTGGAATTTAGGGTAGGATTAGAAATTTAAACCTCTACAACTTGTAAGTGATAAATATAATCATAGGAGTTGAGAAACCAACCTCTAATCTAGAGATTCCTTTCCCATTTTACAAGTCCCACACTTGGGGAGAGGATTCAATGTTGTGCAATCACATTGGATGTCTAAAATATCAAACTAGAAATCTGATCAACATCCAAGGGTATTGCTGATTTGTAACAACAGTGTCTGTGCGTGTGCGTGTGCGTGCGCATGTGCATGTGTGTGTGCGTGCCTATGTGTTCATGTGGGTGCATGCGTGTGAGTGTGCGTGTATGTGTTTATATACCTTTGTATGCGTATGTCTCTGTGTGCGTGTTAGTGTGCATGCATGTGCTTGTGTGTTTGCGTGTGCATGTGTGTGTGAGTGTGTGTGTGCGTGTTCGTGGGCATGTGTGATTGTGCGTGTGTGTCTGTTCGCGCGCGCGCGTGTGTGTGTGTGTGGGTGTGCGTGTGCATGTGAGTGAGTTTGTGTGTGTGTGTGTGCGCGTGCATGTGCATGTGTTTGTGTGCACGTGTGTGCATGTGTGTGTGTGTGTGTTTGTCTGCGCGCATGTGTGTGTGTGTGTGCGTGTGCATGTGTGTGAGTGTGTGCATGTGCATGTGCATGTTCGTGTGTGTGTGCATGTCTGTGTGCGTGTGCGTGTGCATCTATGCGAGTGCGCATTCATGTTTACATGTGCATGTGTGCGTGTACGTGCACATAAGCGTGTGCCTGTTCATGCATGTGCACGTGTGTGTATGCGTGTGTGTGCATGTGCGTGTGCGTGTGCATGTGTAATTGTGCGCGTGCGTGTGTGTCTCTATGTGTGTGTATGAGTGTGCGTGTGCGTGTGTGTGTGCGTGTGTGTATTTGTGTATGTGTGCGTATGAATGTGTGTACGTGTGCATGTGCGTGTGTGTGTGTGTGTGGGCGTGCATATGCTTGTGCATGTGCGTGTGCGTGTGTGTGTGTGTGCGCATGTGCATGTGTGTGTGCGTGCCTATGTGTTCATGTGGGTGCATGCGTGTGAGTGTGCGTGTACGTGTTTATATACCTTTGTATGCGTATGTCTCTGTGTGCATGTTAGTGTGCATGCATGTGCTTGTGTGTTTGCGTGTGCATGTGTGTGTGAGTGTGTGTGTGCGTGTTTGTGGGCGTGTGTGATTGTACGTGTGTGTCTGTTCGCGCGCGCGTGTGTGTGCGTGCGTGTGCATGTGTGTGTGGGTGTGCATGTGCATGTGAGTGAGTTTGTGTGTGTGTGTGTGTGCGCGTGCATGTGCATGTGTTTGTGTGCACGTGTGTGCATGTGTGTGTGTGTGTGTGTGTTTGTGTGCGCGCATGTGTGTGTGTGCGTGTGCATGTGTGTGAGTGTGTGCGTGTGCATGTGCATGTTCGTGTGTGTGTGCATGTCCGTGTGCGTGTGCATGTGCATCTATGCGAGTGCGCATTCATGTTTACATGTGTGTGTACGTACACGTGCGTGTGTGCGTGTACGTGCACATAAGCGTGTGCCTGTTCATGCATGTGCACGTGTGTGTGTGTGTGTGTGCGTGTGTGTGCATGTGTGTGTGCGTGTGCATGTGTAATTGTGCGCGTGCGTGTGTGTCTCTATGTGTGTGTATGAGTGTGCGTGTGCGTGTGCGTATCCATGCATGTGCGTGTGTGTGTGCGTGTGTGTATTTGTGTATGTGTGCGTATGAATGTGTGTACGTGTGCATGTGTGTGTGTGTGCGTGTGTGCGTGGGCGTGCATATGCTTGTACGTGTGCGTGTGCGTGTGCGTGTGCGTGTACGCATGTGTGTGTGTGCATGTGCATGTGTGTGTACACGTGTGTGTGTGTGTGCATGTGTGTGCGTGTGTGCGTGCGTGTGTGTGTTCGTGTGCATGTGCGTGTGCCTGTACGTGTGCATGTGCATGTGCGTGTGCATGTGCGTGTGCGTGGGTGTGGCCTTGGGCACGAGTGTGGGCGTGTACGTGTGCATGTACATGTGTTTGTGTGCGTACATACATGTGTGTGTGCGTGTGTGTGTACGTGGACGTGTGTGTATGCATGTGTGTGCGTGTGCATGTGCGTGTGTGTGCATGTGCGTGTGCGTGGGCATGCATATGCTTGTGCGTGTGTGTGTGCGTGTACGCGTGTGTGTGCATGTGCGTGTGTGTGTGCGTATGCGTGTGTGTGTGTGCGCGTGCGCGTTCATGTGCATGTGCGTGTGCGTTTGTGTGTGCTTGTGCGTGTGCATGGGCGTGGTTGTGGGCGCGGGTGTGGGCATGTGCATGTGCGTGTGTGTTTACGTGGGCATGTGCGTGTGTGTACGCATGTGCGTGTGCGTGTGCGTGTGCATGTGCTTGTGCATGTGCGTGTGCATGATAGTGTGTGTGTGTGTGTGTGTGTGCGCGCGCGTGTGTGTGTGTGTGTGTGTGCACGCATGTGAGTCTGTGTGTATGAGTTCGTGGGTGTGAGCGTGTGCGTGTGCGTGTGTGTGTGTTTGTTTTTTTGTGTGTGTGTGTGTGTGTCTGCGTGTGCGTGTGCGTTTACATGTACGTGTGCGTGTGCTTTTATGTGCGCATGTGTGTTTTTTTCCATGTGCGTGTGTGTCTATTCACGTGTGTGTGTGTGTGTGTGTGTGTGTGTGTGCACGCGCGCGCGCATGTGTGTGTGGGTGTGTGTGTAAGTGAGATTGAGTGTGTGTGCATGTGTGTGTGGGTGTGTGTGTAAGCGAGATTGAGTGTGTGTGAATGTGTGTGTGTGTGCGCGCGCGTGTGCATGTCTGTGTGTGTGTGTCTGTGTGCGCATGTGTGTGTGCATGTGCGTGTGTGTGTGTGTGCGTGTGTGTATGTTAGTGCACATGCACGTCTACATGTGCGTGTGCGTGCACGTGCGTGCATGTGTGTGTGCATGCATGTTCGCGTGTGTGTGCGCTTGTGTGTGTGTGTGTGTGCATGTGCGTGTGCGTGTGTCTCTCTGTGTGTGTATGC
>CM034156.1:207974231-207976731 GCA_019776745.2 Taxus chinensis | reverse complement strand
TTGTGTATTTCGTGTCCTTATGTGTGCATGTGGGTTGTGTTTGCGTGGGTATGTGTTTGTGCATGTTTGCATGTGCTTCGTGTGTGCGCGTGGGCAAGTATGAGTGCGTGGGCGTGCATGCATATGTGCATGTACATGTGCATGTGAGCGTTTACATGTGTGTGCATGTTGTGTGTGGGTGTGCATGTGATATGTGCGTGTGCGGGTGCATGTGCGTGTGCGTGTCGCATGTGTGTGTGCTGTATGCATAAGTGTGTGTGCTTGTGTGTGTGCTTACGTGTGTGCATGTGCATGTGCCTAAATGTGTGTGCGTGTGTGTGTGTATGTGCATGTGTGTGTAGCGTTGTGCGTGTGCATGAGCGTGTGCCTATGTGACCATGTACGTTGTGTGTGTGCGTGTGTGTGTGTGTGTATCGAGTGTTTATGCATGCGCATGTGTCGTGTTGCCTATCCATGTGTGTATAAATGTGCATGTGCATGTGCGTGTGCATGTACATATGCATGTGTGTGTGTGTGTGTCCATGTGCATGTTCATGTGCATTATGCATGTGCGATGTGCGTGCGATTATGCGTGTGCGTGTTCGTGATGTGTGTTCGTGTTCGTGTGCTTGTGCTTGTGCGACCATGTGCATGTTTGTGTGTGTGTGTGTCTCTGTGTGAGTGTGTGTGCGCGTTTGTATGTGTATGTGTGTGTGTGTGTGCATGTGTATGGGTGTGTGCATGTGTGTGTGGGTATGCGTGTGTGTGTGTGTGTGTGTGTGTGTGCATGTGCCTGTGCGTGTGCGTGTGCATGTTTGTCTATGTGTGTGCATGTGTGTCTATGTGTGTGCGTTGTGTGCCTCTATGTGCCTGTGTGCGTGTGTGTCTACGTGTGAGTGTGCATGTGTGTCTGTGCATGTGCGTGTGTGTATTCATGTGTTTGTGTGTGTGTGTGTGTGTGTGCATGTGCGCGTGCGTTTGTGTGTGTGCATTTGTGTGTGCGTGTGCTTGTGCGATCGTGTGCGTGTGGACGTGTGAGTGAGAGTATGTGTGTATGTGTGAGCATGTGCATGTGTCTATCATGTACGTGTGTGCCCCTGTGTGCATAGTTGTGCATGTGTGTCTGTGTTTGTGCCTGCATGTGTGTATTCATGTGTGTGTGCATGTATATGTGTGTGCGTGTGTGTGTGTATGTGTGTGTGCGTGTGCATGTATTTGTGCATGTGTGTGTGTGTGCATGTGCATATGAGTGTGAGTGTGCATGTGCGTGTGCGTGTGCGTGTGTATGCGTGTGTGTGTTAATGTGTGTCTGCGTGTGTGTTTTCATGTGCATGTGTGTGTGAGAGTCCGCATGTGCGTGTGTTTTTGTTTGTGTTCTTGTGCATGTGCATGTTTGTGTGTTTGTGCATATGGGTGTCTGTGTGCATGCGTATGTGGGTGTGCGTGTATGTGTGAGTTTGTGTTCATGTGTGCATGTTGGTGTGCATGTGCGTGTGCGTGAGTGTGTGTATGTGTGTGTGCGTGAGTGTGTGTGTGGGTGTGCGTGTGCGTGTGCGTGTGCTTCTAAGTGTTTGTGTGCATGTGCGTCTGCATGTGCTTGTGGGTTTGTGTGTGCATGCGAGTGTTCATGTGCGTTTCTATATATGCAGGTGCATGTACATGTGCGTGTGCGTGTGCGTGTGCATGTGCGTATGTATGTGCATGTGTGTGTATGTGTGCATGTGCATATGTGTGTGTGTGTGCAAGTGCGAGTGCGTGTGCGTGTGTATGTGCATGTGCATGTGCGTGTGTACTGCGTCTACATGTGTGTGTTTGTGTGTGTGTGCATGTGAATGTGCGTGTGCGTGTGCATGTGCGTGTGTGTGTCGGTGTGTGTTTCTGCATGCATAAGCGTGTGTGCATGTGCGTGTGCGTGTGTGTGTGCGTGTGTGTGCATGTGTGTGTGTATATGTGTGCGTGTAGATGTGTATGTGTGAGCATGTGCCTATGTGACCATGTTTGTGTGTGGGCGTGTGTGTATGTATGTATGAGTGTTTGTGCATGTGCATGTGTCTGTTCCTATCCATGTGCGTATAAATGTGCATCTGCATGTGCGTGTGCATGTGCCTATGCCTGTGCGTGCGTGTGTGTCCATGTGCATGTTCGTGTGCTTATGCGTGTGCATATGCGTGCGTGTGCGTGTGCGTGTTCGTGTGCGTGTTCGTGTTCATGTGCTTGTGCTTGTGCGACCATGTGCATGTTTGTGTGCGTGTGTGTCTCTGTGTGAGTTTGCGTGTGTGTGTGCGCGTGTGTATGTGTATGTGTGTGTGTGTGTGTGTGTGCATGTGTATGGGTGTGTGCATGTGTGTGTGGGTATGCGTGTGTGTGTGTGTGTGTGCATGTGCGTTTGTGTGTGTATGTGTGTCTATGTGTGTGCTTGTGTGTGTGTTTGTGTGCGTGTGTGCCTCTATGTGCCTACGTGTGCGTGTGTGTGTGTGTGTGTGCGCGTGTGCGCGTGTGTTTGTGTGTGTGCATTTGTGTG
>CM034156.1:207864231-207961731 GCA_019776745.2 Taxus chinensis | reverse complement strand
GTTCCTTTTCAAAAAATGAGCCAAATCTGGCTTTTACAATGCATGGGTCGAGCCCAGGAGAGAGAAAACGTGTAAAAAACGTGGAAGCCATTCCCCATTGAATGAAGATGCATTAAAACAGCATGGGCGTCCTTACAGACCCATGCCCTGACATTTTTGGCCATGCTGAAGAAGAATGCGACCCATTTTGCATTAAAACTGGTTGTTGAAACGTCATTTCTGGCCATTACCACGTGCCAGAAGCGTTTTTTGATTTTCTCTCTCCAAACTCCACCAAAATGCAAAATTAACCCTGGAATCTTGTAGAGAATTTCACCAGCTTTCCATTGATATAAAGAACGCGAAAAACCGAGCTCTGGATCGAAAGATATGGCGATTTGAAGTTTTAGGGAAAAACAGGGCCAAATCGGGTCGCTTTGATATTTTTGGCCTGGACACGTGGCGAGTTCTGATTGGCTGCGGGCCTTCTAGGGGAAAATTTCCCACAAAAACTCCGCCGAGCCATAACTTGAAAAATACATGGAGTTAGGAGGAAAACTTTACCTTTCTGGAAAGCTGAGAAAGAGCTCTATCCAATGGTGCCATTTCCAGAAGGTTTTGAGTGCCTGAAAAGCAAAATTTTGTGACTGAGGCACAAGAGAGGGAAGAATGAGAGGAGTTAGCCACAAAATGAGCAGGGGGCACATTTTGGATAACAATTTTGGTGACTCAGAGGGGTCATCTGCCTGCTGGATGAAGTTACCAGTTGCCTGAAGCATCCATTGGGCATGGAGTCATGAGTTGTAGCCTGCAAACTGATCTGAACTTTGAAAACCTCCTCTTTGAGCCACTTGGAAACCCACTGAAATGGACTGTGCAAGAGCAAAACCAGCACCACAAAAACTATGTACAAAACTGAAAATCATACATGCTCCAAATGGAACATGCAGAGTGTGCACAAGCACTTCTTTTACTGAAAGCAAACCTACCTACTCTACCCTAATGGAAACAAAGGTGAGCTAAACAAACCCTGCAACTGGTTGTGCAAAATAGCTTCCTTTCTTCAAAATTGGCAACCATGCAACTAATTTGGCATTGAACATGGCTGATTGGATGAATGGAAAATCAACAAGAAGCTGGTCTTCCACCCAAATCATCAAGGTATCAGCTGAAGGAAAATTCAATACCTCTTTTAGTTGTTCTGCATTTGGATTGGAGAGGTATGACAGCTGATCCTTGGTTCTTTGTAGCTCATCCTCATGCTTAGAAGCAAGCATGACTGGTTGTGACTTCTCCTTTGGCTCCAATAAAGCCAAATACCTGATTGGGCAAGGTATGATCCGTTTGATATGCCCATAGCTCTGATTTTCAACTCCAAAAATGGAGTCTTCTTGTAGACCTTCTTGGGTGGGTGATGTGGAAGCAATGGTAGAACCTTTCTGCCCTTTCTCCTCTTCCAATGAAGAACATGAAAGATTAAAATCTTCCAATCTTAGTTCCAAAGAGCTGCTATAAGATGCAGGCTGCTGCAAATGAATGCTCTCCTTCATGACAGCAGGCTCAAGTATTTGGGACGTGGAAGATGAAAGAGAGAATGGTGGAAACTCAACCGGTTCTTCTTCATCAAAACAGTCCTCCAAATCTGACAGATAAACTACCTCATTGTTGTCCTGCTGCAAATGCTCAACTTCCTCCATGGTATCCTCTTGATCTGTAACTTGATCATCATGGTTTCTTTCATCCTCCAACATTGAGTTTGAGGGATCAAACTCTTCTTTAGCACTAGAACTCGAGAGAGATGAAGTAGAAAGAAGAATTGAAGGTTCTCTTATAGCCTACTTTGCGCTCAAAGCCCTTGGATCTGTAATTTTCTCCTCCACAACTAGAATGTGCTCCTCTTCTTTTGGATTTGGAGCAGCTTCTCCCTCTTCTACTACTTGAATACAATCTTGTTCTTGATAGAACTCTTCCTCTAGCACGAAGTTCGTTAAGTCAAACTCTTCGATCTGCTGCTCTAGAGGACAAGTTGGGACTGTAGGATCTTCTTCAGAGCTTTCTTCCTCCATGGCTGATTGTGCAACTTGAATTGAATCAGCATTCTCTTCGAATAGAATGCTAACATGGACACTACTTTCTGAGCAAACTGATTGCTGATCTGCTTCTTCTTTTTGCTCTTCTCCTGTTGCAGCAAATTCAGTCCTAACCACCACTTGTTTTCCAACTCCAACCTCTTCTAAAGGCTTAACCATCAAGGGGATCTTTGTCATCCCAAATTTAAGAGCCCAACTCTTGAGACTTCGAATTTCTTCATCCTTGTTTGGCTTTTCTTTTTGCTGTTGTTTTCCTTGACTGGCATTCTGATTTTTATCCTCCCAACATGGATTTGGGAATGCAAGAGGAGAAGTGGATTGTAACTCAAATGATTTGGCAATTTTTTGTGGTGGTGGAGGAGGTAGAAACTCTTGTTTCTTTGGAGGAGAGGGTATTTCCGTTAGCTCTTGTGGAGGGGATGACTGTTTGGAAGGAAAGGGGAAAGAAGAATTGAGATGGGGTGGAAGACTAGGGGATGGCGAAATGGAATTAACTCCTGGGGCAGCATTGACTGGATTTAGAATTTGAAATTCCAAATGAGATGATACTGCTTGAGTAATGGGAAGAGAAAAACCAGATGATGGTGTAGAACTTACCCATTGACAAGGTTGTTCAACACCAAGTGTATAGGCCTCTATTTCTGCTGTCCATTGTGCAAGTTGGGGCAGCATCTTCATCATAAAGTCCAGCTTCTCCTGAGGGCTTGAAGTGTCTTGGAAAAGGGCCTCCCTATGGACAAGGAGTCCTGCAACTAATTCTAAAAGTATTCATTTGAGCTGCTGCTCTTGATTGCACCATATTTGCCTCCATCTTTTGGATTTTTTCCACAAAATCTGCATCTTCCATTTGATTGTCTTCATTGCATGCGTACCCTTGTTCTTGATGTGCTTCACAACCAAACTGACTTTGGCACTGCTGCTCATATGGGTAGACATGCTGATTTTGAATTTGATCAAAATGCTGATTTGGATCAAAACGGTGGATTTGTAAAACATGTTGGAGGTGTGATATACTGCTGTTGTAAATGTGAATTCCATGATGGAAATGAAGTCATGATTGCACAACTTCATGGAATGGAAAAGAATGAAAATGATGGAAAGAAGAATGGATGGAAATGAATGGAAAACAGGTCTGCAACTTAGAGAATGAGTTGTTTACCAGATGGAGTCGCCAGATGTGCTTTTGAAAGTGCCTCCAAAAGGCTGAATCCTTAACAGGAACACACCAACCTGTCAAAGATAAAATGGAAGACCTCTAAGGTCCCACCAGGCGTGCCAAAACTGTTGTTGCAAATCAGTAGCACCCCTGGATGTAAATCAGGTTTCTAAGTTGATGTTTCAGGCATCCAGTGTGATTGCACAACATTGAAACCTCTCTCCAAGTGTGGGACTTGTAAAATGAGAGAGGAATCTCCAGATTAGAGGCTGGTTCCTCAAACTCCTCTGATCAGATCTGTTATTTGCACAATTGCAGAGGTTTGAATCCTAATCCTACTCTAAATTCCAAGGAGACAGAGATAGAAAGTGCAAAAATTGAAACTAAACTAATAGGTGATACACCAAAGGAGTGGTGAACACTTCTTGTTCATGAAAATTGACACAATTTCATGAAATGCAACATGAAACATCATACACAGGCTGATAAGATGTAATTAGAGGTCTGAAATGAAGCAAGACAATACAAACAAAGGACTGAAAATTGATCACAGAGTCTGCACTATCATTTTTCACTGTCAAAATCCTTGCATTTGCAACATCAAAGAGGCAGAAACCTGTTACAATCATGAAGAAGGTCTGATACTTGCAAAAATCACTTGTTGAAGGTGAAAGAAGAAGCTTACTATCCAAAAAAATGTTCCTTTTCAAAAAATGAGCCAAATCTGGCTTTTACAATGCATGGGTCGAGCCCAGGAGAGAGAAAACATGTAAAAAATGTGGAAGCCATTCCCCATTGAATGAAGATGCATTAAAACAACATGGGCGTCCTTACAGACCCATGCCCTAACATTTTTGGCCATGCTGAAGAAGAATGTGACCCATTTTGCATTAAAACTGGTTGTTGAAACGTCATTTCTGGCCATTACCACGTGCCAGAAGTGTTTTTTGATTTTCTCTCTCCAAAATCCACCAAAATTCAAAATTAACCCCAGAATCTTGTAGAGAATTTCACTAGCTTTCCATTGATATAAAGAACGCGAAAAACTGAGCTCTGGATCGAAAGATATGGCGATTTGAAGTTTTAGGGCAAAACAGGGCCAAATCGGGTCGCTTTGATATTTTTGGCCTGGACACGTGGCGAGTTCTAATTGGCTGCGGGCCTTCTAGGGGAAAATTTCCCACAAAAACTCCACCGAGCCATAACTTGAAAAATACATGGAGTTAGGAGGAAAACTTTACCTTTCTGGAAAGCTGAGAAAGAGCTCTATCCAATGGTGCCATTTCCAGAAGGTTTTGAGTGCCTGAAAAGCAAAATTTTGTGACTGAGGCACAAGAGAGGGAAGAATGAGAGGAGTTAGCCACAAAATGAGCAGGGGGGCACATTTTGGATAACAGGGATAGTAACCAGATTTAGCATACCTGCTACAATAATCTCAAATAATGCATTAGCATTCATTGGATCCAAGGTGACTAATTGGGCTGTTAAGAACGAGATCTACTTAAGTACTTCATCAAACTACTACCCTCAGGGTAATGGCCAGGCTGAATCTACAAACAAGAACTTGTTGAGGATCATTAGGAGGACTCTTGATGAGAATCAGAGGTCTTGGCATACCAAACTGAAATCACCCTTATGGGCTGATAGGATAACTCCCAAGAGATCCACAGGTAACTCTCCATTCAGGCTTGTTTATGGAAGAGAGGCAATCTTGCCCATGTCACTTGAGTTGCCAACATTGGAACTGATGAAGCAGTTAGAGTTGCTAGATTTTGGGCCCATGGAGGTGAGATATGTAGAGTTGATGGAGCTCTAAGAGATCAGAGACCAGGCATCCCAATCAATGGAAAAGGATCAAAATTTGATCAAGAAGACATTTGATAGGAAGGCCAAGAGTAGATCTTTTCAAGTTAAAGATCTAGTGTTAAAAAGGGATGCAGATAGGGCAAAACCGGGAAGGCATTCAAATTTTGATGGCATTTGGAGTGGCCCATACATGGTCACAAAGTGTAAGGACAGCAATGCCTTCTAATTGTCTTCATTGGATGGCGAAGAACTACAGATTCCAGTCAATGGAATCTATCTAAAGCATTGCTACTAAAGGGAAATTCTCCACCTTGTAAATATTAGCTTAGGTTTTCATTCCTCCAAGTGTTTGTGTAAATTGTTTTGCTGTAGGTTGTTTTTCTTTCCCTAAGTGCTTTGGCACAGGCTTGCTATCCCTGGAGATGTTTTGCTGTCCTTACTTCCATCAGGTGATATTCCATCTTCCTCCTTGCAACATTCTAAGTCAGTTGGGGTTCCGAATAGAAAATTTTATGATTCCATGCCCAATGGGCTGCTTCAGGCAATTGGTATCTTCATCTAGCAGGCAGATGACCCCTCTGAGTTGCCAAAATTGTTATCCAAAATGTGCCCCTGCTCATTTTTGTGGCTAACTCCTTGTGTTCTTACCTCTCTTGTGCCTCAGTCTGCATTTTTTATTTTTAGGCACTCAAATCTTTCTAAAAATGGCACCATTGGATAGAGCTCTCTTTCAGCTTTCCAGAAAGGTAAAGTTTTCCTCCTAACTCCTCATATTTTTCAAGTTATGGCTCGTGGAGTTTTTGTGGGAAATTTTCTCTTAGGAGGCCCGCAGCCAATAGGAAGCCGCCACGTGGCACCTGGAGTGGCAGAGCGCGGGGAAAATTTGAAAATTTTTGCAAAGACGAAATGGGTAAAAATTCAAACTTTTGCCCGCCGATCCGATTTTGGCCTGTTTTTGCCCTAAATTTTCAAATCACCATATCTTTCGATCCAGATCTTGGATTTTCACGTTCTTTATATCAATGGAAAGCTGGTGAAATTCTCTACATGATTCCGGGGTCAATTTTGCATTTTTATTGATTTTGGAGAGATAAAATCAAGAAACACCTTTGGCACGTGGTAATGGCCAGAAATGACGTTTCAACAACCAATTTTAATGCAAAATGGGTCGCATTCTTCTTCAGCATGGCCAAAAATGTCAGGGCATGGGTCTCCTAAGGATGCCCATGCTATTTTAATGCATCTTCATTTAATGGGAAATGGCTTGGTCACATTTTTTACATGTTTTCTCTCTCCTGGGCTCGACCCATGCATTGTAAAAGCCAGATTTGGCTCATTTTTTTTAGGTGGAACATTTTTTGTTCGATAGCAAGCTTCTTCTTTCACCTTCAACAAGTGATTTTTACAAGTATTAGACCTTATTCATGGATTGTAATAGGTTTCTACCTCTTTGATGTTGCAAATGCAAGGATTTTGACAGTGACCAAATGACAGTGCAGACTCTGTGATCAATTCTTCAATCCTTTGTTTGTATTGTCTTGCTTCATTTCATATCTCTAATTGCATCTTATCATCCTGTGTATGATGTTTCATGTTGCATTTTGGTGAAATTGTTTCAATTTGCATGAACAAGAAGTTTTCACCACTCCTTTGAGTGTATCACCTATTAGCTTAGTTTCAATTTTTACACTTTCTATCTCTGTCTCCTTGGAATTTAGAGTAGGATTAGGATTCAAACCTCTAAATTGTGCAAATAACAGATCTAAGTCAGAGGAGTTTGAGGAACCATGCCTCTAATCTAGAGATTCCTCTCTCATTTTACAAGTTACACACTTGGAGAGAGGTTTCAATGTTGTGCAATCATGTCACTGGATGCTTGAAAGACATCAACTTAGAAACTTGATTTGCATCCAGGGGTGCTGCTGATTTGCAGCAACAGTTGATCTTGAGCAAACAAGAGGAAGACATGCAAACGAGAAAGAGACTATTTTGGCTGTTGCAAGACAGCCATGTTGCAAGGAAAATTCACTCAAGAGGAGAATAATGGTGTCCCCACTCTTTGCTGGACCCAAATTATAATGCACTTCCTAAGCATAGGCCTATGGCCTCCAGATATGAACAAGACCCAAAGAAGACACTTCAAATTGCAGGTTGTCCCATATGAACAGTTGTTGATGGTGTCTTATTCAAAAGAGATGTGAATGGAGTACTTTGTGCCAGATGCATTGGTACAAATCAGATTCATAAGCATGTTCGAAGAGTTCCATGGTGGACCAGGCTGGTGGTCATTTTGCACCAAGAGTGACATCTCTAAAGATCATGAGGGCTGACTATTATTGGCCCAACACAAAGTTTCAATGATTGTTATGCATGGATCAAGAGGTGCAAAGAATTGTGCGATTTTTCACAGGTAAAGAGAGGCTATCTGCCCTTCCATTGCATCAAATTTGAAGTTGACCAGCCATTCATGCAATGGAGTTTAGACTTCATTGTCGAGTCATTAATCCCAATTCAAGCCAAGGGCACAAGTGGATTTTAAAAGCCCACAGATTACTTCACCAAGGCGGTGGACTGTAGGTAGTAGCACTCAAGGAAGCAAATGAAAATCTAGCATCCTAGACTTCTATGAGGGAATAGTAACCAAATTTGGTGTACATGCTACAATAATATCACGATAATGCATTGGCATTCATCGGGTCCAAGGTGACTGAATGGGTTGTCAAGAAGGCTGGGATCTACCTAAGTACTTCATCAAACTATTATGCCCCAGGGTAATGGCCAGGCTGAGTCTACAAACAAAGTGTCGACTTGTTGAAGATCATTAGGCACAGGACTCTGGATGACAAATCAGAGGTCTTGGCATACTAAATTGAAAATCAGCCTTATAGGCTGATAGGATAACTCCAAAAAGATCTACAGGTAACTCTCCATTCAAGCTTATTTATGGGAGAGAGGTAATTTTGCCCATGTCAAAATTGAGTTGCCAACATTGGAACTCATGAAACAGTTGGAGTTGTTGGAGTTTCAGCCCATGGAGGTTAGATATGCAGAATTGATGGAGCTCAAAGAAATATCGAAATCAGGCATCCCAAGCAATGAGAGTTCAAGGATCAGGCTTTGATAAAGAAGACCTTTGATAGAAAGGCCAAGAATTAGATCATTCCAAGTTGGAGATCTAATGTTAAAATGGGAATGCGGATGCAGAGAAAAATTTGTCGAAGGCATTCAAAATTTGATGCCATTTGGAGTGGCCCATACATGGTCACAAAGTGTAAGGACATCAATAAATTTCCAATTGTCTTCATTGGATGGCGAAGAACTGCACATTCACAGTTAGTGTCGATCCATGTAAAGCATTTACTACCCAAGGCACAGGATGAGAGCGCACTTGTAAAAAGTTTTGACATAGTGAAAAATCATGCCCAATGCACAAGCTGGGGGCGCACAACAAAAAGTTGAAGACATAGTGAAAATATTCGCCCAAGGCTCAGCTTGGGGGCACACAACACAAAGCTGTTCCTGACAATGTGTTTGCAGGCCTTGCAGACATCAAGGTGCATATTCCATGGGGGCACACAACTTACAAAGTGTTGACTAGTGCAAAAATTCGGGTACCAAGGCATAGGCTTTAGGGGCACACATGCACAAAGGATTGTTGACATGAAACTGGTAATTTCGGGCCCAAGGCGAAGGCTGGGGGTACACAACACAAAGTTTCCAACATTGTGATCCAAAATGTGCACCTACCCAAGGTTTGTAGGCTAACTCCTTCCATTATCCCAACACAAAGTGTCGACATGTGATAATATTTTTCATTTTAGGCACTCAAGGCATAGGCTGAAAATGCACAACATTGGATAGAGCTGTTTCTCAACATTCTAGAAAGGTAAAGTTCACACTCCCAAGGCGCAGGTATTTTTGAAGTTATGGCACAACACAGTTTGTTGACATGGGAAAATTTGTGCCCAAGGAACAGGCTGGGGGCACACAACACAAAGTGTCAACATGCAAAAATTTGTGCACCTAGAGTGGTGGATGCATTGGGGGCGCACAATTTTGGAAAATGTTCCACATGACCAAAAATTTGTGTCAAAGGTACAAATTTGGGGGCACACAAAAGAAAGTGTCCCTGACATGCCCTAAAACTTCAAATGTGCCCAAGGCACAGGATGAGGGCGCATAACACAAATTGTCAACATGTAAAAAATTTTGCCCAAGGCGCAGTCTGGGGGCGCACAATACATGGATTTTGAAGAGATAAAATTGAAAAACACCTCTGGCACGTGGTCGTGAACAGAAATGACGTTTCAAACACCGTTTTTAATGAAGAATGGCTCGCATTCTCTCCCAGCATGGCTAAAAATGTTAGGGGATGGGTCTGTAAGGTTGCCCATGCTGTTTTGAATGTGTTTTGGTCAATGGTTGAATCCCTTCCACGTTTTCCCACATTTCTCTCTCCTGGGCTTGTCCCTTGCACTGTAAAAGCCAGATTTGGCTCATTTTCAAAGGGTTGAACACTTTTTGTGTATTGCAGGTCCCCTTTCTCACCTTGGAAGTGATTTTGGTGGAATATTAGACCTTTTCTAAGAACTGTAACTCATTTTTTCCTCCCAGGTGTTGTAATGCAAGTGATTTTGATGTTAAAATAACAATACAAGCCCTGTGATTAATTTTTCATCCTCTGCTAGTGTTGTTTGACTAATTTCTTATTCTTCATTATAGTTATTAGTTTGTGCATGTTGTGGGGGTGCACAACACAAAGTGTCAATATGTAAAAATTCATGCCCAAGGCACAGGCTGGGGGTGTATAACACAAAGTGTTGACATGCAAAAATTCATGCCCAAGGCGCAAGCTGGGGGCCCACAAACAAAAAGTGTCAACCTCTAATCTGGAACTAGCCTCTACTCTGGAGATTCCTCTCTCATTTTATAATTCCCACACTTGGAGAGAGGTTTCAATGTTGTGCAATCACATTGGATGCTTGAAACATCAACTTAGAAACCTTATTTACATCCAGGGGTGCTATTGATTTGCAACAACAGTGTCTATGCGTGTGCGTGCGCATGCGCATTTGCATGTGCGTGTGCGTGCCTATGTGTGTGCATGTGCATGTACGTGTGCGTCTGTGTGTGTCTGCCTGTGCATGTGTGTGTGTGTGTGGTGCGTCTGCATCTGTTTGTACGTGTGTGTGTGTGAGTGTGCATTCATGTGCTTGTGTGTTTGTGTAAGCATGTGTGTGTGTGCGTGTTCGTGGGCGTGTGTGATTGTGCATGTGTGTCTATTCACGTGCACGCGTGTGTGTGTGTGTGCGTGTGTTTGTGTGTGCATGTGTGTGTGGGTGTGCATGTGTGTGTGCATGTGTGTGTGTGTGTGTGTGTGTGTGTGTGTGTGTGTGTGTGCATGTGTGTGTGTGTGTGTGTTTGTGTGTGTGCGCGCGTGTGTGCATGTGTGCATGTGTGTTTGTGTGTGTGCTTGTGTGCATGCGTGCACATGGACATGCACACACACATGAACACACACATGCACACGCACACACTTACACACACGCGCACGCGCACACACCCACACACGCGTGCACGCGCGCGCGCGCGTGTGTGTGCGCACACGCGCATGTGTGTGTGCGCGTGTGTGTGAGTGTGTTTGTGTGCATGTGTGTGTGCATGTCCATGTGCATGTGCATGTGCATCTATGTGAGTGCGCATTCACGTTTACATGTGCGTGTACGTGCACGTGCGTATGTGTGTGTGCATGCACATGCGCGTGTGTCTATGCATGCATGTGCACGTGCATGTGTGCATGTGCGTGTGTATGTGTAATTGTGCACGTGCATGTGTGTCTCTATGTGTGTGTGTATGAGTGTGCGTGTGCGTGTGCGTATGCATGCATGTGCGTGTGTGTGTGCGCGTGCGTATTTGTGTACATGTGCGTATGAATGTGTGTACGTGTGCATGTGCGTGTGTGTGTGTGTGCGTGTGCGTGGGCGTGCATATGCTTTTGTGTGTGCATGTGTGTGTACACGTGTGTGTGTGTGTGTGCATGTGCGTGCGTGCGTGCACGCGCGCGCGCGTGCTTGTGTGTGTGTGCACGTATGCGTGTGCGTGTTCGTGTGCATGTACGTGTGCGTGTCCATGTGCGTGTGTGTGTGCGTGTGCGTGTGCATGTGCGTGTGAGTGGGTGTGGCCGTGGGCGCGGGTGTGGGCGTGTGCGTGTGCATGTACGTGTGTTTGTGTGCGTACATACATGTGTGTGTGCGTGTGCATGTACGTGGACGTGTGCATATGCATGTGTGTGCGTGTGCACGTGCATGTGCATGTGCGTGTGTGTGCACATGTGCATGTGTGTGGGCATGCATATGCTTGTGCATGTGTGTGTGCGTGTACGCGTGTGTGTGCATGTGCGTGTGCGTGTGGGTATGCATGTGTGTGTGTGTGTGCGTGCGCGCATTCGTGTGCATGTGCGTGTGTGTTTGTGTGTGCTTGTGTGTGTGTGTGGGCATGGTCGTGGGCGTGGGTGTGGGCATGTACGTGTGTGTGTATGTTGGCATGTGCGTTTGTGTACGCATGTTTGTGTGTGTGTGTGTGCGCGTGTGCGTGTGCATGTGCTTGTGCGTGTGCGTGTGCATGTGCGTGAGAGTGTGTGTGTGTGTGTGTGCATGAGTGTGTGTGTGTGTGTATGCATGTGAGTGTGTGTGCATGAGTTTGTGGGCGTGAGTGTGTGCATGTGCGTGTGCTTGTGTTTGTTTGTGTGTGTGTGCGTGTGTGTGTGTGTCTGCGTGTGCGTTTGTGTGTACGTGTGCTTTTATGTGCGCGTGTGTGTTTTTTTCCATGTGCGTGTGTGTCTGTTCACATGTGTGTGTGTGTGTACGCACATGTGTGTGTGGGTGTGTGTGTAAGCGAGATTGAGTGTGTGTGCATGTGTGTGTGTGTGCGCATGTGCATGTCCGTGTGTGTGTCTGTGTGCGCGTGTGCATGTGCATGTGCGTGTGTGTGTGTGCGCATGTTTGAAAGTTTGCAATAGGTTCAGACCTGATTGTGGCTATGGTTCCATATCTTGTTTTGAACAGCATGTGTGACCAATCAACAGACAAGTAACCTCCAATCTTAGCTGTGAAATCCCTTGACAAACATAGGGCAAAGAGTGGTGGAAGGTCTATTACTTGCAAAATAACCACGTTGGGACAGGCATGCAAAGTAAGACTAAAGTTTTTAATCACTCCAACTGTTTTTACTGCTGTCCCATCTAATTGTACCACCCCTTTGAATATGGTTTCATACTGAATTCCCAACTGATCAGCTATTTGCTTGGGCATTACTGAACTACTTGCCCCGGAATCAATCATGCAATTGTGTACTAATTGGTTCCCAATGATCAATGAAACATAGAATGGAGGGGGCTTCAACATCTTACCTTGCTGTCCTCCATGATTCCCCTCAGGCTAGGTAGCATTTGTGAGCACCTTCTCTTGCATTTGGACTTGCTGATTTGAAGTTGACCAGTCCTTCATGGCAGCTTGTAGCAAATATCTTTGGCCTGGGATAGATAGTGATTCCCACATTGATATGTTTACATTTGTCTTCTTCATCTAATCAATGATATTGAATGGGGATGAAGTATCCTTTTGCTGTCCCTTGGCCTGCACATTCATCCCTTGTATATGGGCAGTAATAACTAGCATTTGAGTTGGCCTATGAACTATTTTACGCAGTCCTTGTGTGCTTGGGATTGCATTTTGCTTGCCAATAGTTTGTGGAGTGATAGAAGGTCATGAATTACTTGGGGCCAATGGCTATTCTTCACCCAAATTTCTCCTCTTTGACCTTGTGTTGGCTGCAACACTTTGGGAAACTGTCTGGTTCATGCCACAAAATTTTTTTGCCTGCCAGTTTACAAATGTGGTATCATTTGGAGCTGATTGTTGCTGGAATGTTTCTTGTTGCTGGTCATTTCTTTGACTACCTTCACCCTCCACACCAGTTGTTGTCACCATTAATACTTGATTCAAGGCACCGTTGAAGCACATGGACTGGTTATGAGGTTCATTACATGGGAAACACCAATCTTACTCTTGAGCCATATTGTTTTGTACTGACACTAATGCTTTAGAGGCAGATGTAGCATTGGGATTATAAGGTTGAAATGGTCTGTTGGCAGGAGGCCTTACTTGATTTAGGTTTGCAGCTGGATTGGGTGGTCTTTGGGGTTGATATGGCTGCCTGTTAGGCTGAGCTTGAGGCTGTAAGGAAGGTCTAAAACCTTGAGCTTGCTGCCTTTTGAGTGTAACAAGCTCATTACCTAGATTTTGCAATTGCTTCATGACTTTTTGAAGTTCATTTGAGGCACTAGAAGATGAAGTGGAAGCTTCACTTGAATTCTGATTTCTAGGAGTGTGAATAGAAGCTAAATTAGGCACTTGGCTAGTACTTGGGCTCTCTAAACTTGGAAATAATGGCATTGGAGGCCTAAGAGCTAGCTTGCCAGCTTGAATCAAACAATTTTCATCTCTAATGGCAATGCTATAAGCAATGGGGATAGTTGTGCCTCCCATGGACTGAATTAACATAGAAATATCAGAATTTAAAGCTTTAAGGTAATAAAGAAAAGCACCTTCTGCTGTTGGCCTGACTGCCACTGGAATTCTCTCCCAAGTCCTTTGAAATCTGAAATTAAAATCAATCAGCTACTCATTGGGAGCTCTTTTGATAGCTGTCAGCTGCTCCAAAAGGGACAAGTTGTCTCCCTTTTCCCCAAACTACTCATGGAGGGCTATACATAGCTGATTCCAATTTTGAATAGAACCTGAGGCAAGACTCCTAAACCATTGCAAAGCTTTCCCTTTGAATGAAGATTCCGGTAGTTTGACAGCAACTTGCATCTCATTGATCTCATGGATTGCACAAATGTTAGCAATATCCTTAACATGATCACCAGGAGTGGTCTGATTTTCTCCAGTGAAGTATGGAATGTTCTTCAATGCTACAACTGGGATTGGATTTTGTGCTTTAAGAGCAAGTGGGCTGCTGCCATTCTGATTGACCTTAGAACCCTTGTTGATTGAATGAAAGGCCTACCAGGTGGAGGAGTTGAGAGAGTTCTATTTGGTGGAGATGGAGACCTTTGGATTCTCCTCCCACTTTGCCTTATTCTTCGAGATAATTGTAGATATTCAAACAACACCTCTTCTTCTCCAGCTCTTTACCTTGTAGTGATTCTTCTCATGAGTTTTCAGGTCTGCACTGCTAAAACCAGCTGATTCTTCTTCCTTGAAGTCGCTAGATGTGTAATTTATAGCTCTTTTAAATCAAGAAACTTGCAACAAATGCACATCAATTTTGTTACAATGAAGATGAAGACTTCTATGTCCCAAATCATATTGTTGTGGCAAATCAGCAGCACCCCCTGGATGTTGATCAGATTTCTATTTTGATCATCCTAGCATCTAGTGTGATTGCACAACATTGAATCCTTTCCCCAAGTGTGGGACTTGCAAAATGAGAAAGGAATCTCCAGTTTAAAAGCTGGTTCCTGTTATCCAAAATCTACCCCTGCTCATTTTTGTGGCTAACTCCTTGTGTTCTTACCTCTCTTGTGCCTCAGTCTCCATTTTTTATTTTTAGGCACTCAAATCTTTCTAAAAATGGCACCATTGGATAGAGCTCTCTCTCAGCTTTCCACAAAGGTAAAGTTTTCCTCCTAACTCATATTTTTCAAGTTATGGCTCGGTAGAATTTTTGTGGGAAATTTTCCATTCGGAGGCCCGCAGCCAATAGGAAGCTACCACGTGGCACCTGGAGTGGTGGTGCGTGGGGAAAATTTGAAAAAAATTCCAAAGACCAAACGGGTAAAAATTTAAACTTTTGCCCGCCGATCCGATTTTGGCCTGTTTTTGCCCTAAATTTTCAAATCGCCATATCTTTCGATCCAGAGCTCAGATTTTCACGTTCTTTATATCAATGGAAAGATGGTGAAATTATCTACATGATTCCAGGGTCAGTTTTACATTTTTTTTTGAGTTTGGAGAGAGAAAATTAAGATACACCTCTGGCACGTGGTAATGGCCAGAAATGACGTTTCAACAACCAATTTTAATGCAAAATGGGTCACATTCTTCTTCGACATGGCCAAAAATGTCAAGGCATGGGTATGTAAGGATGCCCATGCTGTTTTAATGCATCTTCATTTAATGGGGAATGGCTTCCATGTTTTTTACATGTTTTCTCTCTCCTGGGCTCGACCCATGCATTGTAAAACCCAGATTTGGCTCATTTTTTGAGGTTGAACATTTTTTTTGGATAGCAAGCTTCTTCTTTCACCTTCAACAAGTGATTTTTACAAGTATCAGACCTTCTTCATGATTGTAATAGGTTTCTTCCTTTTTGATGTTGCAAATGCAAGGATTTTGACACTGAAAAATGACAGTGCAGACTCTGTGATCAATTTTCAGTCCTTTGTTTGTATTGTCTTGCTTCATTTCAGACCTCTAATTGCATCTTATCAGCCTGTGTATGATGTTTCATGTTGCATTTTATGAAATTGTGTCAATTTGCATGAACAAGAAGTGTTCACCACTCCTTTGGTGTATCACCTATTAGTTTAGTTTCAATTTTTACACTTTCTATCTCTATCTCCTTGGAATTTAGAGTAGGATTAAGATTCAAACCTGTGCAATTATGTAAATAACAGATATGATCATAGGAGTTTGAGGAACCAACCTCTAATTTGGAGATTCCTCTCTCATTTTACAAGTCCCAAGTTGGAGAGAGGTTTCAATGTTGTGTAATCACACTGAATGCCTGAAACATCAACTTAGAAACCTGATTTACATCTAGGGGTGCTGCTGATTTGCAACAAAAGTTTCGACATGCCCGATGGGACCTTAGAGGTCTCATTTTCATTGCAACAAATTTGATGTGCATCTGCTGTAATTTTCTTGCTTAAAAGAGCTATAAATTGCACATGTGGCGACTCCAAGGGGAACAATTAGCTAGTTTTGGCAGTGCAGACCTAAAAACTCATGAGAAGAATCAACACAAGGTCAAGAGCTGGAGAGGAAGAGGTGTTGTTTGAATATCTGTAGTTATCTCCAAGAATAAGGCAAAGTGGGAGGAGAATCCAAAGGTCTCCATCTCCACCAAACAGAACTCTCTCAACTCCACCTGGTAGGCCTTTCATTCAGTCAACAAGGGTTCTAAGACCAATTAGAATGGCACAAAAAAACCCCTATGTAAATTTCACTGGAAACAGCCCACTTTCTCTCAATGCGCAAAATCCAATCCCAGTTGCAGCATTGAAAAACATTCCATACTTCACTGGAGAAAATCAGACCTCACCTGGTGATCATGTTATCCAAAATGTGCCCCTGCTCATTTTGGATGGCTAACTCCTTGTGTTCTTTCCTCTCTTGTGCCTCAGTCTCCATTTTTTAAATTTTAGGCACTCAAATATTCTTGGAAATGGCACCATTGGATAGAGCTCTCTCTCAGCTTTCCAGAAAGGTAAAGTTTTCCTCCTAACTCATATTTTTCAAGTTATGGCTTGACAGAGTTTTTGTGGGAAATTTTCCCCTTGGAAGCCGCAGCCAATAGGAAGCTGCCACTTGTCCCAGGAGGTGGCGGAGTGTGGGGATTTTTGAAAAAAATTTCCAAATGCAAAAAAGAGGTAGAATTCAAAATTTTTTCCCGTCGATCCGTTTTGGGCCTGTTTTTGCCCTAAATCTTCGAACGGCCATAACTTTCGATCAAGAGCTCAGATTTTCACGTTCTTTATATCAATGGAAAGCTGGTAAAATTATCTACATGATTCTATGGTCAATTTTGAATTTTGGTTCAGTTTGGAGGGATAAAATCAAAAAATGCTTCTGGTACGCGCCCATGGACAGAACTAACGTTTCAACAACCAATTTTAATGCAAAATGGGTCGCATTCTTCTCCAGCATGGTCAAAAATGTCGGGGGATGGGTTTTTCAAGTCACCCATGCTATTTTTAATGCATTTTGGTCAATGAGGAATGGCTCCCATATTTTTTCACGTTTTCTCTCTCCTGGGTTCGACCCATGCACTGTGAAAACCAAATTTGTCTCATTTTTCAAAGGGGAACAATTTTTTTGCACAACAAGCTTCTGTTTTCACTTTCAACAAGTGATTTTGGCAAGTATCAGACCTTCCAGGGATTGTAACAGGTTTTTCTACCTCTTTGGTGTTGGAATGCAAGGATTTTGACAGTGAAAAATGACAGTGCAGACTCTGTGATCAATTTTTAATCCTTTGTTTGTATTGTCTTGCTTCATTTCAGACCTCTAATTGCATCTTATCATCCTGTGTATGATGTTTCATGTTGCATTTTATGAAATTGTGTCAATTTGCATGAACAAGAAGTGTTTACCACTCCTTTGGTGTATCACCTATTAGTTTAGTTTCAATTTTTGCACTTTCTATCTCTGTCTCCTTGGAATTTAGAGTAGGATTAGGATTAAAACCTCTGCAATTGTGTAAATAACAGATCTGATCAGAGGAGTTTGAGGAACCAGCCTCTAATCTGGAGATTCCTCTCTCATTTCACAAGTCCCACACTTGGAGAGAGGTTTTAATGTTGTGCAATCACACTGGATGCCTGAAACATCAACATAGAAACATGATTTGCATCCAGGGGTGCTGCTGAGTTGCAACAACAGTTTTGGCACGCCTGGTGGGACCTTAGAGGTCTCTCTTTCATTGCAGCAAAGTTGATGTGCATCTGCTGCAATTTTCTTGCTTAAAAGAGCTATAAATTGCACATCTGGCGACTCCAAGAGGAAGAATCAGCTGGTTTTGGTAGTGCAGACCTGAAAACTCATGAGAAGAATCAACACAAGGTCAAGAGCTGGAGAGGAAGAGGTGATGTTTGAATATCTGCAGTTATCTCCAAGAATAAGGCAAAGTGGGAGGAGAATCCAAAGGTCTCCATCTCCACCAAATAGAACTTTCTCAACTCCTCCACCTGGTAGGCCTTTCATTCAGTCAACAAGGGTTTAAGACCAATTAGAATGGCACAAAACAACCCCTATGTCAATTTCACTGGTAGTAGCCCACTTGCTCTCAATGCACAAAATCCAATCCTAGTTGCAGCATTGAAGAACATTTCATACTTCACTGGAGAAAATCATACCTCACCTAGTGATCATGTTAAGGATATTGCTAATATTTGTGCAATCCATGAAATCAATGAGATGTAATTTGCTGTCAAACTAATGGCATCTTAATTTAAAGGGAAAGCTTTGTAATGGTTCCAGAGTCTTGCCTCAAGTTCTATTAAAAATTGGAATCTAGTTATGTATAGCCCTCCATGAGCAGTTTGGAGAAAAGGGAGACAACTTGTCCCTTTTGGAGCAGTTGAAAACCATCAAGAGAACTCCTAATGAGTAGCTAACTGATTTTAATTTCAGATTTCAAAGAACTTGGGAGAGAACTCCAGTGGCATTCAAGCCAATAACAGAAGGTTCTTTCCTTTATTACCTTAAAACTCTCAAATTCTGATTTTTCTATGTTAATTCAATCCATGGGAGGAACAAGTATTCCCTATTTCTTATAGCATTTCTATTAGAGCTGAAATTTTTTTTATTCAAGATGGCAAGCTAGCTCCTAGGCCTCCAATGCCACTGTTTCCAAGTTTAGAGAGCCCAAGTGCTAGCCAAGTTCCTATTTTAGCTCCTATCTCCCACTCCTAGAAATCAGAGTTCAAGTGAAGCTTCTACTTCATCTTCTAGTGCCTCAAATGAGCTTCAAGAAGTCATGAAGTAGCTGTAAAATTTAGGTAATGATCTGGTTACACTCAAAAGGCAGCAATCCCAAAGCTTTAGACCTTCTTTCCAGCCTCAAGCTCAGCCTAACAGGCAGCCATATCAACCCCAAAGACCACCCAATCCATCTGCAAATCTAAATCAAGAAAGGCCTCCTGCCAACAAGACCATTTCAACCCTATAATCCCAATGCTACATCTACCTCTAAAGAATTAGTGCCAAGTACAAAACAACGTATGCTCAAGATTATGATTGGTGTTTCCCATGCAATGAACCTCATAACCAGTCCTATGTTCTTCAACGGTGCCTTAAATCAAGCATTAATGGTGACAACAATTGGTGTGGAGGGTGAGGGTAGTCAAGGAAACATTCCAACAAGAAACATTCCAGCAGCAATCAACTCCAAATGATACCACACTTGTAAACTGGCAGGCAGAGGATTTTTGTGGCATGAATCAAACAATCTCCCCAAGGTGTTGCAGCCAACACAAGGTCAAAGAGAAGAAATTTGGGTGAAGAATAGCCATTAGCTCCGAAGAAATTCTCAATCTTCTATCACCCCACAAACTGGTTGGCAAACAAAATCCAGCAGTCCCAATGCACGAAAGGCATTGCCTAAGAACAAATCCTAGGCCAACTCAAATGCTAGTTGTTTGCTGCCCACATGTGCAAGGAATGAATGTGAAGGCCAAGGGAAAACATAGAAATGTTTCATCTCCATTTAATATCATTGATCAAATGAAGAAGACAAATGTAAATATATCAATGTGGGAATCCCTATCTATCCCAGGCCAGAGAGATTTGCTACAAGCTGCCATGAAGGACTGGCCAACTTCGAATCAGCAAGTCCAAATGCAAGAGAAGGTGCTCACAAATGCTGCCCAGCCTGAAGGGAATCATGGAGGACAACAAGGTAAAATGTTGAAGCCCCCTCCTTTTTATGTCTCATTAATCATTGGAAACCAATTGGTGCACAATTGCATGATTGATTCTGGGGCAAGTAGCTCAGTGATGCCCAAGCAAATAGCTAATCAGCTAGGACTTCAATATGAAACCATATCCAAAGGGGTAGTGCAGTTGGATGGGACAGCAGTAACAACAGTTGGGGTGATTAAAAACTTGATTCTTACCTTGCATGCATGTCCAATGTTGTTGTTTTACAAGATGTATCAGTTATAGACCTTCCACCACTCTTTGCCCTATGTTTGTCAAGAGATTTCACAGCCAAGATTGGAGGATATTTGTCTGCTGATTGGTCACACATGTTGTTCAGAACGAGGTATGGAACCAAAGCTACAATCAGGTTTGAACCTATTGCAAACTTCCACATTGAGCCCTACACTCTAAGTCAGATCAATGCCAATTGTTCAATTTGATCAAGAAGATCACCCAAGCACTGATGAAGCTGACACCAAGGTTGGAAGCATCCCGGATCTAACTCTTGATGAATGGGAAAACAAGGTGCATGCTTTTGATCCTTATCAAGAAGTAGAAGAATCTAAGCTAGGGGTCTATTGCATACATCAAGAAGATCAGCCCATTCCTAGCATCACCAAGCCAAACCACAAGGATGACAATGAGGTATGGCAGATGTTTTTTGATGGATCAAGGAGTAGACAAGGTGCAGGAGGTGGAGCTATGCTTATTTCACCTCAAGGAGTAAAGTGCTATTCAGATTTTAGATTTCAATTTGCATGCTCCAATAACACTGCTGAATATGAAGCCTTGGTGCAAGGGATGCATTGGGCAATAAAGAGAGGAATAAAGAACTTGCAAGTCTTTGGTGACAGTGAATTGATTGTAAACCAAGTTAAGGGGTAGCATGCTATTAAGAATAATCTGCTCAAGTGCTACAAGAATAGGGTGCGGGACCTATTATCACCGAATCACAACACCCCTATGTTTATAAAAGTGCATATAATTGAACTCACGGTGTGATTGAATAACATGGGTACTATCTCCAAGTTGTGGGACTTGCTACTTGAGATAGACCTCCAAAGAAAGCTGGTTCTTGCTCCTAAACTACCTGCCACAATCTACTCTAATGCAGGGGAAACTAACTATTCTAATCTAAATTTCTAAGGGACTAGGGAGAGAGAATGTATAAAATGAAATCCTACACTAAAACGTTGATACACCAAAAAAGGAGGGTGTGAGAGTAGTCTCCAAATGTGTGAAATACAGAAGCAAAGTGCACACTAGAAGAGGTGATGACAATTCTCCATAATCTAGCAAAACACATTCACAACAATATTTCAAACATACACAATGATAATGGATCCCTGCATGAACATAATAATAGACACAATATTCTTGTAAAGAAGAGGTTGAAGGGGCAAGAAGAATGCAAGAAAACACAGCAGGGGAAGACACATCCACAAACTTATATTTTATTACTTCCTGATATGCAAAGTTCAATTGGTTACAAGGTAAGGGCCTGGATCACCATGCAAAGAGTCCACAATAAGGGCCTACAACACATTGGCTTCAAAAAGCAATTTTGGTAGAGCTTTGCTACAAAAACTACCCCCCTTACAATGAGCCCAACACTCCCATTTATAGAAAAAATTGAGAAGAAAGAGAGAAGGAAAAAATGGAAATCCCGAAATCTTTCTTTCAACCACTTGTAAGAGGCATTAAATGGAGTAAAATGATTATATATTACTTGTAAAAGGCTCCCCATACTATCCCAGGTGCTGCAGCAGAGAAATAATGATGACCATGCCTCTTAATTGCACTCCCAAACACCAAATAAAACACTGTTATGAACCCGTCCATGTTTTGTGAAAAATCCCCACCAATATCTCATCAAATTTTGAATTTCTTGATTTCTATGCATTGTGCTTGGAGCCATGATTCTAACAGTACCAATTTTGTGTGATTTCATTGAGAAATGTAAAAGTTATGGCCTTCTGAGTGCGGGTAGCTATTTTGGGTCTGGCAGGCATTTTCTGTCATTTGACGGGAATGAGCATTAACTGACTGAAGCCGAATATGTTTCTTTTAATTAAATATATCTACCCTCATTCTAGAAAGTTGTGCTCATTCCTAAAAGTCCAATTTTGTGAAAATCAAAGCTCAGAGTCAAAAGTTATGGCCGTTTGAAGTTCACGGGTCAAACGTTGACTTTTCTTCTTTGCCTTCGGCATTTCACGTCCCACACGTACTGTTGTCCCGGCTATCCTGGACACATTCTCCCGCATCGGCCAATTCAGGCTTCCTTGTCTCTTTTGTGGCCTTTTCACCTTTTCGCGTCCCATGTGTACTTTTTTCTCGGCTATCCCAGACAAATATCTCCGAACTGCCCGAAATGGACCGTCTTTCAGCAAATCGGCTGATTCGCATCCCACGCGTACTTTTGTCCGGTTGTCCCAAACCACGTGAAACAAAAAATTGACGATTTTCCCTGCTTTCAGCCAATTTGGCTTTTTGCGTCCCGACGTCCCAACTGTCCTGCGGACCGCCTGGGACAAAAATGTCCGACTTAGCCGATTTTCTTTGTTTTTTCGGCCCCAAGCTTGGTATGACGAACCTCAGTACAATCCATACCCTTCAGACCCGAAATGCTTCAAAACAGTCCTGCAACCTTATTTTTGTATTTTTTCCATTTTTTCTAACTCGTTGGGATTTCTTCTTGGATGGCAGAGTTAGAAAAAGCTGAGGGGACCCCAAAAAACATGATTTTGGGCCTCTAATCAATCTACTTGCTCGGGACTGAATAATTTGGTGCATGTTATCAAAATTGCCTTGAGGGTGAATTTTGGATAACAGTTCTTTGTTGCATTTTTATGGACTGTGTCAATCTGCAGAAGTAAAAAATGCTCACCACTCCTTTGGTGCATCACCTATTAGCATTAGTTTTAGCTTTTTGCATTCTCTATCTCTATCTCCTTTGGAATTTAGGGTAGGGTTAGGAATATAGACCTATGTAACTTGTAAGTGATAAATCTGACAAGAGGAATTGAGGAACTAGCCTCTAAACTAGAGATTCCTTTCTCATTTTGCAAGTCCCACACTTGGGGAAAGGATTCAATGTTGTGCAATCACACTGGATGCTAGTATGATCAAACTAGAAATCTGATTATCATCCAAGGGGTGTTGCTAATTTTCCACAACAATTTTGGCATACCCGGTGGGACATAGAAGTCTTCATCTTCATTGCAACAAAATTGATGTGCATTTGTTGCAAGTTTCTTGCTTTAAAAGAGCTATAGATTTCACATCTAGCGACTCTAAGGAAGAAGAATCAGATGGTTTTAGCAGTGCAAACCTGAAAACTCATGAGAAGAATCACTACAAGGTCAAGAGCTAGAGAAGAAGAGGTGTTTGAATATCTACAATTATCTCCAAGAATAAGGTAAAGTGGGAGGAGAATCCAAAGGTCTCCATCTCAACCAAATAGAACTCTCTCAACTCCTCCACCTGGTAGACCTTTCATTCAATCAACAAGGGTTCTAAGGCCAATCAGAATGGCAAAAAACAACCCCTATGTCAATTTCACTGGCAACATCCCACTTGCTCTCAATGCACAAAATCAAATCCCAGTTGCAACATTGAAGAACATTCCATACTTCACTGGAGAAAATCAGACAACTCCTGGTGATCATGTTAAGGATATTGCTAACATTTGTACAATCCATGAGATCAATGAGATGTAAGTTGCTCTCAAACTGCTGGCATCTTCATTCAAAGGGAAAGATTTGCAATGGTTCAAGAGTCTTGCCTCAGGTTCTATTCAAAATTAGAATCAGCTATGTATAGCCCTCCATGAGCAGTTTGGGGAAAAGGGAGACAACTTGTCCCTTTTGGAGTAGCTGACAACTATCAAAAGAGCTCCCAATGAGTAGCTGACTGATTTTAATTTTAGATTTCAAAGGACTTGGGAGAGAATTCCAGTGGCAGTCAGGCCAACAGCAGAAGGTGCTTTTCTTTATTACCTTAAAGCTTTAAATTCTAATATTTCTATGTTAATTCAGTCCATGGGAGGCACAACTATCCCCATTGCTTATAGCATTGCCATTAGAGCTGAAAATTGTTTGATTCAAGCTGGAAAGCTAGCTCCTAGGCCTCTAATGCCATTATTTCCAAGTTTAGAGAGCCCAAGTACTAGCCAAGTGCCTAATTTAGCTTCTATTCCCACTCCTAGGAATCATAATTCAAGTGAAGCTTGCACTTCATCTTCTAGTGCCTCAAATAAACTTCAAGAAGTCATGAAGCAATTGCAAAATCTAGGTAATGAGCTAGTTACACTCAAATGGTAGCAAGCTCAAGGTTTTAGAGCTTCCTTCCAGCCTCAAGCTTCGCCTAACAGGAAGCCATATCAACCCCAAAGACCACCCAATCCAGCTGTAAACCTAAATCAAGCAAGGCCTCCTTCTAACAAACCATTTTAGCCCTATAATCCCAATGCTACATCTGCCTCTAAAGCATTAGTGCCAGTACAAAACAATATGGCTCAAGAGTATGATTGGTGTTTCCCATGCAATGAACCTCATAACTAGTCCATGTGCTTCAACGATGCCCTGAATCAAGCATTAATGGTGACAACAACTGGTGTGGAGGGTGAAGGTAGTCAAAGAAATGACCAGCAACAAGAGACATTCTAGCAGCAATCAGCTCCAAATGATACCACACTTGTAAACTGGGAGGCAAAAGATTTTTGTGGCATGAACTAGACAGTTTCCCAAAGTTTTGCAGCCAACACAAGGTCAAAGAGGAGAAATTTGGGTGAAGAACACCCATTGGCCCCAAGTAATTCACGACCTTCTATCACTCCACAAACTATTGGCAAGCAAAATGCAATCCCAAGCACACAAGGACTGTCTAAAACAGTTCCTAGGCCAACACAAATGCCAGTTGTTGCTGCCCATATACAAGGGATGAATGTGCAGGCCAAGGGACAGAAAAATGATACTTCATTTCCATTCAATATCATTGATTAGATGAAGAAGACAAATGTAAACATATCAATGTGGGAATCACTATCTATCCTAGGCCAAAGAGATTTGCTACAAGCTGCCATGAAGGACTGGTCAACTTCAAATTAGCAAGTCCAAATACAAGAGAAGATGCTCACAAATGCTGCCCAGTCTGAGGGGAATCATGGAGGAGAACAAGGTAAGATCTTGAAGCCCCCTCCATTCTATGTTTCATTGATCATTGGGAACCAATTAGTACACAATTGCATGATTGATTCCAGGACAAGTAGTTCAGTAATGCCCAAGTAAATAGCTGATCAGTTGGGAATTCAGTATGAAACCATATCCAAAGGGGTGGTACAATTAGATGGGACAGTAGTAACAATAGTTTGAGTGATTAAAAACTTGAGTCTTACTTTACATGCCTATCCCAATGTGGTTATTTTGCAATATGTCTCAGTAATAGACCTTCCACCACTCTTTGCCCTATGTTTGTCAAGGGATTTTACAGCTAAGATTAGAGGTTACTTGTCTGTTGATTGGTCACACATGTTGTTCAAAAAAAGATATGGAACCAAAGCCACAATCAGGTCTGAACATATTGCAAACTTTCACATTGAGCCTTACACTCCAAGTCAGATCAATACCAATTATTCAACATTTGATCAAGAAGATTATCCAAACACTGATGAAACTGACACCAAGGTAAGAAGCATCCCAGATTTGACTCTTGATGAATGGGAAAGCAAGGTGCATGCTTTTGATCCTTATCAAGAAATAGAAGAATCTGAGTTAGGAGTCTATTGCATGCATGAAGAAAATCAACCTATTCCTAGCATCACCAAGCTAGACCACAAGGATGACAATGAGGTATGGCAGTTGTTTATTGATGGATCAAGGAGTAGACAAGGTGCAGGAGGGGGAGCCATGCTGGTTTCACCTCAAGGAGTTGAGTATTATTTAACTTTTAGATTTTAGTTTGCATGCTCTAACAACACTTTTGAATATGAAGCCTTGGTGCAAGGACTGCATTGGGCAATCAAGAGAGGAATAAAGAACTTGCATGTCTTTGGTGACAGTGAGTTGATTGTCAACCAAGTTAAGGGGCGGCATGCTGTCAAGAATAATCTACTCAAGTGCTACAAGAACAGGGTGTGGGACCTCATTGAAGATTTTGAGGGCTTTAGCATAAAATCCATTCCTAGAAAAGAGAACCAAGCTGCTGACAGGCTTGCAGCAGTTGGGGCAGCCTTTGACGTTATGGAGAGCATTCAAAAGGACAAGGTATAGCCAAACATCCATGTGATTGTGAGGCCTTCAGTGCCATAAAACAATGTAAGTTGGCAAGTATTTGAAAATGATCAGCAAATCATCCATTTCTTGCAACAAGAGGCTGAGTTCTCAGCCAAAAATTAGGAAAAGTTGGAGCAGCAGTACAGTGACCAGGCGGTGCAGCTGAGAACCAAAAAACTACCAAAGGGGCTTATTACTTTGGATTCCATTTTCAATCCTAATGATCAGTTTAGGAAGGAGAAAGCTAACATCCAAGTGAAGGAAGAAGATTCAGTGTCCATCTCGGCAGGAGAAGGCAAATCACTCCAATTTGGCAAGATGACAACTGAGCAAGAAAGGTATGAGTTTATACAAATTTTTCAAGAATTCCCTGATGTGTTTTCTTGGATCTATGAAGATTTGAAAGGTTTCAATCCTGAGTTAGCTCAACACACCATTGAATTGGATCCAAATACTAAGTCCATCAGGCAGAAACAAAGGCCAGTCAACCCCCACATGGAGCCTCTCATGAGAAAAGAATTGAATAAGTTGATAGAATTAAGAATCATATTCCCTATCAAGCATTCTAGTTGGGTTGCCAACTTGGTTCCAGTCAGAAAGAAGAGTGGGGAAATTAGATTGTGTGTTGACTTCAGAGATTTGAATAGAGCATCTCTCAAGGATCATTATCCACTTCCTTCCATGGAGTAGATTTTACAAGTTGTTGCTGGCCCCGAGAGGTTTTCACTACTTGATGGCTATTCAGGGTATAATCAGATTATGGTGAAGGAAGAAGATCAGTTCAAGACAGTCTTTACAACTAAATGGGGAACTTATGCATACAGGAAAATGCCATTTGGGATGTCCAACACCGGAGTTACCTTCCAAAGAGCAATGGACATGGCATTCAAAGGTTTGATTAACAATATAGCGCTGATATATCTTGATGATATCACTATTTTTTCAAAAAATATAGCAGACCACCTCTCTCATTTGAGACAAGTGTTCCAAAGGTGTAGAAGATATGGAGTCTCCTTGAATCCTAAAAAATCTATTTTCTTAGCTCATGAAGGAAAGATCCTTGGTCACATTGTCTCCAAAGAAGGATTAGCAATTGATCCAGAAAGAGTTGAAGCCATAAGAGCACTACCATTTCCAAGCCACAAGAAGGCCCTCCAGAGTTTCTTGGGGAGAATAAATTTTGTTCAGAGGTTTGTCCCAGATTTTGCAGCCCTTGTCAATCCCATCACCAAGATGTTAAAGAAAATCATGGCTTTCAAATGGACAGCAGAAGGCAAGGAGTGTTTTGAAGTAACCAAAGAAGCCATCTCTCAAGCCACAACTCTCATCAACCCGGATTTCTCCAAGGATTTCATCCTCTATGCATTTGGGGGTGATGATACTATCTCTGTAATTTTGGTACAACAGAACAAGGAAAATGATGAGAAGCCAATTACTTTCTTCAACCCAATCCTGGAGGACTATGAGGTGAGATATTCTTTCATTGAGAAGCATGTTCTTGCAGTAATAAGGAGCTTGAAGAAATTCAATCATCTAGTTTCAAACAATAAGGTGCAATTGTTGGTTTCTCATGCGGGAGTTAAAGATTTCCTCCTCAACAAAGACTTGAATGAAAAGAGAGTAGGTTGGATTACTCGTGTCATGGAGTATGACATAGAGATCAAGGTCACCAAGTTGGTCAGAGGAAAAGGACTGTGTGAGCAGCTGATTTTGAGCAAGCAAAAGGAAGCATGCAATGAGAAAGAGACTATTTTGAAGTTACAAGACAACCATGAGTAAGGAAGAACTCAAGAGGAAAATAATGGTGTCCCCACTCCTTGCTAGACCCAAATTATAATGCACTTCCTAAGCATAGGCCTATGCCCTATAAAGATGAACAAGACCCAAAGAAGACACTTCAGATTGCAGGTTGTCCCATATGCCCTTGTTCAAAAGAGATGTGAATGGAGTACTGCTGAGATGCATTGGTACAAATCAGATTCATACGATGTTGGAAGAATTCCATGGTCGACCAACTGGTGGTAATTTTGCACCAAGAGTGACAGCTCTAAAGATCATGAGGGCTGACTATTATTGGCCCAAGATTTTCAATGATTGTTATGCATGGATCAAGAGGTGCAAGAATTGTGCATTCTTCACAGGTAAAGAGAGGCTAGCTGCCCTTCCGTTGCATCTAATTTTAGTTGACCAGTCATTCATGCAATGGGGTTTAGACTTCATTGGAATCATTAATCCCAATTCAAGCCAAGGGCTCAAGTGGATTTTAACAGCCACAGATTACTTCACTAAGTGGACTGAAGCAGTAGCACTCAAGGAAGCAAATGAATCTAGCATCCTAGACTTCTATGAGGGAATAACAACCAAATTTGGTGTACCTGCTACAATAATGTCAGATAATGCATTGGCATTCATCGAGTCTAATGAGATTCTGCCATGTGGCACCTAGAGTGGTGGAGCACGGGGAAATTTTGGAAAATTTTCCAAATGACCAAAAAGGTGCAAAAATTCAAATTTTCGCCCACCAACCCGATTTGGCCCTGTTTTACCCTAAAACTTCAAATGGCCATATCTTTCAATCCAGAGCTCAGTTTTTCACGTTCTTTATATCAATGGAAAGATGGTGAAATTATCTACAAGATTCCAAGGGAAATTTTTCATTTTGATGGATTATGGAGAGAGAAAATCAAAAATGTCTCTGACATATGGTGATGAGTAAAAATGACGTTTCAACCACTGTTTTTAATGAAGAATGGCTCGCATTCTCTCCCAGCATGGTTAAAAATGTTAGGTAATTGGTCTGTAAGGATGCCCATGCTATTTTGAATGAATTTTGGTTAATGATTGAACCTCTCCCATGTTTTCCCATGTTTCTCTCTCCTGGGCTCGTCCCTTACACTATAAAAGCCAGATTTGGCTCATTTTCAAAGGTGGAATATTCTTTGTGTATTTTAGGTCCCCTTTCTCACCTTGGAAGTGATTTTGGTGGAATATCAAAACTTTTCTAAGATCTGTAACTTTATTTTGCCTCTCAGGTGTTGTAATGTAAGTGATTTTGATGATTAAAATAACAATACAGCCTCTATGATTAGTTTTCATCCTCTTCCTGTGTTGTTTGGTTAATTTTTGATCCTTCATTACAATTATCAGTTTGTGCATGAGGTTCTTTGTTACATTTTTATGGACTGTGTCAATCTACAGAAGTAAAAAATACTCACCACTCCTTTGGTGCATCACCTATTAGCATTAGTTTTAGCTTTTTACATTCTCTATCTCTGTCTCCTTCAGAATTTAGGGTAGGGTTCAGAATATAGACCTCTGCAACTTGTAAGTGATAAATCTGACCAGAGGAATTGAGGAACTGTTGTTGCAAATCAGTAGCACCCCTGGATGCAAATCAAGTTTCTAAGTTGATGTTTCAGGCATCTAGTGTGATTACACAACATTGAAACCTGTCTCCAAGTGTGGGACTTGTAAAATGAGAGAGGAATCTCCAGATTAGAGGCTAGTTCCTCAAACTCCTTTGATCAGATTTGTTATTTGTACAATTGCAGAGGTTTGAATCCTAATCCTACTCTAAATTCCAAGGAGACAGAGATAGAAAGTGCAAAAATTGAAACTAAACTAATAGGTGATACACCAAAGGAGTGGTGAACACTTCTTGTTCATGAAAATTGACACAATTTCATAAAATGCAACATGAAACATCATACACAGGCTGATAAGATGTAATTAGAGGTCTGAAATGAAGCAAGACAATACAAACAAAGGATTGAAAATTGATCACAGAGTCTGCACTGTCATTTTTCACTGTCAAAATCCTTGCATTTGCAACATCAAAGAGGTAGAAACCTGTTACAATCATGAAGAAGGTATGATACTTGCAAAAATCACTTGTTGAAGGTGAAAGAAGAAGCTTGCTATCCAAAAAATGTTCAACCCTTTGAAAAATGAGCCAAATCTAGCTTTTACAGTGCAGAGTGTGCACAAGCAGTTCTTTTACTAAAAGCAAAACTACCTATCCTACTCTAACTAGAAGTAAAAGTGGGCTAAACAAATCCTGCAACTGGTTGGGAGAAATAGCTTCGCTTTCTCAAAAGTTGCAACCATGCAACTGATTTGGCATTGAACATGGCTGATTGGATGAGTGGAAAATCAACAAGAAGCTAGTATTCTACCCAAATCATCAAGGTGTCAACTGAAAAAAAATCCAATACCTCTTTTAGTTGCTCTACATTTGGATTAAAGAGGTATGACAACTGATCCTTGGTACTTTGTAGCTCACCCTCATGCTTAGAAGCAAGCATGACTGGTTGTGACTTCTCCTTTGACTCCAATGAAGTCAAATACCTTATTGGGCAAGGTATGATCCATTTAATATGCCCATAGCTCTGATTTTCAACTCCAAAAATGGAGTCTTCTTGTAGACCTTCTTGGGTGGGTGATGTGGAAGAAATGGTAGGACTTTTTTGCCCTTTCTCTTCCTTCATGGCAACATGGAACTCTTCTATAGTGTGCAACTCCTCATTATTGATTGCAACATCCAATGAAGTTGCTTTTACATTGTTGTTACCTACTGCAATACATTGTTGGCTTTGGAGCTCCTCCATTGTAGCTTTTGGAAGATCAAATTCTTCCAGCTTTGATTCAAGAGGCATGTTGCAAACTGTAGGCTGTTTTCCTTGAACTCTTTTATCCATGCCAGCAAGTTCTTGTTGTTGGAGAACGAATGGTGAAGAAGGAAACATGGTAATTTCAGCTAGCTCTTCATCTAAACATTCTTCTAAGTCTGATGGCAAATCAAACTCTTGAATGTCTTGCTGCAGCAAAGTCTCTCCCTCTTGTATGGTGGCCTCAAAATCTACATTTTCTTCACCCTGTATAACTTCATTTTCAAACATGAAACTTGTCAATCCAAACTCATCCCAAAAATTAGATTGTTGGAGAGATGAAGTGGGAGAGAAGCATGAAATTTCTTGTGCCTTTTGCTCACAATTTGGACCTGTTTTGTTCACCTCCATAATGGCTTCATCAAGCAAATCAGCCCCTTCAAATGAAAGCAAAAACGTATCAATAATGCTTCCTTCTTCTACTGTTGTAAAAACTGACTTGACCTCATCCATTTGCTCCTCAAAGATGGGGTTTTGAGATGGTTTTCCTTCCTTCTTGATGGCTGATTTTGCAGTGCAAATTGGATCAGCATTTTCTTTGGGTAAAGTGCCAACATGGACACCCAACTCATCACCAACAAACTGTTATTTTTCTCACTTCACTTCTGTTATAAAATCATCCCTGTTTTCGACTTGTTCTCCAACTTCAACATCCTCTATTGGTTTCACCATTAAGGAGATTTTTGTAATCCTGAATTTAAGAGCCCAACTCTTCAGACTTTGAATTTCTTCATCCTTGTTTGGATCTTCTTTTTGCTGCTGTTTTCCTTAATTGGAATTCTTATTTTTATCCTCCCAACATGGATTTGGGAATGCAAGAGGAGAAGTGGATTGTAACTCAATTGATTTTGCAATTTTTTGTGGTGGTGGAGGAGGTAGGAACTCTTGTTTCTTTGGAGGGAATGGCTATTTAGAAGGGAAAAGGATAGAATAATTGAGCTGGGGTGGAAGACTAGGGAATGGAGAAATGGATTCAACACTTGGGATAGCAGATGGAGAGTTTAAAACTTGACACTGCTGAGATAAAATAGATTGGGAAAGAAGGAGAGAAGAGGCATGAGATGGTGTGCTTACCTGTTGACAAGGTTGCTGAATACTCCTCTCATACACCTTTATTCCTTCAGTCCACTTTACAAGCAATGGTAGTGTTGTAATCATGAAGTCTAGCTTCTCTTGAGGGCTGTAATGCCTTGGAAAAGGTCCCACCCATGGACAAGGGGCTCTACAACCGATTCTAAATGCTTTCATTTGTGCTTGAGCCCTGGATTACACCATGTTTACCTCCATCTTTTGGATTTGTTCTAGCAGATCTACATTTTCTTCTTGACTTCCCTCACAACCAGCATACCCTTGTGCTTGACATGCTTCATATCCAAAATGACTTTGGCATTGCTGCTCATATGGGTAGACATGCTGATTTTGAATTTGATCAAAATGCTGATTTGGAGGACTTGTAAAACATGTTAGAGGTGTGATATACTACTATTGTAAATGTGAATTCCATGATGGAAATGAAGTCATGATTTCATAATTTCATGGAATGGAAAAGAATGAAAATGAATGGAAAACAAGTCTACAACTTAGAGAATGAGTTGTTTACCAGATGGAGTCGCCAGATGTGCTTTTGAAAGTGCCTCCAAAAGGCTGAATCTTTCACAGGAACATACCAACATGTCAAAGATAAAGTGGAAGACCTCTAAGATCCCACCGGGTGTGCCAAAACTGTTGTTGCAAATCAGCAGCATCCCTGGATGCAAATCAGGTTTCTAAGTTGATGTTTCAGGCATCCAGTGTGATTGCACAACATTGAAACCTCTCTCCAAGTGTGGGACTTGTAAAATGAGAGAGGAATATCCAGATTAGAGGTTGGTTCCTCAAACTCCTCTGATCAGATCTATTATTTGCACAATTGCAGAGGTTTGAATCCTAATCCTACTCTAAATTCCAAGGAGATAGAGATAAAAAGTGTGAAAATTGAAACTAAACTAATAGGTGATACACCAAAGGAGTGGTGAACACTTCTTGTTCATGAAAATTGACACAATTTTATAAAATGCAACATGAAACATCATACACAGGAAGATAAGATGAAATTAGATGTCTGAAATGAAGCAAGATAATACAAATAAAGGACTGAAAATTGATCACAGAGTCTGCACTGTCATTTTCACTGTCAAAATCCTTGCATTTGCAACATCAAAGAGGTAGAAACCTATTACAATCATGAAGAAGGTCTAATACTTGCAAAAATTACTTGTTGAAGGTGAAAGAAGAAGCTTGTCCAAAAAAAATGTTCAACCCTTTGAAAAATGAGCCAAATCTAGCTTTTACAGTGCAAGGGACGAGCCTAGGAGAGAGAAACACAGGAAAATGTGGAAGGGATTCAACCATTGATCAAAATGCCATCAAAACAGCATGGACGACCTAACATACCCATTCCCTGACATTTTTAACCATGCTGGGAGAGAATGTGAGCCATTCTTCATTAAAATTGGTGGTTGAAACGTCATTTCTGTTCATGACCACGTGCCAGAAGCGTTTTTTTAATTTTCTCTCTACAAACTCTACCAAAATGAAAAATTGACCCTGGAATCTTGTAGAAAATTTCACCAGCTTTCCATTAATATAAAGAACGTGAAAAACTGAGCTCTAGATCAAAAAATATGGCGATTCGAAGTTTTAGGGCAAAACAGGGCCAAATCAGGTCGCTTTGATATTTTTGGCCTGGACATGTGGCGAGTTCTGATTGGCTGCAGGCCTTCTAGGGGAAAATTTTCCACAAAAACTCCACCAAGCCATAACTTGAAAAATACATGGAGTTAGGAGGAAAACTTTACCTTTCTGGAAAGCTGAGAAAGAGCTCTATCCAATGGTACTATTTCCAGAAGGTTTTGAGTGCTTGAAAAGAAAAATTTTGTGACTGAGGCACAAGAGAGGGAAGAAAGAGAGGAGTTAGCAACAAAAAATGAGCAGGGGCACATTTTGGATAACAGGAACTAACCTCTAAACTGAGATTCCTTTCTCATTTTGCAAGTCCCACACTTGGGGAAAGGATTCAATGTTGTGCAATCACATTGGATGCTAGTATGATCAAACTAGAAATCTGATCAACATCCAGGGGGTGCTGCTGATTCACCAGAAATTTTTTGGCACGCCCGGTGGGACATATAAGTCTTCATCTTCATTGCAACAAAATTGATGTGCATTTGTTGTAAGTTTCTCGATTTAAAAGAGCTGTAAATTACACGTCTGGCGACTCCAAGGAAGAAGAATCAGCTGGTTTTAGCAGTGCAGACCTGAAAACTCATGAGAAGAATCACTACAAGGTCAAGAGCTAGAGAAGAAGAGGTGTTGTTTGAATATCTACAATTATCTCCAATAATAAGGCAAAGTGGGAGGAGAATCCAAAGGTCTCCATCTCAACCAAATAGAACTCTCTCAACTCCTCCACCTGGTAGGCCTTTCATTCAATCAACAAGGGTTCTAAGGCCAATCAGAATGGCACAAAACAACCCCTATGTCAATTCCACTGGTAGTAGCCCACTTGCTCTTAATGCACAAAATCTAATCCCAGTTGCAGCATTGAAGAACATTCCATACTTCACTGGAGAAAATCATACCACTCCCGGTGATCATGTTAAGGATATTGCTAACATTTGTGCAATCCATGAGATCAATGAGATGTAAGTTGTTGTCAAACTACTGGCATCTTCATTCAAAGGGAAATCTTTGCAATGGTTCAAGAGTCTTGCCTCAGGTTCTATTCAAAATTAGAGTCAGCTATGTATAGCCCTCCATGAGCAGTTTGGGGAAAAGGGAGATAACTTGTCCCTTTTGGAGCAGCTGACAACTATAAAAAGAGCTCCCAATGAGCAGCTAACTAATTTTAATTTTAGATTTCAAAGGACTTGGGAGAGAATTCCAGTGGCAGTCAGGTCAACAGCAAAAGGTGCTTTTCTTTATTACCTTAAAGCTTTAAATTTTGATATTTCTATGTTAATTCAATCAATGGGAGGCACAACTATCCCCATTTCTTATATCATTGCCATTAGAGCTGAAAATTATTTGATTCAAGCTGGCAAGCTAGCTTCTAGGCCTCCAATGCCACTGTTTCCAAGTTTAGAGAGCCCAAACACTAATCAAACGCCTAATTTAGCTCCTATTCCCACTCCTAGAAATCAGAATTCAAGTGAAGCTTCTACTTCATCTTCTAGTACCTCAAATGAACTTCAAGAAGTCATGAAGCAATTGCAAAATTTAGGCAATGAGCTGGTTACACTCAAGAGACAGCAAGCCCAAAGCTTTCATACCTTCTTTCCAGCCCCAAGATCAGCCTAACATGTAGCCATATCAACCCCAAAGACCACCCAATCTAGCTACAAATATAAATCAAACAAGACCTCCTGCCAATAGACCATTTTAGCCCCATAATCCCAATGTTACATCTGTACCTCTAAAGCATTAATGCCAGTACAAAACAATATAGCTCAAGAGTATGATTGGTGTTTCCCATGCAATAAACCTCATAACCAAGTCCATGTGCTTCAATGGTGCCTTGAATCCATCATTAATGGTGACAAAAACTGGTGTGGAGGGTGAAGGCAGTCAAGGAAATAACCAGCAACAAGAAAAATTCTAGTAACAGTCATGGCTCTAAATGATGCCACACTTGTAAACTCGACAAGCAGAAGATTTTTGTGGCATGAACCAGATAGTTTCCCAAAGTGTTGCAGCCAACACAAGGTCAAAGAGGAGAAATTTAGGTGAAAAACATCCATTGGCCCTAAGTAATTCATGACCTTCTGTCACTCCACAAACTACTGGCAATCAAAATGTAATCCCAAGCACACAAGGACTGCCTATTATAGTTCCTAGGCCAACTCAAATGCCAGTTGTTGCTGCCCATATACAAGGGATGAATGTGTAGGCCAAGGGACAACAAAAGGATACTTCATCCCCATTCAATATCATTGATCAGATGAAGAAGACAAATGTAAACATATCAATGTGGGAATCACTATCTATCCCAGGCCAAAGAGATTTGCTACAAGCTGCCATGAAGGACTAGTCAACTTCAAATCAGCAAGTCCAAATGCAAGAGAAGGTGCTCATAAATGTTGCCCAACCTGAGGGGAATCATGGAGGACAGCAAGGTAAGATGTTGAAGCCCCCTCCATTCTATGTTTCATTGATCATTGGGAACCAATTAGTACACAATTACATGATTGACTCCGGGGAAAGTAGTTCAGTAATGCCCAAGAAAATAGCTGATCAGTTGGGAATTCAGTATGAAACCATATCCAAATGGGTGGTACAATTGGATGTGACAACAGTAACAACAGTTGGAGTGATTAAAAACTTGAGTCTTACTTTGCATGCCTTTCCCAACGTGGTTGTTTTGCAAGATGTCTCAGTAATAGACCTTCCACAACTCTTTGCCCTATGTTTGTCAAGGGATTTCATAGCTAAGATTGGAGGTTACTTGTCTGTTGATTGGTCACACCTGCTCTTCAGAAAAAGATATGGAACCAAAGCCACAATTAGGTCTGAACCTATTGCAAACTTTCACATTGAGCCTTACACTCCAAGTCAGATCAATACCAATTGTTCAACATTTGATCAAGAAGATTATCCAAGCACTGATGAAGCTGACATCAAGGTAGGAAGCATCCCAGATTTGACTCTTGATGAATGGGCAAGTAAGGTGCATGATTTTGATCCTTATCAAGAAATAGAAGAATCTGAGTTAGGAGTCTATTGCATGCATGAAGAAAATCAGCCTATTCCTAGCATCACCAAGCCAGACCACATGGATGACAATGAGGTATGACAGTTGTTTTTTGATGGATCAAGGAGTAGACAAGATGCAGGAGGGGGAGCCATGTTGGTTTCACCTCAAGGAGTTAAGTATTATTCAGCTTTTAGATTTCAGTTTGCATGCTCTAACAACACTTTTGAATATGAAGCCTTGGTGCAAGGACTGCATTGGGCAATCAAGAGAGGGATAGAGAACTTGCATGTCTTTGGTGACAGTGAGTTGATTGTCAACCAAGTTAAGGGGTGGAATGCTGTCAAGAATAATCTACTCAAGTGCTACAAGAACAGGGTGTGGGACCTCATTGAAGATTTTGAGGGCTTTAGCATAAAATCCATTCCTAGAAAAGAGAACCAAGCTGCTGACAGGCTTGCAGCAATTGGGGCAGCCTTTGACGTTGTTGAGAGCATTCAAAAGGACAAGGTACAACCAAACATCCATGTGATTGTGAGGCCTTCAGTGCCAGACAACAATGTAAGTTGGTAAGTATTTGAAAATGATCAGCAAATCATCCATTTCTTCAAAGAAGAGGCTGAGTTCTCAGGCAAAAATTAGGAAAAGTTGGAGCAGCAGTATGGTGACCAGGCGGTGCAGCTGAGAACCAACAAACTACCAAAGGGGCTTATTACTTTGGAGCCCATTTTTAATCCTATGATCAGTTTAGGAAGGAGAAAGCAAACATCCAAGTGAAGGAAGAAGATTCAGTGTCCATCTCGATAGGAGAAGGCAAATAGCTCCAAGTTGGCAAGATGCCAATTGAGCAAGAAAGGTATGAGTTTATACAACTTTGTCAAGAATTCCCTGATGTGTTTGCTTGGAGCTATGAAGATTTGAAAGGTTTCAATCCTGAGTTAGCTCAACACACCATTGAATTGGATCCAAATACTAAGCCCATCAGGCAAAAACAAAGGCCAGTCAACCCCCACATGGAGCCTCTCATGAGAAAAGAATTGAATAAGTTGATAGAGTCAAGAATCATATTCCCTATCAAGCATTCTAGTTGGGTTTCCAACTTTGTTCCAATCAGAAAGAAGAGTGGGGAAATCAGATTGTGTGTTGACTTCAGAGATTTGAATAGAGCATCTCTCAAGGATCATTATCCACTTCCTTCCATGGAGTAGATTTTACAAGTTGTTGCTGGCCCCGAGAGGTTTTCACTACTTGATGGCTATTCAGGGTATAATCAGATTATGGTGAAGGAAGAAGATCAGTTCAAGACAGTCTTTACAACTAAATGGGGAACTTATGCATACAGGAAAATGCCATTTGGGATGTCCAACACCGGAGTTACCTTCCAAAGAGCAATGGACATGGCATTCAAAGGTTTGATTAACAATATAGCGCTGATATATCTTGATGATATCACTATTTTTTCAAAAAATATAGCAGACCACCTCTCTCATTTGAGACAAGTGTTCCAAAGGTGTAGAAGATATGGAGTCTCCTTGAATCCTAAAAAATCTATTTTCTTAGCTCATGAAGGAAAGATCCTTGGTCACATTGTCTCCAAAGAAGGATTAGCAATTGATCCAGAAAGAGTTGAAGCCATAAGAGCACTACCATTTCCAAGCCACAAGAAGGCCCTCCAGAGTTTCTTGGGGAGAATAAATTTTGTTCAGAGGTTTGTCCCAGATTTTGCAGCCCTTGTCAATCCCATCACCAAGATGTTAAAGAAAATCATGGCTTTCAAATGGACAGCAGAAGGCAAGGAGTGTTTTGAAGTAACCAAAGAAGCCATCTCTCAAGCCACAACTCTCATCAACCCAGATTTCTCCAAGGATTTCATCCTCTATGCATTTGGGGGTGATGATACTATCTCTGTAATTTTGGTACAACAGAACAAGGAAAATGATGAGAAGCCAATTAATTTCTTCAGCCAAATCCTGGAGGACTATGAGGTGAGATATTCTTTCATTGAGAAGCATGTTCTTGCAGTAATCAGGAGCTTGAAGAAATTCAAGCATCTAGTTTCAAACAATAAGGTCCAATTATTGGTTTCTCATGCGGGAGTTAAAGACTTCCTCCTCAACAAAGACTTGAATGAAAAGAGAGCAGGTTGGATTACCTGTGTCATGGAGTATGACATAGAGATCAAGGTCACCAAGTTGGTCAGAGGAAAAGGAATGTGTGAGCAGCTGATTTTGAGCAAGCAAAAGGAAGCATCCAATGAGAAAGAGATTGTTTTGAATTTGCAAGACAGCCATGAGCAAGGAAGCACTCAAGAGGAAAATAATGGTGTCCCCACTCCTTGCTAGACCCAAATTATAATACACTTCCTAAGCATAGGCCTATGCCCTCCAGAGATGAATAAGACCCAAAGAAGACACTTCAGATTGCAGGCTGTCTCATATGCCCTTGCTGATGGTGTCTTATTCAAAAGAGATGTGAATGGAGTACTGCTGAGATGCATTGGTACAAATTAGATTCATAGGATGTTGGAAGAGTTCCATGGTGGACCAGCTGGTGGTCAGTTTGTACCAAGAGTGACAGCTCTAAAGATCATGAGGGTTGGCTATTATTGGCCCAAGATTTTCAATGAATGTTATGCATGGATCAAGAGGTCCAATAATTGTGTATTCCTCACAGGTAAAGAGAGGCTAGCTGCCCTTCCATTGCATCCAATTTCAGTTGACCAGTCATTCATGCAATGGGGTTTAGACTTCATTAGAGTCATTAATCCCAATTCAAGCCAAGGGCACAAGTGGATTTTAACAGCCACAGATTACTTCACTAAGTGGACTGAAGCAGTAGCACTCAAGGAAGCAAATGAATCTAGCATCCTAGACTTCTATGAGGGAATATCAACTAGATTTTGTGTACCTGCTACAATAATATCAGATAATGCATTGGCATTCATCAGGTCCAAGGTGACTGAATGGGATGTCAAGAATGAGATCTACCTAAGTAATTCATCAAACTATTACCCCTAGGGTAATGGCCAAGCTAAGTCTACAAACAAGAACTTGTTAAAGATCATTAGTAGGACTCTTGATGAAAATTAGAGGTCTTGGCCTACTAAATTGAAATCAGCTTTATGGGCTGATAGGATAACTCCCAAGAGATATACAAGTAACTCTCCATTCAAGCTTGTTTATGTCAGAGAGGTAATTTTACCCATGTCTCTTGAGTTGCCATCATTGGAACTCATGAAACAGTTGGAGTTGTTGGAGTTTGAGCCCATGGAGGTTAGATATGCAGAATTAATGGAGCTCCAAGAAATCAAAAATCAGGCATCCCCAGCAATGGAGAAGGACCAGGCTTTGATAAAGAAGACCTTTGATAGAAAGGCCAAGAATAGATCCTTCCAAGTTGGAGATCTAGTGTTAAAATGGATTGCAGATAGAGCAAAACTGAGAAGGCATTCAAAATTTGATGCCATTTGGAGTGGCCCATACATGGCCACAAAGTGTAAGGACAACAATGCCTTCTAATTATCTTCCTTGGATGGAAAAGAACTATAGATTCCAATCAATGGGATCCATCTAAGAATTGCTACTAAAGGAAAATTCTCCACCTTGTAAATATTAGCTTAGGTTTTCATTCCTCCAAGTGCTTGTGCACATTGTTTTGTTGTAGGTTAGTTTTGCTTTCCCTAAGTGCTTTGGCACAGGCTTGCTGTTCCTGGGAATGTGTTTGCAGGCCTTGCTCCATTAAGTGATATTCCATGTTCCTCCTTGCAACATTCTTGTTAGTTATGGCACCAAACATAGAATTTAATGACTCCATGCCCAATGGATTGTTTCAAGCAACTGGTAATTTCATCCAACAGGCAGATGACCCCTTTGAGTCGCCAAAATTGTTATCCAAAATGTGCCCCTGCTCATTTTTTGTGGCTAACTCCTTCCATTCTCCCCTCTCTTGTGCCTCAATCGTAATATTTTTCTTTTTAGGCACTCAAAACCTTTTGAAAATGGTACCATTGGATAGAGCTCTTTCTCAACTTTCCAAAAAGGTAAAGTTTTCCTCTTAACTCCATGTATTTTTGAAGTTATGGCTCGGTGGAGTTTTTTGGAAAAAATTTCCCCTGAAAGGCCTGTGGCCAATGATATGCCGCCACGTGGCACCTAGAGTTACAGAGCGCGGGGAAATTTTGGAAAATTTTCCAAATGACCAAAAAGGTGCAAAAATTCGAATTTTTGCCCGCCAACTCAATTTGGCCCTATTTTTCCCTAAAACTTCAAATGGCCATATCTTTCGATCCAGAGCTCAGTTTTTCACGTTCTTTATATCAATGGAAAGCTGGTGAAATTATCTACAAGATTCTGAGGTCAATTTTTCATTTTGATGGAGTTTGGAGAGATAAAATCAAAAAATGTCTCTGACACCTGGTGATTAGCAGAAATGACGTTTCAACCACCGTTTTTAATGAAGAATGGCTTGCATTCTCTCCCAGCATCGTTAAAAATGTTAGGGGATGGGTTTGTAAGGATGACCATGCTATTTTTAATGTGTTTTGGTCAATGGTTGAATCCCTTCCATGTTTTCTTGCGTTTCTCTCTCTTGGGCTCGTCCCTTGCACTTTAAAAGCCAGATTTGGCTCATTTTCAAAGTGTTGAACATTTTTTGTGTATTGTAGGTCCCCTTTCTCACCTTGGAAGTGATTTTGGTGGAATATTGGACCTTTTCTAAGAGATGCAACTTTATTTTTCCTCTCAGGTGTTGTAATGCAAGTGATTTTGATGATTAAAATAACAATATAGCCTCTGTGATTAGTTTTCATCCTCTGCCTGTGTTGTTTGGTTAATTTCTAATCCTTCATTACAATTATCAGTTTGTGCATGAGGTTCTTTGTTGCATTTTTATGGACTGTGTCAATCTGCAGAAGTAAAAAATGCTCACCACTCCTTTGGTGCATCACCTATTAGCATTAGTTTCAGCTTTTTTACATTCTTTATCTCTGTCTCCTTTAGAATTTAGGGCAAGGTTAGGAATATAGGCCTCTGCAACTTGTAATTAATAATTCTAACCAGAGGAATTGAGGAACCAACCTCTAAACTGGAGATTCCTATCTCATTTTACAAGTCCCACACTTGGGGAAAGGATTCAATGTTGTGCAATCACACTGGATGCTAGTATGATCAAACTAGAAATCTGATCAACATCCAGGGGGTGCTGCTGATTTGCCACAACAAGTTTATTTGTGTGTGGGTGGGCATGTGCATGTGTGTGCGCGTGTGCGTGTGCTTGTGTGAGTGTGTGCATGTGTGTATATGTGTGTATATACATGTGTGTGTGTATGCTTGCGTGTGTGTATGCGTGTGTGTATGCCTGTGCATGTGTGTGTACGTGTAAAGGCACGTGCACCTATGCATATATGTGTGCGTGTTCGCGTGTGTGAGTGTGCTTGTGTGTGTGTGCACGCGTGTGAGTTTGTGTGCGTGTGCATGTGTGTGGTTGTGCGTGCACTTCCGTCTGTGCGTGTACGTGCGCGTGCATATATGTGTGTGCATGTGCGTGTGCGTGGGCATGGGGATGGGCATCGGTGTGTGCATGTGCGTGTGTGTGTGAGTGTGCGTGTGCGTGTACATGCACATGTGTATATGCCTAAGCACGTGTGTGTGTGTGCGTGTGTGTTTGTGCCACTGTGTGTGTGTGTGTGTGCGTGGGCGTGAGCATGTGTGTGTGTGGATGTGTGTGGACGCACATGTGTGTATGTGTGTGTGTTTGCTTGTATGTGTGTGTGTGTGCATGTGTGTACGCGTGTGTTTATGCTTGTGTGTGAGTTTGTCTGCATGTGCGTGGGCATGTGCGTGTGTGTGTGCGTGTGCGTGTGCGTGTGCTTGTGCAAGTGCGTGTGCATGTGTGTATGTGTGTGTATATGCATGTGTGTGCGTATGCATGCGTGTGCATGTGTGTGTGCGTGTGTGTGTGCGTGTGCGTGTGCATGTGCATGTGTGCATGCGCATGTGCGTGTGCGTGTGTGTGCGTGTGTGAGTGTGTGCTTATGCGTGTGCGTGTGCGTATGCGTTTGCGTGTGCGGGTGTGTGTGTGTGTCTCTGTGTGTGCGTGTGTGTGTGTGTGTGTGTGTTTGCGTGTTCGTGTGCGTGTGCATGTGCATGTGTGTGTCTGCATGTGCATGTGTGGGTGTGCGTGTTGTGCATGTGTGTGTAGGTGCGTGTGTGTGTGGGTATGCATATGTGTGTGCGTGTGCGTGTGTGATTGTGCGTGTGCGTGTGCCTGTATGTGTGTTTGTTACTTGTGCGTGTGCATGTTCTTGTGCCTGTCTATGTGTTTGTGCATGTGTGTGTAAGTGTGTGTGCGTGTGCACGTGCGTGTGTGTGTGCGTGTGCGTGTGTGTGTCTGCGTGTGCGTGTGTGTGTGTCTGTCTGCGTGTGCGTGTGCATGTGCATGATTGTGCATGCACGTGTGTGTCCGCGTGAGCATCGTGCATTTGTTGGTGTGCATGCTGCGTACGCATGTGTGTGTGTAGGTGCATGTGGGTGTGAGGATTCGTATTTGTTGATGTGTGTGCGTTTGTGTGTATGTGTGCGTGTGCATGTGCATGCATGTACACATGTGTCTATGTGCCTGTCTGTGTGTTTGCGCGTGTGTGTTTGTGCGTGTGCGTGTGCGTCTTTAGGTGCGTGTGTAGGTGTGTGTGAGTTTGCGTGTGCGTCTGTAGGTTTGTGTGCATGTGCGTGTGCATGTGCGTGTGCGTGTGCATGTTCATGTGCATGTGCGTGTGTGTGTGCTTGTGCTTTTCTGTGTGTTTGTGCATCTGCATGTGCGTCTATAGGTGCATGTGCGTCAGTAGGTGTGTGTGCAGGTGCGCGTGCGCATGCGTGTGTGTGTGTGTGTGTGTCTGTAGGTGTGTGTGCGTGTGCGTGTGTGTCTACATGTGTGTGTGTGCATGTGCGTCTGTGCGTGCATGTGCGTGTGCACGTGCGTGTGCACGTGTGAGTGTGCATACGCATGTGTCTGCGCGTGTGCTTGTGTATGTGTGTGTGTGTGTGTGTGCGCGTGTGTGATTGTGCGTGTGCATGTGCGTGTGCATGTTCTGTGTGCCTGTATGTGTTTTTGTTGCTTGTGTGTGTGCATGTTCTTGTGCATTTCTATGTGTTTGTGCATGTGTGTATAGGTGTGTGTGTGTGTGTGCACGTGCGTGTGCGTTTGCGTATGCGTTTGCGTGTGCGTTTGCGTGTGTGTGTGCATATGCATGTGCGTGTGCATGTCTGTACTGTTTGTGTGTATGCCTGTGTGTGAGTTTGTCTGCGTGTGCGTGTGTTCGTGCGTGTGTGGGTGTGCGTGATTGTGCGTGTGTGTGTGTGTAGGTGCGTGTGGGTGTGGGGATGCGTGTGTGTGTGCATGTGCGTGTGCGTGTGCGTGTGCGTGTGCATGTTCTTGTGCCTGTCTGTGTGTTTGTTGCTTGTGTGTGTGCATGTTCTTGTGCTTGTCTGTGTGTTTACGCGTATGTGTGTTTGTGCGTGTGCATGTGCATCTTTAGGTGCGTGTGCAGGTGTGTGTGAGTGTGCATGTGTGTTTATAGGTGTGTGTGCAGGTACGTGTGCATGTGCGTGTGTGTGTGCATGTGCGTGTGCATGTGCATGTACTTGTGCTTTTCTGTGTGTTTTTGTGTCTGCGTGTGCGTCTATAGGTGCATGTGTGTGTGTGCATGTGCGTCTGTAGGTGTGTGTGCAGGTGCGCGTGCACATGCGTGTGCGTGCGCATGTGCGTGCGTTTGTGTGTACGTGTGCATGTGCGTGTGCGTATGCGTGTGCGTCTGTAGGTGCGTCTGTGTGTGTGTGCCTTCATGTGCATGTCTGCGTGTGTGTGTGCGTGTGCGTCTGTGCGTGCGTGCATGGGTGTGCGTGCATGTGCATGTGCATGTGCATGTGCGCGTGCGTGTGCGTGTGTTTGCACGTGCACGTGTGCGTGCGCGTGTGCGTGTTCGTATGCGTGTGTCTGTGCGTGCGAGTGCGTGTGCTTGTGCATGTGCATGTGCCTGTGTGTCTGCGTGTGCGTCTGCGTGTGTGGGTGTCTGTGTGTGCGTGCATGTGCACGGGTGTGGGTGTGTGTGCGTGTGCATGTGCGTGTGCGCGTGCGGGTGCGTGTGCGTTTGCATGTGTGTGTGAGTGTGCATGTGTGCATGTGTGTGTGTGTGTATCTTCGTGTGCGTGTGAGCGTGTGTGTGTGCATGTGCTTGTGCCTGTCTGTGTGTTCGTGTGCATTTGCGTCTGTAGGTGCGTGTGCAGGTTTGTGTGCATGTGTGGGTACATGTGTGCGTGTGTGGGTGTGCGTGCGTGTGTGTGTGTGCGTCTGTAGGTGCGTGTGCATGTGTGTCTGTGTGTGCGTGTGTGTCTGCCGGTGCATGTCTTTGTGTGTATGTGTGTGCGTGTGTGCGTGCGTGTGTGGGTGTGCGTGCATGTGCATGCATGCGTGTGCGTGTGCGTGTGTCTACGTGTGCGTGTATGTGTCTGCGTGTGCGTGTGTGTGTCTAAGTAAGCGTGTACATGTGCGTGTGTGTGTGCGGGTGCGTGTGCATGTGTATGTATGTGTGCATGTGCATGTTCGTGTGTGTGTGTGCATCTACGTGTGCGTGTGCGTGTGCGTGTGCGTGTGCGTGTGCGTGTGCGTGTGCGTGTGTGTGTGCATGTGCGTGTGCATGTGCATTTGCGAGTGTTTGTGTGCATCTGCATGTGCTTGTGCCTGTGCCTGTGCCTATGCGTGTGTGTGTCTACTTGTGCGTGTATGTGTTTGCGTGTGCGTGTGCATGTGCATGTATGTGTGTGTGCATGTGCGTTTGCGTTTGCGTGTGCGTGTGCGTGTGTGGGTGCGTGTGCATGTGCGTGTGTGTTTGCATGTGTTTGTTCGTGTGTGTGTACGTTTGCCTATGTGTGTCTGTGTGTTCACGTGCATGTGTGCGTGTGTGCGTGTGCGTTTGTGCTTGCGTGTGTGGGTGTGCGTGCGTGTGCGTCTGTAGGTGCGTGTGCGTGTGCATGTGTGTCTGTGTGTGTGTGCGCGTGCGTGTTCATGTGTAGGTGTGTGTGCATGTGCGTGTGCATGTGCATGTGCATGTGCGTGTGCGTGTGCGTGTGCGTGTGCGTGTGCGTGTGCGTGTGCGTGTGCGTGTGCGTGTGCGTGTGCGTGTACGTGTGTGTGTCTGCGTGTGTGTGTCTTTCTATCTGTCTACGCGTGCGTGTGTGTGTCTGCGTGTGCGTGTGAGCGTCTACGTGTGTTCGTGCGTGTGTGGGTGTGTTTGCTTGTGTGTAGATGCATGTGTGCATGAGCGTGTGTGTGATTGCGCGTGCACGTCCGCATATGCGTGTGTATATGCATGGGCGTGTGCATGTGTGCGTGTGTGAGTGTGCGTGCATATGTGTGTTTGTGCGCTGTCTTGTGATGTTGTGTGCTTGTGTGTGTGCGTCTTTAGGTGCATGTGTAGGTGTGTGTGAGTGTGCATTTGCGTCTGCAGGTGCATGTGCGTCTGCGTGTGCATGTGTGTGTGCGTGTGCGTGTGCGTGTGCATGTTCATGTGCATGTCTGTGTGCATGTGCTTGTGCTTTTCTTTGTGTTTGTGCGTTTGCGTGTGCATTTATAGGTGCGTGTGCATGTGCATGTGCGTCTGTAGGTGCGTGTGCATGTGTGCGTGTGCGCGTGCGCGTGCGTGTGCGTGTGTGTCTGCATGTGCGTGCAAGTGTGCGTGTGTGTCTACATGTGCATGTCTGTGTGTGTGTGTGCGTGTTTGCGTGCATGTGTGTGTGGGTGTGCGTGCGTGTCCATGTGCATGTGCGTGCGTGTGGGTGTGTGTGCGTGTGCAAGTGTGTTCGTGTGCGTGTGCGTGTTCGTGTGTAGGTGTGTGTGCGTGTGGAAGTGCGTGTGCGTGTGCGTGTGCGTGTGTGTCTGCATGTGCGTGTGTCTGTCTGTCTGCGTGTGCATGTGAGTGTGCATTTATGTGTCTGCGTGTGTGGGTGTGCTTCCATGTGTGTGCGTGTGCGTGTGTGTGTAGGCACGTGTGCATGTGCGGGTGTGTGTGTGTGTGTGCGTGTGTGGGTGTGCATGTACATGCACGTGTGTATGTGTGTGCATGTGCGTGTGTGTGGGCATGGGCATGGGCGTGTGCTTGTGCGTGTGCGTGTGCTTTTGCGAGTGCGCGTGCATGCGTGTATCTATGTGTGTATGCTTGTGTGTGTGTGTATGCTTACGTGTGTCTGTGCATGCGCGTGTGTCTGTGTTTGTATGTGTGTGTGTGTTTGTGTGCATATACGTGTGTGTCTGCTTGTGCGTGCGCGTCCACATGTGCATGTACATGCCTATGCGCATATGCATGGTTCATGTGCAACTGGTAACTTCATCCAGCAGGCAGATGACCCCTTTGAGTCACCAAAATTGTTATCCAAAATGTGCCCCCTGCTCATTTTGTGGCTAACTCCTCTCATTCTTCCCTCTCTTGTGCCTCAGTCACAAAATTTTGCTTTTGAGCACTCAAAACCTTCTGGAAATGGCACCATTGGATATAGCTCTTTCTCAGCTTTCTAGAAAGGTAAAGTTTTCCTCCTAATTCCATGTATTTTTGAAGTTATGGCTCGTCGGAGTTTTTTGGAAAAAATTCCCCTTGAAAGCCCCGTGGCCAATGAGATGCCGCCATGTGGCACCTAGAGTGGCGGAGCACGGGGAAATTTTGGAAAATTTTCCAAATGACCAAAAAGGTGCAAAAATTCAAAAAAATTCCCACCGCCCCGATTTGGTCCTGTTTTGACCTAAAACTTCAAATCACCATATCTTTCGATCCAGAGCTCAGTTTTTCACATTCTTTATATCAATGGAAAGATGGTGAAATTTTCTACAATATTCTGGGGTCAATTTTTCACTTTGGTGGAGTTTGGAGAGAAAAAATCAAAAAACTCTTCTGGCACGTGGTCATGAATAGAAATGACATTTCAACCACCGATTTTAATGAAGAATGGCTCGCATTCTCTCCCAGCATGGTTAAAAATGTCAGGGAATGGGTCTGTCAGGTCGCCCATGCTGTTTTGATGGCATTTTGGTCAATGGTTGAACCCCTTGCACGTTTTCCCACGTTTCTCTCTCCTGGGCTCGTCCCTTGCACTGGAAAAGCTAGATTTGGCTCATTTTTCAAAGGTTGAACATTTTTTGTGTATGGCAAGCTCCCTTTTTCACCTTGGAAGTGATTTAGTAGAATAACAGACCTTTTCTAGAAACTGTAACTATATTTTTACCTTTCAGGTGTTTGAATGCAAGTGATTTTGATGTTAAAATAACAATAAAGGCCCTGTGATTAGTTTTTGTCCTCTGCTGGTGTTGTTTGCCTAATTTCTAACACTTCATTACAGCTATCAGTTTCTGCATGTTGTTTTTGTTGTATTTTATGAACTGTGTCAATTTGCAAAAGTAAAAAATGCTCACCACTCCTTTGGTGCATCACCTATTAGCATTAGTTTTAGTTCTTTCTTTTTGCATTTTCTATCCTTCTCCCTTTGGAATTTAGAGTAGATTTAGGAGTTTGAACCTTTGCAATTGTGCAAGTAAAATAGCTGATCAAAGGAGTTGAGAAACCAGCCTCTAATCTGGAGATTTTTCTTCCATTTTTGCAAGTCCCACATTTGGGAAGAGGATTCAATGTTGTGCAATCACACTGGATGCTAGTATGATCAAACTAGAAATTTGATCAACATCTAGGGGGTGCTGGTGATTTGCAACAATAGTTTTGGCATGCCCGGTGGGACCTTAGAGGTCTTCCACTTTATCTTTGATAGGCTGGTGTGTTCCTGTTAAAGATTCAGCCTTTTGGAGGCACTTTCAAAATCACATCTGGCGACTCCATCTGGTAAACAACTCATTCTCTAATTTCAATACCTGTTTTCCATTCATTTCCATCCATTCTTCTTTCCATCATTTTCATTATTTTTCATTCCATGAAGTTGTGCAATCATGACTTCATTTCCATCATGGAATTCACATTTACAACAGCAGTATATCACACCTCCAACATGTTTTACAAATCCTCCAAATCAGCATTTTGATCAAATTCAAAATCAGCATGTCTACCCATATGAGCAGCAGTGCCAAAGTCAGTTTGGATATGAAGCATGTCAATTACAAGGGTATGCTGGTTGTGAGGGAAAGCAAAAAGAAAATGTAGATCTACTGGAACAAATCCAAAAGATGGAGGTAAACATGGTGCAATCCAGGGCTCAAGCACAAATGAAAGCATTTAGAATCGGTTGTAGAGCACCTTGTCCATGGGTGGGACCTTTTCCAAGGCATTACAGCCCTCAAGAGAAGCTAGACTTCATGATTACAACACTACCATTGCTTGCAAAGTGGACTGAAGGAATGAAGGTGTATGAGAGGAGTATTCAACAACCTTGTCAACAGGTAAGCACACCATCTCATGCCTTTTCTCTCCCTCTTTCTCAATCTTTTTTATCTCGGTAGTGTCAATTTTTAAACTCTCCATCTGCTGTCCTAAGTGTTGAATCTATTTCTCCATTCCCTAGTCTTCCACCCCATCTCAATTCTTCTGTCCTTTTCCCTTCCAAACAGCCATTCCCTCCAAAGAAACAAGAGTTCCTACCTCCTCCACCACCACAAAAAATTACAAAATCAATTGAGTTACAATCCACTTCTCCTCTTGCATTCCCAAATCCATGTTGGGAGGATAAAAATCAGAATGCCAATCAAGGAAAATAGTAGCAGAAAGAAGAGCTAAACAAGGATGAAGAAATTCAAAGTCTGAAGAGTTGGGCTCTTAAATTTGGGATTACAAAAATCTCCTTAATGGTGAAACCAATAGAGGATGTTGAAGTTAGAGAACAAGTGGAAAACAAGGCTAATTTTATAACAGTAGTGAAGCGAGAAAAACAACAGTTTGTTGGTGATGAGTTGGGTGTCCATGTTGGCACTTTGCCCAAAGAAAATGCTGATCCAGTTTGCACTGCAAAATCATCCATTGAGAAGGAAGGAAAACCATCTCAAAACCCCATCTTTGAGGAGAAAATGGATGAGGTCAAGTTAGTTTTTACAACAGTAGAAGAAGGAAGCATTATTGATACATTTTTGCTTTCATTTGAAGGGGCTGATTTGATTGATGAAGCCATTATGGAGGTGAACAAAATATGTCCAAATTGTGAGCAAAAGGCACAAGAAATTTCATGCTTCTCTCCCACTTCATCTCTCCAACAATCTAATTTTTGGGATGAGTTTGGATTGACAAGTTTCATGTTTGAAAATGAAGTTATATAGGGTGAAGAAAATGTAGATTTGGAGGCCACCATACAAGAGGGAGAGACTTTGTTGCAGCAAGACATTCAAGAGTTTAATTTGTCATCAAACTTAGAAGAATGTTTAGATGAAGAGCTAGCTGAAATTACCATGTTTCCTTCTTCACCATTCATTCTCCAACAATAAGAACTTGCTGCCATGGACAAAAGAGTTCAAGGACAATAGCCTACAGTTTGCAACATGCCTCTTGAATCAAAGCTGGAAGAATTTGATCTTCCAAAAGCTACAATGGAGGAGCTCCAAATCCAACAATGTATTGCAGCAGGTAACAACAATGCAAAAGCAACTTCATTGGATGTTGCAATCAATAACGAGGAGTTGCACACTATAGAAGAGTTCCATGTTGCCATGAAGGAAGAGAAAGGATAGAAAATTCCTACCATTGCTTCCACATCACCCACCCAAGAAGGTCTACAAGAAGACTCCATTTTTGGAGTTGAAAATCAGAGCTATGGGCCTAGTAAACGGATCATACCTTGCCCAATAAGGTATTTGACTTCATTAGAGTCAAAGGAGAAGTCACAACCAGTCATGCTTGCTTCTAAGCATGAGGGTGAGCTACAAAATACCAAGGATCAGTTGTCATACATCTTCAATCCAAATGCAGAGCAACTAAAAGAGGTATTGGATTTGTTTTCAGTTGACACCTTAATGATTTGGGTAGAAGACCAACTTCTTGTTGATTTTCCACTCATCCAATCAGCCATGTTCAGTGCCAAATCAGTTGCATGGTTGCAACTTTTGAGAAAGGGAAACTATTTCTCCCAACCAGTTGTAGGGTTTGTTTATCCCACTTTTGCTTCCAGTTAGAGTAGGATAGGTAGTTTTTCTTTCAATAAAAGAAGTGCTTGTGCACACTCTGCATGTTCCATTTTGGAGCATGTATGACTTTTAATTTTGTACATAGTTTTTGTGGTGCTGGTTTTGCTCTTGCACAGTCCATTTCAGTGGGTTTCCAAGTGGCTCAGAGAGGAGGTTTTCAAAGTTCAGATCAGTTTGCAGGCTACAACTCATGACTCCATGCCCAATGGATGCTTCAGGCAACTGGTAACTTCATCTAGCAGGCAGATGACCCCTCTGAGTCACCAAAATTGTTATCCAAAATGTGCCCCCTACTCATTTTTGTGGCTAACTCCTCTCATTCTTCCCTCTCTTGTGCCTCAGTCACAAAATTTTACTTTTCAGGCACTCAAAACCTTCTGGAAGTGGCACCATTGGATAGAGCTCTTTCTCAGCTTTCCAGAAAGGTAAAGTTTTCCTCCTAACTTCATGTATTTTTCAAGTTATGGCTCGGCGGAGTTTTGTGGGGAACTTTCCCTTGAAAGGCCCGTAGCTAATGAGATGCTGCCACGTGGCACCTAGAGTGGTGGAGCGCGGGGAAATTTTGGAAAATTTTCCAAATGACCAAAAAGGTGCAAAAATTTGAATTTTTTCCCGCCAACCCGATTTGGCCCTGTTTTGCCCTAAAACTTCAAATGGCAATATCTTTCGATCCAGAGCTCAGTTTTTCACGTTCTTTATATCAATGGAAATCTAGTGAAATTCTCTACAAGATTCCGTGGTGATTTTTTATTTTGATGGAGTTTGGAGAGAGAAAATTTAAAAACACCTCTGGCACGTGGTCATAGACAGAAATGATGTTTCAACCACCGTTTTTAATGAAGAATGGCTCGCATTCTCTCCCAGCATGGTTAAAAATGTTAGGGAATGGGTTTGTCAAGTTGCCCATGCTATTTTGATGGCATTTTGGTCAATGGTTGAACCCCTTGCACGTTTTCCCGTGTTTCTCTCTCCTGGGCTCGTCCCTTGCACTGTAAAAGCCAGATTTGGCTCATTTTCAAAGGGTTGAACATTTTTTGTATGGCAAGCTCCTTTTTTCACCTTGAAAGTGATTTGGTGGAATAACAGACCTCTTCTAGAAACTGTAACTGTATTTTTGGCTTTCAGGTGTTTGAATGCAACTGATTTTGATGTTAAAATAATAATACAGGCCCTGTGATTAGTTTTTATCCTCTGTTGGTGTTGTTTGCCTAATTTCTAACACTTCATTACAGCTATCAGTTTGTGCATGTTGTTGTTATCCAAAATGTGCCCCCTACTCATTTTGTGGCTAACTCCTCTCATTCTTCTCTCTCTTATGCCTCAGTCACAAGATTTTGCTTTTCAGGCACTCAAAACCTTCTGAAAATGGCACCATTGGATAGAGCTCTTTCTCAGCTTTCCAGAAAGGTAAAGTTTTCCTCCTAACTCCATGTATTTTTCAAGTTATGGCTCGGTAGAGTTTTTGTGGAAAATTTTCCCCTAGAAGTCCCGCAGTCAATCAAAACTCGCTACGTGTCCAGGTCAAAAATATCAAAGCGACCCAATTTGGCCCTGTTTTGCCCTAAAACTTCAAATCACCATATATTTCGATCCAGAGCTCAGTTTTTCACGTTCTTAATATCAATGGAAAGTTGGTGAAATTCTCTAAAAAATTCTAGGGTCAATTTTACATTTTGGTGGAGTTTGGAGAAAAAAATCAAAAAACGCTTCTAGCACATGGTCATGAACAGAAATGACATTTCAACCACCGATTTTAATGAAGAATGGCTCACATTCTCTCCCAGCATGATTAAAAATGTCAGGGAATGGGTTTTTCAGGTCACCCATGTTGTTTTGATAGCATTTTGGTCAATGGTTGAATCCCTTCCACGTTTTCCCATGTTTCTCTCTCCTGGGCTCGTCCCTTGCACTATAAAAGCCAGATTTGGCTCATTTTTCAAAGGGTTGAACATTTTTTTTGGACAGCAAGCTTCTTCTTTCACCTTCAACAAGTGATTTTTGCAAGTATCATACCTTCTTCATGATTGTAACAGGTTTATACCTCTTTGATGTTGTAAATGCAAGGATTTTGACAGTGAAAATGACAGTGCAGACTCTGTGATCAATTTTCAGTCCTTTGTTTGTATTGTCTTGCTTCATTTCAAACCTCTAATTACATCTTATCAGCATGTGTATGATGTTTCATGTTGCATTTCATGAAACTGTGTCAATTTGCATGAACAAGAAGTGTTCACCACTCCTTTGGTGTATCACCTGTTAGTTTATTTTCAATTTTTGCACTTTCTATCTCTGTCTCCTTGGAATCTAGAGTAGGATTAGGATTCAAACCTCTGCAATTGTGCAAATAACATATATGATCAAAGGAGTTTGAGGAACCAACCTCTAATCTAGAGATTCCTCTCTCATTTTACAAGTCCCACAGTTGGAGAGAGGTTTCAATGTTGTGCAATCACATTGGATGCCTGAAACATCAACTTAGAAACCTGATCAACATCCAGGGGTGCTGCTGATTTGCAACAATAGTTTTGGCACGCCTGGTGTGACCTTAGAGGTCTTCCACTTTATCTTTGATAGGTTAGTGTGTTCTTTTTAAAGATTCAACCTTTTGGAGGCACTTTCAAAAGCACATATGGTGACTCCATCTGGTAAACAACTCATTCTCTAAGTTGCAGACCTGTTTTCCATTCATTTCCATCCATTCTTCTTTCCATCATTTTCATTCTTTTCCATTCCATGAAGTTTTGCAATCATGACTTCATTTCCATCATGGAATTCACATTTACAACAACAGTATATCACACCTCCAACATGCTTTACAAATCCTCCAAATCAGCATGTCTACCCATATGAGTAGCAGTGCCAAAGTCAGTTTGGATATGAAGCATGTCAAGCACAAGGGTATGCTGGTTGTGAGGGCAGTCAAGAAGAAAATGCAAATCTATTGGAACAAATCCAAAAATGGAGGTGAAGATAGTGCAATCAAGAGCAACATCTCAAATGAAAGCTTTCAGAATTGGTTGCAGGACTCCTTGTCCATGGGTGGGACCTTTTCCAAGGCATTACAGCCCTCAAGAGAAGCTAGACTTCATGATTACAACACTACCATTGCTTGCAAAGTGGACTGAAGGAATAAAGGTGTATGAGAGGAGTATTCAACAACCTTGTCAACAGGTAAGCACACCATCTCATGCCTTTTCTCTCCCTCTTTCCCAATCTTTTTTATCTCAGCAGTGTCAAGTTTTAAACTCTCCATCTGTTGTCCCAAGTGTTGAATCCATTTCTCCATTCCCTAGTCTTCCACCCCATCTCAATTCTTCCTTCCCCTTTCCTTCCAAATAGTCATCCCCTCCACAAAAGCTAACAGCAATACCCTCTCCTCCAAAGAAACAAGAGTTTCTACCTCCTCCACCACCACAAAAAATTGCAAAATCAATTGAGTTACAATCCACTTCTCCTCTTGCATTCCCAAATCCATGTTGAGAGGATAAAAATCAGAATTCTAGTCAAGGAAAACAACAGCAAAAAGAAAATCCAAACAAGGATGAATAAATTCAAAGTCTCAAGAGTTGGGCTCTTAAATTTGGGATGACAAAGATCCCCTTGATGGTTAAGCCTTTAGAAGAGGTTGGAGTTGGAAAACAAGTGGTGGTTAGGACTGAATTTGCTGTAGTAGGAGAAGAGAAAAAAGAAGAAGCAGAACAGCAATTAGTTTGCTCAAAAAGTAATGTCCATGTTAGCATTCTATTCGAAGAGAATGCTGATTCAATTCAAGTTGTACAATCATCCATAGAGGAAGAAAGCTCTGAAGAAGATCCTACAGTCCCAACTTGTCCTCTAGAGTAGAAGATCGAAGAGTTTGACTTAACAAACTTCGTGCTAGAGGAAGAGTTCTATCAAGAGTAGGATTATCTTCAAGTAGTAGAGGAGGAAGAAGCTACTCCAAATCCAAAAGAAGAGGAGCACATTCTAGTTATGGAGGAGAAAATTGTAGATCCAAGGGCTTTGAGCACAAAGCAAGCTACAGGAGAACCTTCAATTCTTCTTTCTACTTCATCTCTCTCGAGTTCTAGTGCTAAATAAGAGTTTGATCCCTCAAACTCAATGTTGGAGGATGAAAGAAACCATGATGATCAAGTTATAGATTAAGAGGATACCATGGAGGAAGTTGAGAGTTTGCAGCAGGACAACAATGAGGTAGTTTATCTGTCAGATTTGGAGGACTGTTTTGATGAAGAAGAACCGGTTGAGTTCCTACCATTCTCTCTTTCATCATCCACGTTCCAAACACCTGAGCCTACTTTCATGAAGGAGAGCACCCATTTGCAGCATCCTGCATCTTATAGTAGCTCTTTGGAACCAAGATTGGAAGATTTTAATCTTTCATGGCCTTCATTGGAGGAAGAGAAAGGGCAAAAAGGTTCTACCTTTGATTCTGCACCATCCATTCAAGAAGGTCTACAAGAAGACTCCATTTTTGGAGTTGAAAATCAGAGCTATGGGCATATCAAACGGATCATACCTTGCCCAATAAGGTATTTGACATCATTGGAGTCAAAGGAGAAGTCACAACCAGTCATGCTTGCTTCTAAGCATGAGGGTGAGCTACAAAGTACCAAGGATCAGCTATCATACCTCTTCAATCCAAATGCAGAGCAACTAAAAAAGGTATTGGATTTGTTTTCAGTTGACACCGTGATGATTTGGGTAGAAGACCAGCTTCTTGTTGATATTCTACTCATCCAATTAGCCATGTTCAGTGCCAAATCAGTTGCATGGTTGTAACTTTTGAGAAAGGGAAGCTATTTCTCCCAACCAGTTGTAGGGTTTGTTTAGCCCACTTTTGCTTCTAGTTAGAGTAGGATAGGTAGTTTTTCTTTCAGTAAAATAACTGCTTGTGCACACTTTGCATGTTCCATTTTGGAGCATGTATGACTTTTAGTTTTGTACATAGTTTTTGTGGTGCTAGTTTTGCTCTTGCGCAGTCCATTTCAGTGGGTTTCCAAGTGGCTCAGAGAGGAGGTTTTCAAAGTTCAGATCAGTTTGCAGGCTACAACTCATGACTCCATGCCCAATGGATGCTTCAGGCAACTGGTAACCTCATCCAACAAGCAGATGACCCCTTTGAGTCACCAAAATTGTTATCCAAAATGTGCCCCTTGCTCATTTTGTGGCTAACTCCTCTCATTCTTCCCTCTCTTGTGCCTCAGTCACAAAATTTTGCTTTTCAGGCACTCAAAACCTTCTGGAAATGGCACCATTGGATAAAGCTCTTTCTCAGCTTTCCAGAAAGGTAAAGTTTTCCTCCTAACTCCATGTATTTTTCAAGTTATGGCTCAGTGGAGTTTTTGTGGGAAATTTTCCCCTAGAAGGCCCGCAGCCAATCAAAACTCGCCACGTGTCTAGGCCAAAAATATCAAAGCGACCCGATTTGGCCCTGTTTTGCCCTAAAACTGCAAATGGCCATATCTTTCGATCTAGAGCTCATTTTTTCACGTTCTTTATATCAATGGAAAGATGGTGAAAGTCTCTACAAGATTCCAAGGACAATTTGGCATTTTGGTGGAGTTTGGAGAGATAAAATCAAAAAACACTTCTGGCACGTGGTCATAAATAGAAATGAAATTTCAACCACTGATTTTAATGAAGAATGGCTCGCATTCTCTCCCAGCATGGTTAAAAATGTTAGGGAATGGGTCTGTCAGGTCACCCATACTGTTTTGATGGAATTTTGGTCAATGGTTGAATCCCTTCCACGTTTTCCCGCATTTCTCTCTCCTGGGCTATCCCTTGCATTGTAAAAGCTAGATTTGGCTCATTTTTCAAAGGGTTGAACATTTTTTTTGGACAACAAGCTTCTTCTTTCACCTTCAACAAGTGATTTTTGTAAGTATCAGACCTTCTTCATGATTGTAATAGGTTTCTACCTCTTTAATGTTGCAAATGCAAGGATTTTGACAATGAAAATGACAGTGCAGACTCTGTGATCAATTTTCAGTCCTTTGTTTGTATTGTCTTAATTCATTTCAGACCTCTAATTGCATCTTATTAGCCTGTGTATGATGTTTCATGTTGCATTTTATGAAATTGTGTCAATTTGCATGAACAAGAAGTGTTCACCACTCCTTTGGTGTATCACCTATTAGTTTAGTTTCAATTTTTGCACTATCTCTGTCTCCTTGGAATCTAGAGTAGGATTAGGATTCAAACCTCTGTAATTGTGCAAATAACAGATATGATCAGAGGATTTTGAGGAACCAACCTCTAATCTAGAGATTCCTCTCTCATTTTACAAGTCCCACACTTGGAGAGAGGTTTCAATGTTGTGCAATCACACTGGATGCCTGAAACATCAACTTAGAAACCTGATCAACATCCAGGGGTGCTGCTGATTTACAACAATTGTTTTTGTTGCATTTTATGAACTGTGTAAATTTACAAAAGTAAAAAATGCTCACCACTCCTTTGGTGCATCACCTATTAGCTTTAGTTTTATTTCCTTTTATGCATTTTCTATCCTTGTCCCTTTGGAATTTAGAGTAGAATTAGGAAATTTCAAAAATCTGCAATTGTGTAAGTAAAATAGCTGATCAGAGGAGTTGAGGAACTAGCCTCTAATCTGGAGATTCCTCTTCCACTTTTGCAAGTCCCACACTTGGGAAGAGGATTCAATGTTGTGCAATCACACTGGATGCTAGTATGATCAAACTACAAATTTGAACAACATCCAGGGGGTGCTGCTAATTTACAACAACAACATGTTTGTGCGCATATGTGTGTGCATGGGTGTGTTTGTGTGCGTATCTGCGTGTGTCAGTACGCTTGCGTGTGTGTGTGCACACGCGTGAGTTTGTGTTCGTGTGTGTGTGTAATTGCGCATGCGCATCCCCGTGTGCATGTACGTGTGCGTGCGTATATGCATGGGCATGGGTGTGTGTATGTGTGTGTCCGTGTGCATGTGCACATGTGTGAGTGTGCGTGTGTGCATGTGTGAGTGTGCGTGCGTGCGTGTGTGTGCGCGCGTGTGAGTTTGTGTGCATGAAAGAGTGGGCGTGAACAACTATGTGTGTGTGTGTGTATGCATGTGCATTTTTTCACACGTGTGTGTTTGTGCATGTGTGTACGTGTGCATGTGCGTGTGTGTGTGTGTGTGTGTGTTGGCATCAACGTGTCTGTGTGTGTGGATGTGTGTGGGCACACATATGTGTATGCGTGTGTGTTTGCGTGTACGTGTGCGTGTGCATGCGTGTGTGCATGTGTATATGCCTTTGTGTGAGTATGTCTGCTTGTGCGTGGGCGTGTGCATGTGTGTGTGCATGTATGTGTGCGTGTGTGTGTGTGTGTGTGTGTGTGTGCGTGTGCATGTGTGTGTGCATGTGTGAGTGCGTGTGCATGGGTGTATGTTTGTGTATATGCCTATGTGTGCGTATGCCTACATGCGACATGTGTGAGTGTGCTTGCGTATGTGTGTCTGTGCGTGTGAATTTGTGTGCGTGTGCATGTGTGTGATTGCGCGTCCGCGTCCGCGTGTGCATGTACATGCGCGTGCACGTGCGCGTGTGTGTGTGCGTGCACGCGTGTGTGTGTGCGTGCGCGTTCACATGGGCATGTGCGTGTACATGCACGTGTGCCTTTGCATGGGTGTGTGTGTGTCCATGTGCGTGTCCGCGAGTGTGAGTGTGCTTGTGTGTGTGTGTGCACGCATGTCAGTTTGTGTGCATGTGCGTGTGCATGTGTGTCTGTGTGATTGCGCATGCATGTCCATGTGTGTGTGTGTGTGTGTGTGCGTATATGCGTGGGTGTGTGCGTGTGTGTGTCCGTGTGTGTATGCATGTGTGTGAGTGTGCGTGCGTGCATGTGCACACATGTGAGTTTGTGTGCATGAGAGTGTGGGCGTGAGAAAATATGTGTGTGTGTGTGTTTTTTTTTGCGCGCATGTTTGTTTGTGCATGTGTGTGTGTGTGTGCATGGACGTGATCGCATGTGTGTGTGTGCATGTGTGTGGGCACACATGTGCGTATGTGTGTGTGTTTGTGTGTTCGTGTGTGTGTGTGTGTCAATGTGTGTGTGCGTGTGCGTGTGTATGTCTGTGTGTGTCGGTGTGCGTGTGTCAGTGTGCGTGTGCATGTGCGTGCATGCGTGCATATGTGCATGCGTGTGTGCGTGTGCATGTGCGTGTGCATGCTTGCGTGCGTGTGTGTGCACACGTGTGAGTGTGTGTGCATGAGTGCATGGGCATGGGTGTATGTGTGTGTGTATGTGTGCGTGTGTGTTTGTGCGCGTGTGTGTGTTTGTGTGCATGTGTGTGTGTGTATGTGTGCGCAGGTGAGTGTGTGAGCGTGACCAAGAGTGTGTGTGTGTGTTTGTGTGTGCGTGCGCGTGTGCATTTGTGCGTGTGTGTGTGTGTGTGTGTGTGCATGTGCATGAGCATGTGTGCATCTGCGTTTTTGCGCGAGCATGTGTTTGTGCGCGTGTGTGTGTGTGTTTGTGCACACATGTGTGTATGCGTGGGTGTTTGCATGTGCATGTGTGCGTGTGTGTGTGTGTGTGTGTGTGTGTGTGTGTGTGTGTGTGTGTGTGTGTGTGTGTGTTTGCACACACATGTGTGTGTATGCGTGGGTGTTTGCATGTGCATGTGCATGTGCATGTGTGCGTGTGTGCGCATGTGAGTTTGTGTGCATGAGAGCATGGGCATGAGTAAATATGTGTGTGTGTGTGTGTGTGTGCGTGCATTTTTGCACTCATGTGTGTTTGTGTGTGTGTGTGTGCGTGTGTGTGGACGTGAGCGCGTGCGTGTGTGTGCATGTGTGTGGGCACACATGTGTGTATGTGTGTGTGTTTGCGTGTGTGTCGATGTGCATGTGCGTGTGCGTGCGTGTGTATGTGCATGTGTGTGTGTGTATGTGTGCATGTGAGTGTGCGTGTGTGCATGTGCGTGTGCGTGTGTATGTGCATGTGTGTGTGTGTATGTGTGCGTGTGAGTGTGTGTGCGTGTGTGTGTGCATGCTTACGTGCGTGTGTGTGTGCGCATGTGTGAGTGTGTTCGCATGAGTGCATGGGCGAGTGTGTGTGTGTGTGTGTGTGTGTGTGTGTGTGTGCGCGCGTGCGTGTGCATTTGTGCACATGTGTGTGTTTGTGTGCATGTGCGTGTGTGTATGTGCGTGCAGGTGAGTGTGTGGGTGTGACCAAGAGTGTGTGTGTGTGTGTGTGCATGTGCCCGCGTGTGCATTTTTGTGCGCGTGTGTGTGCATTTGCATGAGCATGTGTGCATGTGCATTTTTGCGCGAGCATGTGTTTGTGTGCGTGTGTGTGTTTCTGTGTGTGTATGTCTATGTTTGTACATCTATTTACGCACACATGTGTGTGTATGCGTAGGTGTTTGTGTGTGTATGTGCATGTGTGTTGGCATGTGCATGTGTGAGGGTATACTTATGTGTGTGTGTGAGCATGTGCATGTGCGTCTGCGTGTTCCTATGCGTGTGTGTGCGCGTGTGCATGCGCATGTGTGTGTGCGTGTGCGTGCATGTGTTTGCATGTGCATGTGCATGTGTGTGTGTGTGCATGTGCCTGTGTGTCTGCGTTCACATACATGTGTGCATGTGCATGTGCGTGTGTGTGTGCATGTGTGTGTGCTTGTGCGAGTGTGTGTGCATGCGTGTATGTGTGTGTGTATATGCGTGGGCTTGTGCGTGTGCGCGTGCTTGTACGAGTGTGTGTGCATGTGTGTATGTGTGTGTGTATATACGTGGGCGTGGGTGTGTGCGTGTCTGTGTGTATGTGTGCTTGTGCGCATGTGTGAGTGTGCGTGCGTGCGTGTGTGCACGCGTGTGAGTTTGTGTGCTTGATAGCGTGGGCGTGAGCAAATGTGTGTGTGTGTGTGCATGTGTGTGCGCGCACATGTGTGTGTTTGCATGTGCATGTTTTTTTGTGTGTGCACACATTTGTGTGTGTATGCATGTGTGTTTGCATATACGTTTGTGTGAGGGTATTCTAGTGTGTGTGCGTGCGTGTGTGTGTCTGTGCGTGCGCATGTGCATCCACGTGTGCAGGTGTGTGTGCGTGCACGTGTGCAGGTGCATGTACATGCACGTGTGCATATGCGTGGGCGTGTGTGTGATTGTGCTTGCGTGTGTGTCTGCGCACACGTGAGTTTATTTGCGTGTGCATGTCCACGTGTGTGAGTGTGCTTGCGTGTGTATCTGTGCGCGTGTGAGTTTATGTGTGTGTGCGTGTGTGATTGTGCGTGTACGTGCGCGTGCGCATTTGCATGTGTGTGTGCGTGCATATATGCGTGGGCATTTGCATGTGCATGTCCATGTGCATGTGTGCGTGTGTGAGTGTGCGTGCGTGCGTGTTTGTGCGCGTTTGTGACTTTGTGTGCATGAGAGCGTGGGTGTGAGAAAATGTGCGTGTGCATTTTTGCGTGCGTGTGTGAGTTTGTGTGCATGAGATCATGGGTGTGAGCAAATGTGCGTGTGCATTTTTGCATGCGTGTGTGTTTGTGCGTGTGTGTGCCTGTGTTCGTGTGTGTGTGCATGGGCGTGAACATGTGTGTGTGTACGCGTACGTGTGTGTGTGCATATGAATGTGTGTATGCGTGTGTGTTTGTGTGTACGCGTACGTGTGTGTGTGCATATGAATGTGTGTGTGCATGCATGTACACGTGTGTATATGCCTGTGTGTGAGTATGTCTACATGTTTGTGGGCATGTGCGTGGGTGTGTGTGTGTGTGTGCGTGTACTTGTGCGAGTGCATGTGCAGGAGTGTATGTGTGTGTATTTTCCTGTGTGTGTGTATGCCTACGTGTGTATGTGTGTGTGTGCGCGCGCGCGTGTGTGCATGTGAGTGAGCGTGTGTGTGTGCATGTGTGTGCGCACACATGTGTGTGTATGTGTGTGTGTTTGCATGTGCATGTTTTTGTGTGTGCGCGCACATTTGTGTGTGTGTGTTTGCATATACGTTTGTGTGAGGGTATGCTAGTGTGTGTGCTTGCGTGTGTGTGTCTGTGCGTGTGCGTCCGCGTGTGCAGGTGTGTGTGCATGTGCATGTGCGTGTGCGTGCGCGTGTACATGTGTGTGTACATGCACGTGTGCATATGCATGGGCGTGTGTGTGTCCGCGTGTGTGAGTGTTCTTGCATAAGTGTTTGCGCACGCATGAGTTTGTTTGCGTGTGCATGTCCACGTGTGTGAGTGTGCTTGCGTGTGTGTCTGTGTGCGCGTGAGTTTATGTGTGTGTGCGTGTGTGTGATTGTGCGTGCGTGTGCATGTTTTTGTGTGCGTGCGTGCATGTGCGTATATGCGTGGGCGTTTGCTTGTGCATGTCCATGTGCATGTGCGTGTGTGTGAGTGTGCGTGCATGCGTGTTTGTGCGCGTGTGTGAGTTTGTGTGCATGAGAACATGGGCGTGAGCAAATGTGCGTGTGCATTTTTACGTGCGTGTGTGTGCACGTGTGTGAGTTTGTGTGCATGAGAGTGTGGGCATGAGCAAATGTGTGTGTGCATTTTTACATGCGTGTGTGTGCCTGTGTCCGTGTGTGTGTGCATGGGCGTGAACATGTGTGTGTGTGTGGATGTGTGTGGGCGCTGTTATCCAAAATGTGCCCCTTGCTCATTTTGTGGCTAACTCCCTTTCATCTTTCCTTCTCTTGTGCCTCAGACATAATATTTTGCTTTTTAGGCACTCAAAACCTTCTGGAAATGGCACCATTGGATAGAGTTGTTATCCTAAATGTGCCCCCTACTCATTTTGTGGCTAACTCCTTTACATCTTTCCTTCTCTTGTGCCTCAGACAGAATATTTCATTTTCTAGGCACTCAAAAACATTCTGGAAATGGCACCATTGGATAGAGCTCTTTCTCAGCTTTCCAGAAAGGTAAATTTTTCCTCCTAACTCCACGTATTTTTCAAGTTATGGCTCAGCAGAGTTTTGGTGGGAAATTTTTCCGTAGAAGGCCCGCAACCAATCAAGAACTGCCACGTGTCCAAGGGTAAAAAAACACAAAGTGACCCGAAGAAAAAAATGGTCAAGAAGGGCCCATGCCCAATCAGAACATGCCATGTGGCACCTGGAGTGGCAGAGTGTGGGGAAAATTTGAAAAATGTTTCAAAGACCAAAGAGGTAAAATTCGAAATTTTTTCCCGCCGATCCGTTTTGGGCCTATTTTTGCCCTAAATCTTCAAACGGCCATAACTTTCGATCTAGAGCTCGGATTTTCACGTTCTTTAAATCAATGGAAAGCTAGTAAAATTCTATACATGATTCTAGGGTCAATTTTACATTTTGGTTAGTTTTTGAGGGATAAAATCAGAAAACACTTCTGGTACGCGTGTATGAACAGAACTGACGTTTCAACAACCAATTTTAATGCAAAATGGGTCGCATTCTACTCCAGCATGGTCAAAAATGTCAGGGAATGTGTTTTTAAGGACCTCCATTCTATTTTTAATGCATTTTGGTCAATGGGGAATGGCTCCCATGTTTTTTCACATTTTCTCTCTCCTGGGCTCGACCCATGCACTGTAAAAGCCAGATTTGGCTCATTTTTCAAAGGTTGAACACCTTTTTGCACAGCAAGCTTCTATTTTCACCTTCAACAAGTGATTTTGGAAGTATTAGACCTTCTAGGGATTGTAACAGCTTTTTCTGCCTCTTTGGTGTTGGAATACAAGGATTTTGATGTTGAAAATCACAATGCAGGCTCTGTGAATGCTTTCAGTCCTTTGTATGTGTTGTTTGCTTCATTTCAAACCCTTGATTATAGCTTATCAACATGTGCATGATGTTTTATGTTGCAATTTCTGATTTGTGTCAATTTACATGAACAAGAAGTGCTCACCACTCCTTTGGTGTATCACCCTTATCAGTTTAGTTTCAATTTGTACATTTCTTATCCCTGTCTCCTCGCAAATTAGGATAAAATTAGGATCTGAACCTATGCAGTTGTGCAAATATAGATCTAAGCAGAGGAGTTTGAGGAACCAGCCTCTAATCTAGAGATTCCTCTCTCATCTTGCAAGTCCCACACTTGGAGAGAGGTTTCAATGTTGTGCAATCACACTAGATGCCCCTGAACATCAACTTAGAACCTTGATTTGCATCCAGGGATGTTGCTGATTTGCAACAATAGTTTTGGCACTCCCAGTGGGACCTTAGAGGTCTCATTTTCATTGCAGGAAAGTTGATGTTTATCTGCTGCAATTTTCTTGCTTAAAAGAGCTATAAGTTGCACATCTGGCGACTCCAAGGAAGAAGAATTAGCTAGTTTTAGCAGTGCAGACTTGAAAACTCATGAGAAGAATCACTACAAGGTCAAGAGCTGGAGAAGAAGAGGCACTGTTTGAATATCTACAATTATCTCCAAGAGTAAGGAAAAGTGGGAGGAGAATCCAAAGGTCTCCATCTCCACCAAACATAACTCTCTCAACTCCTCCACCTGGTAGGCCTTTCATTCAATCAACAAGGGTTCTAAGGCCAATTAGAATGGCACAAAACAACCCCTATGTCAATTTCACTAGTAGCAGCCCACTTGCTCTCAATGCACAAAATCTAATTCCAATTTCAGCCTTGAAGAACATTCCATACTTCACTGGAGAGAATCAGACTACTCCTGGTGATTATGTTAAAGACATTGCCAACCTTTGTGCAATTCATGAAATCAATGAGATGCAAGTTGCTGTCAAATTGTTGGCATCTTCATTCAAAGGGAAGGCTTTACAATGGTTTAGAAGCCTTGAATTAGGTTCTATTCAAAATTGGAACCAGCTATGTGTAGCACTTCAAGAGTAATTTGGAGAGAAGGGAGACAACTTGTCTCTTTTGGAGCAGCTGACAACCATCAAGAGAGCTCCCAATGAGCAGCTGACTGATTTCAACTTCAGATTTCAAAGGACTTGGGAGAGAATTCCAATGGTAGTCAGGCGAACAGCAGAAGGTGCTTTTCTTTACTATCTCAAAGCTCTAAATTCTTATATTTCTATGTTAATTCAGTCCATGGGAGGCACAACTATCCCCATTGCTTATAGCATTTCCATTAGAGCTGAAAATTGTTTGATCCAAACTGGAAAACTAGCCCCTAGACCTCAAATGCCATTGTTTCCATGTTTAGAGAGCCCAAACACTAATCAAGCACCTAATTTGGCTCCTTCTCCCACTCCTAGAAATCAGAATTCAAGTGAAGCTTCCACTTCATCTTCTAGTGCCTCAAATGAACTTCAAGAAGTCATGAAGCAATTGCAAAATTTAGGTAATGAGCTGGTTACTCTCAAGAGGAAACAAGCCCAAGGTTTTATACCTTCTTATCAACCCCAAGCTCAGCCTAACAGGCAGCCATACCAACCACAAGACCTCCTAATCCAGCTGCAAATATAAATCAAACAAGGCCTCCTGCCAATAGACCATTTCAGCCCTATAATCCTAATGCCATATCTGTCTCTAAGGCATTGGTGCCAACACAAAACAATGTTGCTCAGAAGTATGATTGGTGTTTTCCATGTAATGAACCTCACAACCAATCCATGTGCTTCAATGGTGCTTTGAATCAAGCATTAATGGTGACAACTACTGGTGTGGAGGGTGAGGGCGGTCAAGGAAACAACCAACAACAAGAAACATTCCAACAGCAATCAGCCCCAAATGACACCACACTTGTGAACTAGCAGGCAGAGGATTTTTGTGGCATGAATTAGACAGTCTCTCAAGGTGTTGCAGCCAACACAAGGTCAAAAAGAAGGAATTTGGGTGAAGAGCAGCCATTAGCTCCAACCAATCTCCAACCTTCTATGGCTCCACAAATGGTTGGCAATCAAAATCTAATTTCAAATACACAAGGGCAGCCAAGAACAGCTCCTAGACCAACTCAAATACCAGTTGTTGCTGCCCACATGCAAGGAGTGAATGTGCCAACCAAGGGACACCAAAGAGATCCTTCATCACCATTCACTATTATTGATCAGATGAAGAAGACAAATGTAAATATATCAATGTGGGAATCCCTATCTATCCTAGGCCAAAGAGATTTGCTACAAGCTGCCATGAAGGATTGGCCAACTTCGAATTAGCAAGTTCAGATGCAAGAGAAAGTGCTCACAAATGTTGCCCAGCCTAAGGGGAATCATGGAGGACAACAAGGTAAAATGTTGAAGCCCCCTCCTTTCTATGTTTCATTAATCATTGGAAATCAGTTAGTGCACAATTGCATGATAGATTCTGGGGCAAGTAGCTCAGTGATGCTTAAACAAATAGCTGATCAGCTAGGGATCCAGTATGAAACCATATCCAAAGGGGTAGTGCAGTTGGATGGGACATCAGTAAAAATAGTTGGAGTGATTAGAAACTTGAGTCTTACCTTGCATGCATGTCCAAATGTTGTTGTTTTACAAGATGTATCAGTTATACACCTTCCACCATTCTTTGCCCTATGCTTATCAAGGGACTTCACAGCCAAGATTGGAGGATATTTGTCTGCTGGTTGGTCACACATGTTGTTTAGAATGAGGTATGGAATCAAAGCTACAATCTTCCACATTGAGCCCTACTCTCCAAGTCAAATCAATGCCAATTGTTCGGCATTTAATCAAGAAGATCACCCAAGCACTGATGAAGCTGACACCAATGTTGGAAGCATCCCGGATCTAACTCTTGATGAATGGGAAAACAAGGAGCATGCTTTTGATCCTTATCAAGAAGTAGAAGAATCTGAGCTAGGGGTCTATTGTATACATGAAGAAGATCAGCTCATTCCTAGCATCACCAAGCCAAACCATAAGGATGACAATGAGGTATGGCAGCTATTTTTTGATGGATCAAGGAGTAGATAAGGTGCAGGAGGTGGAGCCATGCTTATTTCACCTCAAGGAGTGAAGTACTATTCAGCTTTTAGATTTTAGTTTTCATGCTCCAATAACACTGCTGAATATGAAGCCTTGGTGCAAGGGATGCATTGGGCAATAAAGAGAGGACTAAAGAACTTGTAAGTCTTTGGTGACAGTGAATTGATTATAAATCAGGTCAGGGGACAGAATGCTGCCAAGAATGATCTACTCAAGTGCTACAAGAATAGGGTATGGGACCTCATGGAAGATTTTCAGGGTTTTGGCATCAAATCCATTCCTAGTAAAGAAAACCAAGCTGCTGACAGGCTTGCAGTAGTTGGGGCAGCCTTTGATATTGTGGAAAGCACTCAACAAGACAAGGTACAGCCAAACATCCATGTGATTGTGAGGCCTTCAATGCCGGATAACAATGTCAGTTGGCAAGTGTTTGAGAATGACCAGCAAATCATCCATTTCTTGCAAGAAGAAGCTGAGTTCTCAGCTAAAAATCAAGAAAAATTAGAACAACAGTATGATGACCAAATGGTACAGCTGAGAACTAACAAGCTGCCCAAGGGACTTATCACTTTGGAGTCCATTTTAATCCCAATGATCAGTTTAAGAAGGAGAAAGCAAACATTCAGGTCAAGAGAGAGGATTCAATATCCATCTTGGTGGAAGAGAACAAACCATTGCAAATTGGAAAGATGACAACTGAACAAGAAAGGTATGAGTTCATGCAGCTGTTCAAGAGTTACCTGATGTGTTTGCTTGGAGCTATGAAGACTTGAAAGGTTTCAATCCCAATTTAGCTCAGCATACCATTGAATTGGATCCAAATACTAAGCCTGTCAGGCAGAAACAAAGACCAGTCAATCCACACATGGAGCCTCTCATGAGGAAAGAATTGAACAAGCTGCTTGAGTCAAGGATCATAGTCCCAATCAAGCATTCTAGTTGGGTTGCCAACTTGGTTCCAGTCAGAAAGAAGAATGGAGAGATCAGATTGTGTGTTGACTTTAGAGACTTGAAAAGAGCATCTCTCAAGGACCATTATCCACTCCCTTCCATGGAGCAAATCTTGCAAGTTGTGGCTAGATCTGAGAGGTTTTCACTACTTGATGGCTACTCAGGCTACAATCGGATTATGGTGAAGGAAGAAGACCAGTTCAAGACAGCATTCACAAGCAAATGGGGAACTTATGCATACAGGAAAATGCCATTTGGGCTGTCCAACGCTGGTTCTACCTTACAAAGAGCAATGGACATGGTGTTCAAAGGTTTGATTAACAACATGGTGTTCATATACCTTGATGATATCACTATTTTTTCCAAAAATGCAACAGACCACCTCCCTCATTTGAGACAAGTCTTCATAAGGTGCAGGAGATTTGGAGTGTCTTTGAATCCTAAGAAGTGTATCTTTCTTGCACATGAAGAAAAGCTCATTGGCCATATTGTCTCCAAAGAAGGATTAGCAATTGATCCAAAGAGGGTTGAAGCCATAAGAGCACTACCATTGCCAAGCCACAAGAAATCCCTTCAGAGTTTCTTGGGGAGAATAAATTTTGTTCAAAGGTTTGTCCCAGATTTTGTAGCCCTTGTCAAACCTATCACCAAAATGTTAAAGAAAAGCATGGCTTTCAAGTGGACAACAGAAGGCAAGGAGAGTTTTGAAGCAATCAAAGAAGCCATCTCTCAAGCACCAACTCTCATCAACCCGGACTTCTCCAAGGATTTCATCCTCTATGCATTTGGAGGTAATGATACTATTTCTACCATTTTGGTACAGTAGAACAAGGACAACGATGAGCAGCCAATTGCTTTCTTCAGCCAGAGCCTAGATGACTATGAGGTGAGGTATTCTTTTATTGAGAAGGATGTACTTGCAGTAATCAGAAGCTTGAAGAAATTCAAGCATTTAGTCTCAAACAACAAGGTCTAGTTGTTGGTCTCTCATGTTGGGGTTAAAGACTTCCTCCTCAGCAAGGATTTGAATGAGAAAAGGGCAGGTTGGATCACTCGTGTCATGGAGTATGACATTGAGATCAAGGTCACCAAGATGGTAAGAGGAAAAGGATTGTGTGAGCAGTTGATTCTAGGCAAGAAAAAAGGAGTATGCAATAAAGAAGAGGCTGTCTTGATAGTTCAAGATAGCCATGTGCAAGGTAGCACTCAAGAAGAGGATAATGTTGTCCCCACTCCTTACTGGACCCAAGGTATAATGCATTTCCTAAGCACAGGCCTATGCCCTCAAGAGATGAACAAAACCCAAAGAAGACACTTTAGATTGCAGGCTGTCCCATATGCCATAGTGGACAGTGTTTTATTAAAGAAAGATGTGAATGGAGTGTTGTTGAGATGCATTAGCACAAATTAGATTCATAGGGTGTTGGAAGAGTTCCATGGTGCACCAGCTGGTGATCATTTTACACCAAGAGTGACAGCTCTAAAAATTATGAAGGCTAGTTATTATTGGCCCTAGATTTTTAGTGATTACTTTGCATGGATCAAGAGGTGTAAGAATTGTGCATTCTTCACAGGAAAAGTGAGACTTGCTGCCCTTCCATTGCATCCAATCTCAGTTGACCAGCCATTCATGCAATGGGGTTTGGACTTCATTGGAGTCATTAATCCCAATTCAAGTCAAGGGCACAAATAGATTTTGACAGCCACAGACTACTTCACCAAATGGACTGAAGCAGTAGCACTCAAAGAAGCAAATGAGTCTAGCATCTTAGACTTCTATGAGGGCATAGTAACCAGATTTGGCATACCTGCTACAATAATCTCAGATAATGCATTGGCATTCATTGGATCCAAGGTGACTGAGTGGGCTATCAAGAATGGGATATACCTAAGTACTTCATCAAACTATTACCCTCAAGGTAATGGCCAGGCTGAGTCTACAAACAAGAACTTGTTGAGGATCATTAGAAGGACTCTTGATGAGAATCAAAGGTCTTGGCATACCAAACTGAAATCAGCCTTATGGGCTGATAGGATAACTCCCAAGAGATCCACAGGTAACTCTCCATTCAGGCTTGTTTATGGAAGAGAAGCAATCTTACCCATGTCACTTGAGTTGCCAATATTGGAACTCATGAAGCAGTTAGAGTTGCTAGAGTTTGGGCCCATGGAGGTGAGATATGTAGAGTTGATGGAGCTCCAAGAGATCAGAGATCAGGCATCCCAAGCAATGGAGAAGGATCAAGCTTTGATCAAGAAGACATTTGATAGGAAGGCCAAGAGTAGATCTTTCCAAGTTGGAGATCTAGTGTTAAAATGGGACGCAGATAGAGCAAAACTGGGAAGGCATTCAAAATTTGATGTCATTTGGAATGGTCACAAAGTGTAAGGATAGCAATGCCTTCCAATTGTCTTCATTAGATGGCGAAGAACTGTAGATTCCAGTCAATGGAATCTATCTAAAGCATTGCTACTAGAGGGAAATTCTCCACCTTGTAAATATTAGTTTAATTTTTCATTCCTCCAAGTGCTTGTGCACATTGTTTTGTTGTAGGTTGTTTTGCTTTCCCTAAGTGCTTTGGCACAGCTTGCTATTCCTAGGAATGTGTTTGCAGGCCTTGCTCCATCAGGTGATTTTCCATGTTCCTCTTTGCAACGTTCTAGTCAGTTGGGATATTAAATAGAGAATCAAGTGACTCCATGCCCAATGGATTGCTTCAGAAAACTGGTAACTTCATCCAGTAGGCAGATGACCCCTCTGAGCCGCCAAAATTTTTATCCCAAATGTGCCCCCTGCTCATTTTGTGGCTAACTCCTTTACATCTTTCCTTCTCTTGTGCCTTAGTCAGAATATTTTGTTTTCCAGACACTCAAAACCTTCTGGAAATGGCACCATTGGATAGAGATCTTTCTCATCTTTTCAGAAAGGTAAATTTTTCCTCCTAACTCCACGTATTTTTCAAGTTATGGCTCAGCGGAGTTTTGGTGGGAAATTTTTCCCTAGAAGGCCCGCAGCCAATCAGGAGCTGCCACGTGTCCAAGGGCGAAAAAACACCGAGCGACCCGAAGGAAAAAAATGGTCAGGAAGGGCCCACGCCCAATCAGAACATGCCATGTGGCACCTGGAGTGGTGGAGCGTGGGGAAAATTTGAAAAATGTTCCAAAGACCAAAGAGGTAAAATTTGAAATTTTTTCCCGCCGATCCGTTTTGGGCCTATTTTTGCCCTAAATCTTCAAACGGCCATAACTTTCGATCCAGAGCTTAGATTTTCACATTCTTTATATCAATGGAAATCTGGTAGAATTATCTACATGATTCTAAGGTCAATTTTACATTTTGGTTAAGTTTTGAGGGAGAAAATCAAAAAATGATTCTGGTACGCGCCCATGGACAGAACTGACGTTTCAACAACCAATTTTAATGCAAAATGGGTCACATTCTTCTCCAGCATGGTCAAAAATGTCAGGGCATGGGTTTGTAAGGACCTCCATGCTGTTTTTAATGCATTTTGGTCAATGGGGAATGGCTCCCATGTTTTTTCATGTTTTCTCTCTCCTAGGCTCGACCCATGCACTGTAAAACCCAGATTTGGCTCATTTTTCAAAGGTTGAACACCTTTATGCATAGCAAGCTTCTGTTTTCACCTTCAACAAGTGATTTTGGAAGTATCAGACCTTCGAGGGATTGTAACAAGTTTTTCTACCTCTTTGGTGTTGGAATACAAGGATTTTGATGTTGAAAATCACAATGCAGGCTCTGTGAATGCTTTTAGTCCTTTGTATGTGTTGTTTTCTTCATTTCAAACCTTTGATTATAGCTTATCAACATGTGCATGATGTTTTATGTTGCAATTTCTGATTTGTGTCAATTTGCATGAACAAGAAGTGCTCACCACTCCTTTGGTGTATCACCCTTATCAGTTTAGTTTCAATTTTTGCATTTCTTATCCCTGTCTCCTTGCAAATTAGGATAAAATTAGGATCTGAACCTCTGCAGTTGTGAAAATATAGATCTAATCAGAGGAGTTTGAGGAACCAGCCTCTAATCTGGAGATTCCTCTCTCATCTTGCAAGTCCCACACTTGGAGAGAGGTTTCAATGTCATGCAATCACACTAGATGCCCTTTAACATCAACTTAGAACCTTGATTTGCATCCAGGGGTACTACTGATTTGCAACAAAAAGAGCTCTTTTTCAGCTTTCCAGAAAGGTAAAGTTTTCCTCCTAACTCCAAGTATTTTTGAAGTTATGGCTCGGCGGAGTTTTTTGGGAAAATTTTCCCCTGAAAGGCCTGTTATCCAAAATGTGCCCCTGCTCATTTTTGTGGCTAACTCCTTGTGTTCTTACCTCTCTTCTGCCTCAGTCTCCATTTTTTATTTTTAGGCACTCAAATCTTTCTAAAAATGGCACCATTGATAGAGCTCTCTCTCAGCTTTCCAGAAAGGTAAAGTTTTCCTCTTAACTCCTCATATATTTTCAAGTTATGGCTCGGCGGATTTTTTATGGGAAATGTTCCCTTAGGAGACCCGCAGCCAATAGGAAGCCACCATGTGGCACCTGGAGTGGCTGAGTGCGGGGAAAATTTGAAAAAAATTCCAAAGACCAAACGGGTAAAAATTCAAACTTTTGCCCGATGATCCGATTTTTGCCTGTTTTTGCCCTAAATTTTCAAATCACCATATCTTTCGATCCAGAGCTCGGATTTTTGTATTCTTTATATCAATGGAAATTTGGTGAAATTATCTACAAGATTCCATGGTCATTTTTTCATTTTGGTTCAGTTTGGAGAGATAAAATCAAGAAACGTCTCTGGCACGTGGTAATGGCCAGAAATGACGTTTCAACAACAAGTTTTAATGCAAAATAGGTCGCATTCTTCTTTAGCATTGCCAAAAATGTTAGGGCATGGGTCTGTAAGGATGCCCATGTTTTTTTAATGTATCTTCATTCAATGGGGAATGGTTCCCATGTTTTCTCTCTCCTGGGCTCGATCCATGCATTGTAAAAGCCAGATTTGGCTCATTTTTTGAGGGTTGAACATTTTTTTTGGATAGCAAGCTACTTCTTTCACCTTCAACAAGTGATTTTTGTAAGTGTCAGACCATCTTCATCATTGTAACAGGTTTCTGCCTCTTTGATGTTGCAAATGCAAGGATTTTGACAGTGAAAAATGACAGTGTAGACTCTGTGATCAATTTTCAGTCCTTTGTTTGTATTGTCTTGCTTCATTTCAGACCTCTAATTACATCTTATCAGCCTGTGTATGATGTTTCATGTTGCATTTTATGAAATTGTGTCAATTTACATGAACAAGAAGTGTTCACCACTCCTTTGGTGTATCACCTATTAGTTTAGTTTCAATTTTTGCACTTTCTATCTCTGTCTCCTTGGAATTTAGAGTAGGATTAGGATTCAAACCTCTGCAATTGTGCAAATAATAGATCTGATCAGAGGAGTTTGAGGAACCAGCCTCTAATCTAGAGATTCCTCTCTCATTTTACAAGTCCCACACTTGGAGAGAGGTTTCAATGTTGTGCAATCACACTGGATGCCTGAAACATCAACTTAGAAACCTGATTTGCATCCAGGGGTGCTGCTGATTTGCAACAACAAGGCCCACAGCCAATGATATGCCGCCACATGGCACCTAGAGTGGCAGAGCACGGGTAAATTTTGGAAAATTTTCCAAATGACCAAAAAGTTGAAAAAATTTGAATTTTTTGCCCACCAACCCGATTTGGCCCTGTTTTTCCCTAAAACTTCAAATGGCCATATCTTTCGATCCGGAGCTCATTTTTACGCGTTCTTTATATCAATGGAAAGCTGGTGAAATTCTCTACAAAATTCTGGGGTCAATTTTGTATTTTGATGGAATTTGGAAAGAGAAATTTGAAAAACATCTCTGACACGTGGTGATGAACAGAAATGATGTTTCAACCACCGTTTTTAATGAAGAATGGCTCGCATTCTCTTTTAGCATAGTTAAAAATGTCAAGGAATGGGTCTATAAGAATGACCATGTTGTTTTGAATGCATTTTTGTTAATAATTGAATCTCTCCCATGTTTTCTCATGTTTCTCTCTCCTGGGCTCGTCCCTTGCACTGTAAAAGCTAGATTTGGCTCATTTTCAAAGGGTGGAACATTTTTTGTGTATTACAGGTCCCCTTTCTCACCTTAGAAGTGATTTTGGTGGAATATTAGACCTTTTCTAAGAGTTGTAAATTTATTTTTCCTCTCAGGTGTTGTAATGCAAGTGATTTTGATGATTAAAATAACAATACAGCCTCTGTGATTAGTTTTCATCCTCTGCCTATGTTGTTTGGTTAATTTCTAATCCTTCATTACAATTATTAGTTTGTGCATGAGGTTCTTTGTTGCATTTTTATGGACTGTGTCAATTTGTAGAAGTAAAAAATGCTCACCACTCCTTTGGTGCATCACCTATTAGCATTAGTTTTAGTTTATCTGCATTCTCTATCTCTGTCTCCTTTGGAATTTAGGTAGGATTAGGAATATAGAACTCTGCAACTTGTAAGTGATAAATATGACCAGAGGAATTGAGGAACCATCCTCTAAACTAGAGATTCCTTTCTCATTTTGCAAGTCCCACACTTGGGGAAAGGATTCAATGTTGTGCAATCACACTGGATGCTAGTATGATCAAACTAGAAATCTGATCAACATCCAGGGGGTGCTGCTGATTTGCCACAATAGTTTTGGCACGCCCGGTAGGACCTTAGAGGTCTTCATCTTCATTGCAAAAAAATGATGTGCATTTGTTACAAGTTGTTTGCTTAAAAGAGCTATAAATTACACATTTGGCGACTACAAGGAAGAAGAATCAACTGGTTTTAGCAGTGCATCCCTGAAAACTCATGAGAAGAATCACTACAAGGTCAAGAGCTGGAGAAGAAGAGGTGCTGTTTGAATATCTACAATTATCTCCAAGAATAAGGTAAAGTGGGAGGAGAATCCAAAGGTCTTCATCTCCACCAAATAGAACTCTCTCAACTCCTCCACCTGGTAGGCCTTTCATTCAATCAACAAGGGTTCTAAGGCCAATCAGAATGGCACAAAATAACCCCTATGTCAATTTCACTGGAAACAGTCCACTTGCTCTCAATGCACAAAATCCAATCCCAGTTGCAGAATTGAAGAACATTCCATACTTCACTGGAGAAAATCAGACCACTCCTGGTGATCATGTTAAGGAATTGCTAACATTTGTGCAATCCATGAGATCAATGAGATGCAAGTTACTGTCAAACTGCTGGCATCTTCATTCAAAGGGAAAGCTTTGCAATGGTTCAGGAGTCTTGCCTCAGGTTCTATTCAAAATTAGAATCAGCTATGTATATCCCTCCATGAGCAGTTTGGGGAAAAGGAAGACAACTTGTCCCTTTTGGAGTAGCTGACAACTACCAAAAGAGCTCCCAATGAGCAACTGACTGATTTTAATTTCAGATTTCAAAGGACTTGGGAGAGAATTCCAGTGGTAGTCAGGCCAACAATAGAAGGTGCTTTTCTTTATTACCTTAAAGCTTTAAATTATGATATTTCTATGTTAATTCAGTCCATGGGAGGCACAACTATCCCCATTGCTTATAGCATTGCCATTAGAGCTGAAAATTGTTTGATTCAAGCTGGCAAGCTAGCTCCTAGGCCTCCAATGCCATTATTTCCAAGTTTAGAGAGCCCAAGTACTAGCCAAGTACCTAATTTAGCTTCTATTCCCACTCCTAGAAATTAGAATTCAAGTGAAGCTTCCACTTCATCTTCTAGTGCCTCAAATGAACTTCAAGAAGTCATGAAGCAATTGCAAAATCTAGGTAATGAGCTGGTTACACTCAAAAGGTAGCAAGCTCAAGGTTTTAGACCTTCTTTCTAGCCCCAAGCTCAGCCTAACAGGCAGCCATATCAACCCCAAAGACCACCCAATCTAGTTCTAAATCTAAATCAAGCAAGGCCTCCTACCAACAGACCATTTCAGCCCTATAATCCCAATGCTACATCTACATCTAAAGCATTAGTGCTAGTACAAAACAATATGGATCAAGAGTATGATTGGTGTTTCCCATGCAATGAACCTCATAACCAGTCCATGTGCTTCAACGATGCCTTGAATCAAGCATTAATGGTGACAAAAACTGGTGTGGGGGTGAAGTTAGTCAAAGAAATGACCAGTAACAAGAAACATTCCAACAGCAATCAACTTATAATTGGTCCAGAAATAATAACAAATGATACCACACTTGTAAACTGGCATGCAGGAGATTTTTGTGGCATGAACCAGATAGTTTCCCAAAGTGTTATGCAGCTAACACAAGGTTAAAGAGAAGAAATTTGGGTGAAGAATAGCCATTGGCCCCAAGTAATTCACGACCTTCTATCACTCCACAAATATTTGGCAAGCAAAATGCAATCCCAAGCACACAAGGACTGCCTAAAACAGTTCCTAGGCCAACTCAAATGCCAATTATTGCTACCCATATACAAGGAATGAATGTGCAGGCTAAGGGAAAGCAAAAGGATACTTCATTCCCATTCAATATCATTGATCAAATGAAGAAGACAAATGTAAACATATCAATGTGGGAATCACTATCTATCCCAGGCCAAAGAGATTTGCTACAAGCTGTCATGAAGGATTGGTCAACTTTAAATCAACAAGTCCAAATGTAAGAGAAGGTGCTTACAAATACTACCTATCCTGAGGGGAATCATGGAGGACAGCAAGGTAAGATGTTGAAGCCCCCTCCATTCTATGTTTCATTGATCATTGGGAACCAATTAGTACATAATTACATGATAGATTCCGGGGAAAGTAGTTCAATAATGGCCAAGCAAATAGCTGATCAGTTGGGAATTCAGTATGAAAAATATCCAAAGGGGTGGTACAGTTGGATGGGACATCAGTAACAACAGTTGGAGTGATTAAAAAAGTGAGTCTTACTTTACATGCCCCCAATGTGGTTGTTTTTTAAGATGTCTCAGTAATAGACAAATTCCACCACTCTTTGCCCTATGTTTGTCAAGGGATTTCACAGCTAAGATTGGAGGTTACTTATCTTGATTGGTCACACATATTGTTCAGAATAAGATATGGAACCAAAGCCACAATCAGTTTTGAACCTATTGGAAACTTTCACATTGAGCCTTACACCCCAAGTCAGATAAATGCCAATTAAACCTGTTTGATCAAGAGTGATCACCCAAGCACTGATGAAGCTGACACCAAGGTCGGAAGTATCCTAGATCTAACTCTTGATGAATGGGCAAAAAAGGTGCATGCTTTTGATCTTTATCAAGAAATAAAAGAATCTAATTTAGGATTTTATTGCATGCATGAAGAAAATCAGCCTATCCCTAGCATCACCAAGCCAGACCACAAGGATGACAATGAGGTATGGCAGTTGTTTTTTGATGGATCAAGGAGTAGACAAGGTGTAGGAGGGGGAGCCGTGTTGGTTTCATCTCAAGGAGTTAAGTATTATTTATCTTTTAGATTTCATTTTGCATGCTCTAATAACATTGTTGAATATGAAGCCTTGGTGCAAGGACTGCATTGGGCAATCAAGAGAGGAATAAAGAACTTGCAAGTCTTTGGTGATAGTGAGTTGATTGTCAACCAAGTCAAGGTGCAGCATGCTATCAAGAATGATCTACTCAAGTGCTATAAGAACAGGGTGTGGGACCTCATTGAATCCATTTTGAGGGATTTGGCATCAAATCCATTCCTAGGAAAGAGAACCAAGCTACTGACAGGCTTGCAGCAGTTAGGGCAGCCTTTGACATTGTGGAGAGCATTCAAAAAACAAGGTACTCCAAACATCCATGTGATTGTAAGGCCTTGGAGGCTAAACAACTAATGTTTGTTTTGGCAAGTGTTTGAAAATTCAGAAAATCATCCATTTCTTACAAGAAGAGGGAATTCTCAACCAAAAATCAGGAAAAGCTTGAGCATTTATGGTGACTGGTTCAGCTGAGAACCAACAAACTACCTTCTGAGGATTGTTATTTGGAGTCACAATCCTAATGCATCAGGGATTTGAATTAATTCTGGGTAACATGCAAATGAAGGAAGAAGATTCAGTGTCCATCTCGGTAGAGAAGGAAAATCACTCCAAGTTGGCAAGATGACAACTAAGCAAGAAAGGTATGATTTATACAACTTTGTCAAGAATTCCTTGATGTGTAAATTGAATCTATGAATTTGAAAGGTTTCAATCCCGGCCAACTCAGCCGACTTGAACTGGATCCAAATACTAAGCCCATCAGGCTAAAAACAAAGGCTAGTCAACCAACATGGAGCCTCCCATGAAAAGAATTGAAATAAGTTGATAGAATCAAGAATCATTGTTCCAAATCAAAATTCTAGTTTTGCCAACACAACTAGTCAGAAAGAAGAGTTGACAAATCAGAACTGTGTCCCACTTTAGAGATTTGAATAGAGCATCTTTTTGAATGAATTACCCACTTCCTAGAATGGAGAAAATTTTACCTAAGTTGTTGCTGGCTCAGAAACTACTTGATGGCTATTCAGGGTACAATCATATTATGGTCTTTCTTCTTTTGAGTGTTCAAGATAACCTGACAACCAAATGGAAACCGCTATGCATTAATAGAAAATGCCATTACTTTAATGGAGCTACCTTCCAAAGAGAAATGGACATGGCGTTCAAAGGTTTGATTAACAACATATGCTGATATATTTTGATTCTCACTATTTTTTGAAAAAGTACAGCAGACCACCTTCCCATTTGAGACGAGTATTCCTAAGGTGTAGAAGATTTGGAGTCTCACTTAAATCCTAAAAAATATAAAAAATTCTACCCATGAAGGAAAAATCCTTGGCCACATTGTCTCCAAGAAGGATTAGCAATTGATCCAGAAAGACTTTGAAAAATAAGAGCACTGCCATTACAAGCCACAAGAAGGCCCTCAAACAGTTTCTTGGGGAGAATAAATTTTTCTCAGAATCGGAGGTTTGTCCCAAATTTTGTATTTGTTAGGCCTACACCAAGATGTTGAAAAGCATGGCTTTCAAGTGGATAGCAAAAGGCAAGGAAAGTTTTCAAGCAATCAAAGAAGCCATCTCTCAAGCCCCAACTCTCATCAACCCGGATTTCTCCAAGGATTTCATCCTCTATGCATTTGGGGGGGATGACACTATTTCTGTAATTTTGGTATAGCGGAACAAGGACAATGATGAACAGCTAATTTCTTGGATCCCAAAGCCTGGAGGGCTATGAGGTGAATATTCTTTCATTGAGAAGTTTTCTTGTAGAATCAGAATCTGAAGAAGAAGCATTTAGTCTCAAACAACAAGGTGACTATTGTTGGTTTCTCATGCGGGGGTTAAAGTTCCTCCTCAAAAAGACTTGAATGAAAAGGAGTAGGTTAGATGAAAGAGATGGTAATATGACATAGAGATCAAGGTCACCAAAAATGGTCAGAGGAAAAGGATTGTGTGAGCAGCTAATTTTGAGCAAACTAAAGAAGTCATGCAATGAGAAAGATGCTATTTGGCGTTGCAAGACAGCCTTCTTTGAGCAAGGAAGCACTCAAGAGGAAAATAATTGTCCCCATTCCTTACTAGACCCAAAGTGGATAATGCACTTCCTAAGCATAGGCCTATGCCCTACTCAGAGATGAACAAGACCTGTTGTTGCAAATCAGCAGCACCCCTGGATGCAAATCAAGGTTCTAAGTTGATGTTTAGGGCATCCAGTGTGATTGCACAACATTGAAACCTCTCTCCAAGTGTGGGAATTGCAAAATGAGAGAGGAATCTCTAGATTAGAGGCCAGTTCCTCAAACTCCTTTGATTAGATCTATTATTTGCACAACTGCAGAGGTTCAGATCCTAATTTTATCCTAATTTGTAAGGAGACAGGGATAAGAAATGTAAAAATTAAAACTAAACTGATAAGGGTGATACACCAAAGGAGTGGTGAGCACTTCTTTCTCATGAAAATTGACACAAATCAGAAATTGCAACATAAAACATCATGCACAGGTTGATAAGCTGTAAACAAGGGTTTGAAATGAAGCAAACAACACATACAAAGGACTGAAAGCATTCACAGAGCCTGCATTGTGATTTTCAACATCAAAATCCTTGTATTCCAACACCAAAGAAGCAAAAAAACCTATTACAATCCCTGGAAGGTCTGATACTTGCCAAAATCACTTGTTGAAAGTGAAAACAGAAGCTTGCTATGCAAAAAAGGTGTTCCACTTTGAAAAATGAGCCAAATCTGGCTTTTACAGTGCATGGGTCGAACCCAGGAGAGAGAAAATGTGAAAAAACATGGGAGCCATTCCTCATTGACCAAAATACATTAAAAATAGCATGGGTGACCTGACAAACCCATCCCCCAACATTTTTGACCATGCTGGAGAAGAATGCGACCCATTTTACATTAAAATTGGTTGTTGAAACGTCAGTTCTATCCATGGGCACGTACCAGAAGTGTTTTTTGATTTTGTCCCTCCAAACTGAACCAAAATTCAAAATTGACAATGGAATTTTAGAGATAATTTCACCAGCTTTCCATTGATATAAAGAACGTGAAAATCTGAGCTCTGGATCGAAAGTTGTGGCCATTTGAAGATTTAAGGCAAAAACAGGCCAAAATCGGATCGACGGGCAAAAAATTTGAATTTTTACCCGTTTGGTCTTTGGAACATTTTTCAAATTTTCCCCGCACTCCACCATTCCAGGTGCCACATGGCACGTTTTGATTGGGCGCAGGCCCTTCCTGACCATTTTTTCCTTCGGGTTGCTTGGTGTTTTTCGCCCTTGGACACGTGGCAGCAACTGATTGGTCGCGGGCCTTGTAAGGGAAAATTTCTCACAAAAAATCTCACTGAGCCATAACTCGAAAAATTCGTGGAGTTAAGAGGAAACATTTACCTTTCTGGAAAGTTGAGAAATATCTCTATCTAATGGTGTCATTTCTAGAAGGTTTTGAGTGCATAACAAGTAAAAATTTATGACTGAGGCACAATAGAAGGAAAGAATGAAAGGGAGTTAGCCACAAAATGAGCAGGGGGCACATTTGGATAACAATTTTGGTGACTCAGAGGGGTCATCTGCCTGTTGGATGAATAATCAGTATCCTGAAGCAATCCATTGGTCATGGAGTCATGAGTAGTAGCCTGAAAACTGATATGAACTTTGAAAACTTCCCTCTGAACTGCTTGAATCCCACTGGACATGGAGTTGTTCCCACCAAAATGCCATCAAAATGAACTGTACAAGAGCGAAACCAACAGCACCAAAACTATGTACAAACTGAAAATCATACATGCTCAAAATGGAACATGCAGAGTGTGCACAAGCACTTCTTCTACTGAAATCAAACCTACCTACTCTACTCTAACTGGAAGCAAAGGTGAGCTAAACGAACCCTACAACTGGTTGTGTAAAATAGCTTCCTTTCTTCAAAATTGGCAGCCATGTAAATGATTTGGAGCTGAGTATGGCTGACTGGATGAGTGGAAAATCAACAAGAAGCTGGTCTTCTACCCAAATTAGCAAGGTGTAAACTAAAAACAAATCCAATACCTCTTTTGGTTGCTCTGCATTTGGATTGGAGAGGTATGACAGCTGATCCTTGGATCTTTACAGCTCATCCTCATGCTTAGAAGCAAGCATGACTGGTTATGGCTTCTCCTTTGGCTCCAATGAAGCCAAATACCTAATTGGGAAAGGTCTGATCCATTGAGTATGCCCATAATTCTGATTTTCAACTCCAAGAATGGAGTTCTCTTGTAGACCTTGAATGGATGGTGTGGAAGCAATGGTAGAACCCTTCTGCCCTTTCTCTTCCTCCAATGAAGGACATGAAAGATTAAAATCTTACAATCTTGGTTCCAAAGAGCTTCTATAAGATGTAGGCTACTGCAAATGAATACTCTCCTCTATGACAGCAGGCCCTTTTGTTTGGAAGATGGATGATGAAAGAGAGAATGGTGGAAACTCAACCGGTTCTTCTTCATCAAAACAGTCCTCCAAATCAGAAAGGTAAACTACCTCATTGTTGTCCTATTGCAAATGTTCAACCTCTCCCATGGCGTTCTCTTGATCTGTAACTTGATCACCATGGTTTCTTTCATCCTCCAGTATTGAGTTTGAGGGATCAAACTCTTCTTCAGCATTAGAACTTGAGAGAGATGAAGTAGAGAGAAGAACTGAAGGTTCTTCTATAACCTGCTTTGTGCTCAAAGCCTTTGGATCTGCACTTTTCTCCCCCACAGCTGGAATGTGCTCCTCTTCTTTTGGATTTGGAGCAGCTTCTCCTTTCTCTTGCTGTTCCTCATGACTAATTTTTGTAATTTGAATTGGATCAACATTTCCTTCAAATAGGGTGCCAACATGGACACTATATTCTGAACAAATTGATTGCTGATTTGCAACTCCTTTTTGCTCTTCTTCTGCTACAACAAAATCAGTCCTGACCACCATTTGTTCTTTAACTCCAACCTCTTCTGAAGGTTTCATCAGCAAAGGGATCTTCTTCATCCCAAATTTAAGAGCCCAACTCTTCAAAATTTGAATTTCTTCATCCTTGTTTGGCTTCTCTTTTTGCTGTCCTTCATGACTGATTTTTGTAATTTTTTGTGGTGGTGGAGGAGGTAAAACCTCTTGTTTCTTTGGAGAAGAGGGTGTTTCATTTAGCTCTTGTGGAGGGGATGACTGTTTGGAAGGGAAAATGATAGAAGAATTGAGATGAGGTTGAAGACTAAGGGGTGGAGAAATGGATTCAACACTTGGGACAACAGATGGAGAGTTTAAAACTTGACACTGCTGAGATAAAACAAAATGTGAAAGAGGAAAAGAAAAGGCATGAGATGGTGTGCTTACCCATTGACAAGGTTGCTGAATACTCCTCTCATACACCTCTATTCCTTCAATCCACTTTGTAAGCAATGGCAGTGTTGCAATCATGAAGTCAAGCTTCTCTTGAGGGCTGTAATGCCTTGGGAAAGGTCCCACCCATGGACAGGGTGCTCCACAACCGATTCCAAATGCTTTCATTTGTGCTTGAGCCCTGGATTACACCATGTTTACCTCCATCTTTTGGATTTTCTCCAACAGATCAGCATCTTGCATCTGATTGTCTTCATTGTATGCACACCCTTGCTCTTGGAAAGCTCCATAGCCAAACTAATTTTGGCATTGCTGCTCATATGAGTATGTTTGCTGATTTTGAATTTGTTTAAAATGCTGATTTGGAGGATTTAAAAAACATGTTGGAGGTGGGAAACATTGCTGTTGTTGTAATTGTGAGTTCCATGATGGAAATGAAGTCATGATTGCACAACTTCATGGAATGGAAAAGAATGAAAGAGATGGAAAGAATAATGGATGGAAATGGATGAAAAATAGGTCTGCAACTTCAGAAATGGGTTGCTGATCAGATGGAGTCACCAGATGTGTTTGCAAGTGCCTCCAAAGGCTGAAATATTCACAGGAACACAACAACCTATAAAAGATGAAGTGGAAGACCTCTAAGGTCCCACCGGGCATGCCAAAACTATTGTTACAAATCAGTAGCACCCCTAGATGCAAATCAAGGTTCTAAGTTGATGTTTAGGGCATCTAGTGTGATTGCACAACATTGAAACCTCTCTCCAAGTGTAGGACTTGCAAGATGAGAGAGGAATCTCCAGATTAGAGGCTAGTTCCTCAAACTCCTCTAATTAGATCTATTATTTGCACAACTGCAGAGGTTCAGATCCTAATTTTATCCTAATTTGCAAGGAGACAGGGATAAGAAATGCAAAAATTAAAACTAAATTGATAAGGGTGATACACCAAAGGAGTGGTGAGCACTTCTTGCTCATGTAAATTGACACAAATCAGAAATTACAACATAAAACATCATGCACAGGTTGATAAGTTGTAATCAAGGGTTTGAAATGAAGCAAACAACACATACAAAGGACTGAAAGCATTCATAGAGCCTGCATTGTGATTTTCAATATCAAAATCCTTTTATTCCAACACCAAAGAGGCAGAAAAACCTATTACAATCCCTGGAAGGTGTGATACTTGCCAAAATCACTTGTTGAAAGTGAAAACAAAAGCTTTTTGTGTAAAAAAGGTGTTCCACTTTGAAAAATGAGCCAAATCTGGATTTTACAGTGTATGGGTCAAACCCAGGAGAGAGAAAATGTGAAAAAATGTGGGAGCCATTCCTCATTGACCAAAATACATTAAAAACAGCATGGGTGACGTGACAGACCCATCCCCCGACATTTTTGACCATGCTGGAGAAGAATGCGACCCATTTTGCATTAAAATTGGTTGTTAAAACGTCAGTTCTGTCCATGGGCCCTTCCTGACCATTTTTTCCTTTGGGTCGCTTGGTGTTTTTTTTCCCTTGGACACATGGAAGCTCCTGTTTGGCTGCGGGCCTTGCAAGGGAAAATTTCCCACAAAAACTCCGCCGAGCCATAACTTGAAAAATACATGGAGTTAGGAGGAAAAATTTACCTTTCTGGAAAGTTGAGAAATCTCTATCCAATGGTGTCATTTCCAAAAGGTTTTGAGTGCCTAAAAAGTAAAAATTTATGACTGAGGCACAATAGAAGGAAAGAATGAAAGGGAGTTAGCCACAAAATGAGCAGGGGGCACATTTGGATAACAAGACCCAAAGAAGACACTTCAAATTGCAGGCTATCTCATATGCCCTTGTTGATGGTGTTTTGTTCAAAAGAGATGTGAATGGAGTACTACTGAGATGCATTGGTACAAATCAGACTCATATGGTGTTAGAAGATTTCCATGGTGGACCAGCTGGTGGTCATTTTACACCAAGAGTGACAGCTCTAAAGATCATGAGGGCTGGTTATTATTGGCCCAAATTTTTCAATGATTGCTACGCATGGATCAAGAGATGCAAGAATTGTGCATTCTTCATAGGTAAAGAGAGGCTAGCTACCCTCCCATTGCATCAAATTTCAGTTGACCACCCATTCATGTAATGGGGTTTATACTTCATTGGAGTTATTAATCCCAATTCAAGCCAAGGGAACTGTTGTTGTGAATCAGCAACACCCCTAGATGTAAATCAAGTTTCTAAGTTGATGTTTTAGGCATCTAGTGTGATTGTACAACATTGAAACCTCTCTCCAAGTGTGGGACTTGTAAAATGAGAGAGGAATCTCCAGATTAGAGGTTGGTTCCTCAAACTCCTCTGATCAGATCTATTATTTACACAACTGCAGAGGTTCAAATCCTAATTTTATCTTAATTTGCAAGGAGACAGGGATAAGAAATGTAAAAATTAAAACTAAACTGATAAGGGTGATACACCAAAGGAGTGGTGAGCACTTCTTGCTCATGTAAAATGACACAAATCAGAAATTACAACATAAAACATCATGCACAGGTTGATAAGCTGTAATCAAGGGTTTGAAATGAAGCAAACGACACATACAAAGGACTGAAAGCATTCACAGAGCCTGCATTGTGATTTTCAACATCAAAATCCTTGTATTCCAACACCAAAGAGGTAGAAAAACCTGTTACAATCCATGGAAGGTCTGATACTTGCCAAAATCACTTGTTGAAAGTGAAAACAGAAGCTTGCTGTGCAAAAAAAGTGTTCCCCCTCAAGAAATGAGCCAAACCTGGCTTTTACAATGCATGGGTCGAGCTCAGGAGAGAGAAAATGTAAAAAACATGGGAGCCCATTCCTCATTGATTGCAAATGCATTAAAACAGTAAGGAGGACCTTATAAACCCATACCCTGTCATTTTTGACCATGCTGGAGAAGAATGCGACCCATTTTGTATTAAATTTGGTCGTTGAAATGTCATTTCTGTCCATGGGCGCGTACCAGAAGCATTTTTTGATTTTATCCCTCCAAAATGAACCAAAATTGAAAATTGATCATGGAATCTTGTAGATCATTTCACCAGCTTTCCATTGATATAAAGAACGTGAAAATTTGAGCTCTGGATCGAAAGTTATGGTGATTTTAAGTTTTAGGGCAAAAATAGGCCAAAATCGGATCACTTTGATATTTTTGAGTTGGACACGTGGCAAGTTTTGATTGGCTGTGGACCTTGCAAGGGAAAATTTCTCAAAACTCCGCTGAGCCATAACTTGAGAAATACGTGGAGTTAGGAGGAAATATTTACCTTTCTAGAAAGTTGAGAAAGAGCTCTATCCAATGGTGTCATTTCCAGAAGGTTTTGAGTGCCTAAAAAGTAAAAATTTATGACTGAGGCACAATAGAAGGAAAGAATGAAAGGGAGTTAGCCACAAAATGACTAGGGGGCACATTTGGATAATAGGCACAAGTGGATTTTAACAGCCACAGATTACTTCACTAAGTGGACTGAAGCAGTAGCACTCAAGGAAGCAAATGAATCTAGCATCCTAGATTTCTATGAGGGAATAGCAACTAGATTTGGCGTACTTGCTACAATAATATCATATAATGCATTGACATTCATTGGGTCCAAGGTGACTGAATGGGCTGTCAAGAATGGGATCTACCTAAGTACTTCATCAAACTATTACCCTCAGGGTAATGGCCAGGCTGAGTCTACAAACAAGAACTTGTTGAGGATCATTAGGAGGACTCTTGATGAGAATTAGAGGTCTTGGCATACCAAACTGAAATCAGCCTTATGGGCTGATAGGATAACTCCCAAGAGATCCACAGGTAACTCTCCATTTAGGCTTGTCTATGGAAGAGAAGCAATCTTGCCCATGTCTCTTGAGTTGCCAACATTGGAACTCATGAAACAGTTGGAGTTGTTGGAATTTGAGCCCATGGAGGTGAGATATGCAGAGTTGATGGAGCTTCAGGAGATCAGAGATCAGGCATCCCAAGCAATGGAGAAGGATCAAGCTTTGATCAAGAAGACCTTTGACAGGAAGGCCAAGAGTAGATATTTCTAGGTTGGAGATCTAGTGTTAAAATGGGATGTAGATAGAGAAAAACTGGGAAGGCATTCAAAATTTGATGCCATTTGGAGTGGCCCATACATGGTCACAAAGTGCAAGAACAACAATGCTTTCCAATTATCTTCATTGTATGGTGAAGAACTGCAGATTCCAGTCAATGGAATCTATCTCAAGCATTGCTTCTAAAGGGAAATTCTCCACCTTGTAAATATTAGCTTAGGTTTCCATTCCTTCAAGTGTTTGTGCACATTGTTTTGTTGTAGGTTAGTTTTGCTTTCCCTAAGTGCTTTGGCACAGCTTGCTGTCCTTGGAGATGTTTTCCAGTCCTTGCTTCCATCAGGTGATATTCCATCTTCCTCATTGCAACATTCTAAGTCAGTTGGGGTTCCAAATAGAAAAATTGATGACTCCATGCCCAATGGACTGCTTCAGGCAACTGGTAATTTCATTTAGTAGGGAGATGACCCCTCTGAGTTGCCAAAATTGTTATCCAAAATGTGCCCCTGCTCATTTTCGATGGCTAACTCCTTGTGTTCTTGCCTCTCTTGTGCCTCAGTCTCCACTTTTTGGTTTTTAGGCACTAAAATCTTTCTGGAAATGGCACCATTGGATAGAGCTCTCTCTCAGCTTTCCAGAAAGGTAAAGTTTTCCTTCTAACTCCTCATATTTTTCAAGTTATGGCTCGGTGGAGTTTTTGTGGGAAATTTTCCCCCTTGGAAGGCCGTAGCCAATAGGAAGCTGCCACGTGTCCCAAGAGGTGGCGGAGCACGGGGATTTTTGAAAAAAATTTCCAAATGCAAAAAAGAGGTAAAATTCAAAAAAAAATTCCGCCGATCCGTTTTGGGCCTGTTTTTGCCCTAAATCTTCAAACGGCCATAACTTTCGATCTAGAGCTCAGATTTTCGTGTTCTTTATATCAATGGAAAGATGGTGAAATTATCTACATGATTCCATGGTAAATTTTGAATTTTGGTTTAGTTTTGAGGGAGAAAATCAAAAAATGCTTCTGGTACGCGCCTATGGACAGAACTGACGTTTCAACAACCAATTTTAATGCAAAATGGGTCGCATTCTTCTCCAGCATGGTCAAAAATGTCGGGGGATGGGTCTATCAGGTCACCCATGCTGTTTTTATTATATTTTGGTCAATGAGGAATGGATCCCACGTTTTTTCACATTTTCTCTCTCCTGGGCTCGACCCATGCATTGTAAAAGCTAGATTTGGCTCATTTTTTGAGGGGGGAACACCTTTTTTGCACAACAAGCTTCTGTTTTCACTTTCAACAAGTGATTTTGGCAAGTATCAGACCTTCTAGGGATTGTAACAAGTTTTTCTGGCCTCTTGGGTGTTGGAATACAAGGATTTTGATGTTGAAAATCACAATGCAGGCTCTGTGAATGCTTTCAGTCCTTTGTATGTGTTGTTTGCTTCATTTCAAACCCTTGTTTAAAGCTTATCAACCTGTACATGATGTTTTATGTTGCAATTTCTGATTTGTGTCAATTTGCATGAGCAAGAAGTGCTCACCACTCCTTTGGTGTATCACCCTTATCAGTTTAGTTTTAATTTTTTGCATTTCTTATCCCTGTCTCCTTGCAAATTAGGATAAATTAGGATCTGAACCTCTGTAGTTGTGTAAATAATAGATCTAATCAGAGGAGTTTGAGGAACCAGCCTCTAATATGGAGATTCCTCTCTCATCTTGTAAGTCCCATACTTGGAGAGAGGTTTCAACATTGTGCAATCACATTGGATGCCCTAAACATCAACTTAGAACCTTGATTTGCATCTAGGGGTGCTGCTGATTTGCAACAACAGTACCAGTAAAGGAAAAGGAGGAGGAGTTAGCCAAAAATAAGAATGTGCTTATTTTGGATAACACTTTTGGTGACTCAGAGGAGTCATCTACCTGCTAGATGAATGATCAGTGGCCTTTGGAGCATCCATTGGGCATGGATTCAAGCCTGATAAACTGATTCTAATATGAACTCTGAAATTATGACCTTTGAGCCACTTGGAAACCCACTGAAACTTGGAGTTGATCTTTACCAAAATTTCACTGAAATGAACTGTTCAAGAGCAAAAAAACAACACCAAAAACTATGTACAAACTGAAAATCATACATGCTCCAAATGGAACATGCAAAGTGTGCAAAATCACTTCTTCTATTGAAAGCAAACCTACCTACTCTACTCTAACTGGAAGCGAAGGTGGGATAAACAATCCCTGCAACTGGTTGGGAGAAATAGCTTCCCTTCCTCAAAAATGGCAGCCATGCAATTGATTTGGCACTGAACATGGCTGGTTGGATGAGTGGAAAATCAACAAGAAATTGGTCTTCTACCAAAATTAGCAAGGTATCAGCTGGAGAAAAATAAAATACCTCTTTTAGTTGCTCTGCATTTGGATTGAAGAGGCATTGCAATTGATCTTTGGTACTTTGAAAATCATCCTCATACTCAGGAGTAAGCATGACTGGTTGTGGCTTCTCCTTTGGCTCCAATGAAGCCAAATACCTTATTGGGCAAGGTCTGATCCATTGAGTATGCCCATAATTCTGATTTTCAACTCCAAGAATGGAGTTCTCTTGTAGACCTTGAATGGATGGTGTGGAAGAAATGGTAGAACCCTTCTGCCCTTTCTCTTCCTCCAATAAAGGACATGAAAGATTAAAATCTTCCAATCTTGGTTCCAAAGAGCTTCTATAAGATGCAGGTTGCTGCAAATGAATACTCTCCTCCATGACAGCAAGGCTCTTGTGTTTGGAAGATGGATGATGAAAGAGAGAATGGTGGAAACTCAACCAGTTCCTTCTTCATCAATACATTCTTCCAAATCAGACAGATAAACTGCCTCATTGATGTCCTGCTGCAAATGTTCAACCTCTCCCATGACGTTCTCTTGATCTGTAACTTGATCACCATGGTTTCTTTCATCCTCCAGCATTGAGTTTGAGGGATCAAACTCTTCTTCAGTACTTAGAACTTGAGAGAGATGAAGTAGAGAGAAGAACTGAAGGTTCTTCTATAACTTGCTTTGTGCTCAAAGCTTTGGATCTGCACTTTTCTCCCCCACAGCTGGAATGTGCTCCTCTTCTTTTGGATTTGGAGCAGCTTCTCCTTCCTCTTGCTATCCCTCATGAAGTTTGATTTTTGCAAGTTTGAATTGGATCAGCATTTCCTTCAAATAGGGTGCCAACATGGACACTATATTCTGAACAAATTGATTGCTTGATCTGCAACTCCTTTTTTCTCTTCTTCTGCTGCAACAAAATCAGTCCTGACCACCATTTGTTTCTGTAACTCCAACCTCTTTTGAAGGTTTTATCAGCAAAGGGATCTTCTTCATCCCAAATTTAAGAGCCCAACTCTTCAAAATTTGAATTTCTTCATCCTTGTTTGGCTTCTCTTTTTGCCCTTCATGACTGATTTTTGGGTAATTTTTTGTGGTGGTGGAGGAGGGTAAAACCTCTTGTTTCTTTGGAGGAGAGGGGTGTTTCATTTAGCTCTTGTGGAGGGGGATGACTGTTTTGGAAGGGAAAAGGACAGAAGAATTGAGATGAGGTGGAAGACTAGGGGGTGGAGAAATGGATTCAACAGTTGGGACAGCAGATGGAGAGTTTAAAACTTGACACTGCTGAGATAAAATAGATTAGGAAAGAGGAAAAGAAAAGGCATGAGATGGTGTGCTTACCCATTGACAAGGTTGCTGAATACTCCTCTCATACACCTCTATTCCTTCAATCCACTTTGTAAGAAGGCAGCATTGCAATCATGAAGTCAAGCTTCTCTTGAGGGCTGAATGCCTTGGGAAAGGTCCCACCCATGGACAAGGTGCTCCACAACCAATTCCAAATGCTTTCATTTGTGCTTGAGCCCTGGATTGCACCATGTTTACCTCCATCTTTTGGATTTTCTCCAACAGACCAGCATCTTGCATCTGATTGTCTTCATTGTATGCACACCCTTGCTCTTGGAAAGCTCCATAGCCAAACTGATTTTGGCATTGCTGCTCATATGGGTATGTATGCTGATTTTGAATTTGTTCAAAATGCTGATTTGGAGGATTTAAAAAACATGTTGGAGGTGGGAAACATTGCTTGCTCTTGTAAATGTGAGTTCTATGATGGAAATGAAGTCATGATTGCAAAACTTCATGGAATGGAAAAGAATGAAAGAGATGGAAAGAATAATGGATGGAAATGGATGAAAAACAGGTCTGCAACTTCAGAAATGGGTTTGCTGATCAGATGGAGTCACCAGATGTGTTTGACAAGTGCCTCTAAAGGCTGAAATCTTCACAGGAACACACCAACCTACAAAAAGATGAAGCGAAAGACCTCTAAGGTCCCATCGGGTGTGCCAAAAACTGTTGTTGCAAATCAGCAGCACCCCTGGATGCAAATCAAGTTTCTAAGTTGATGTTTCAGGACATCCAGTGTGATTGCACAACATTGAAACCTCTCTCCAAGTGTGGGACTTGTAAAATGAGAGAGGAATCTCCAGATTAGAGGCTGGTTCCTCAAACTCCTCTGATTAGATCTATTATTTGCATAACTGCAGAGGTTCAGATCCTAATTTTATCTTAATTTGCAAGGAGACAGGGATAAGAAATGCAAAAATTAAAACTAAACTGATAAGGGTGATACACCAAAGGAGTGGTGAGCACTTTTTGCTCATGCAAATTGACACAAATCAGAAATTGCAACATAAAACATCATGCACAGGTTGATAAGCTGTAAACAAGGGTTTGAAATGAAGCAAACAACACATATAAAGGACTGAAAGCATTCACAGAGCCTGCATTGTGATTTTCAACATCAAAATCCTTGTATTCCAACACCAAAGAGGCAGAAAAACCTATTACAATCCCTGGAAGGTCTGATACTTGCCAAAATCACTTGTTGAAAGTGAAAACAGAAGCTTGTGTGTGCAAAAAAAGTGTTCCCCCCTTTGAAAAATGAGCCAAATCTGGCTTTTACAGTGCATGGGTCGAGCCCAGGAGAGAGAAAATGTGAAAAAAACATGGGAACCATTCCCCATTGACCAAAATGCATTAAAAAAAAACATGGAGGTACCTTACAAACCCATGCCCTGACATTTTTGACCATGTTGGAGAAGAATGCGACCCATTTTGCATTAAAATTGGTTGTTGAAACGTCAGTTCTGTCCATGGGCGTGTACCAGAAGAGTTTTTTGATTTTCTCCCTCCAAACTGAACCAAAATTCAAAATTGACCATGGAATCTTGTAGATAATTTCACCAGCTTTCCATTGATATAAAGAATGCAAAAATCCAAGCTCTGGATCGAAAGTTATGGCGATTTGGAGTTTTATGGTAAAAACAGGGCAAAATCGGATCTCTTTGATATTTTTGACTAAAAATAGACATGTGGCGAGGCAAGAGTTAGCCATCCAAAATGAGCAGGGGTTTTGATTGGCTGCGGACCTTGCAAGGGAAAATTTCCCACAAAAACTCCACTGAGCCATAACTTGAAAAATACGTGGAGTTAGGAGGAAATCTTTACCTTTCTAGAAAGCTGAGAAAGATCTCTATCCAATGGTGTCATTTCCAAAAGGTTTTTGAGTGCCTAAAAAGTAAAAATTTATGACAGAGGCACAATAGAAGGAAAGAATGAAAGGGAGTTAGCCACAAAATGAGAAGGGGCACATTTGGATAACAAACATGGCATGTGAGCACACACACACTCATCTACATGTTTAACAGTCTGCACAAGTTGAGGAGCTCGCCACACTTGGCTCGCGCACGTAACGCACGCATGTACATGTTACTTCTCCTCACATTTCACACCTATGCAGACGCATACTCACTCCATCATGCACTATTGGTTTTTTTCCAGCACATGCACACGCACATGCTTCTAAGGCACATTGCCACCACTCAAAGGTCACCCACACAGTCCACTGTCACTTACACACTAGATGTCACACCACTGCTAATCCATGATGCACACATCTTTGCATGGACATACTCACGCACAGGCTAGAGTACATCTCCACAGGTCTCATGCTGAACACCCCATCCTCAGTAACACACTGGCACAGTGCACCAAGTGTTCCACGCACGCACACACACACGCATTTCACACGAGTTCACACACGCACCCACACACGCATTGTCTGCACAAGCACACTGGCACACGCACAGGCACACACTGCACACACTATACACAGGCATCTACACACACACGCATGCACTTCATGCACACGCACTCGCTACCAACGTCGCACTGCACACTGCACACACATGAACATGCACTAACACGCACACGCACACGGGTACAGTTCACACACTCCAACACACACACGCACTACACACTACAGTGCAACACAACTTTGCACACAAACCCGCACTCATGCTAACACTTGCACACACATCTACAGACACACACGGCACTTGGGCACACAGCACACGTCCTTTCAATCACCCATGCACACACTCTTTCTCACTAGCCAGCCACACACATGCACACGCACATGCGCCACCGGAAACTTCCACACGTCACACAATTTTACGGAAACACACGCACACGTAACACGCACAACTCATGCACACTCACATCTGTACGCACACACACATGTAAGGTTATCATGCCACGCAACGCATGCACACGCCAACACATTTTCACTCGGCACGGGACATGCACACACGTAGCAAGTACACACCTAGATAGCACCACGTCACACTACACCTGCACACATGGTGTCATGCACATCGCACATGCACAGGCACACACACACAGGCGGTCGCTCACATGAGCACACGCACACACACGCTCCACACACATATAACACGCACACGCACACGCACAAGCACACGCACACGCACATGCACACATGTGCACACACACACGCACCTGCACACTCACACACACGCACCTGCACATGCATGCGCACGCTACACACGCACACATTTGCACACACACTCCCACACGCACACGCACCTTCACTCGCACACGCACACACACATGCATGCGCGCACACACACACACGCACACGCACACAAACACTCACACACATGCTCCTACACACACATATGCACCTACACATGCACCTTCACATGCACGTGCATGCACACGAGCACACAGACATACGCACATGCACACGCACATGCAGCACGCGCACGCACATGAACATGCACACACACACATCGCACACGCACTCGCACTCGCACAAGCACGAGGACATGCACTTGCACACACACATGCACACGTAAACAACATGCATGCACACACGCACACACACACGTAAATGCACATGCACATGCACATGAAACTTGGACACGCATACGCACACGCACATGCATAGGAACATGCACATGCACATGCACACGCACACGCACACGCAAATGCACCCGCACACGCACACGCACACGCACACACACAAGCACACACGCACATGCACATGCACACAAACACGCACACACAAACAGACACTCGCACCAGCTCACTTGCATAGGCACATGCACACGCACACGAACATGACACACACACATGCACTCACACACGAATGCGCACACGCACTCGCACACACACACGCACACGCAAATAGAACACACATGCAGCACCTACACTCGGCACATGCACACGCACACGAACAGACACATGCACATGCACTCGCACTCACACATGCATGCACACACGCACTCGCACACGCACACGCACATGCACATGCATATACACACGCACACACACACACATGCACACACACACGCACGAGCACACGTAGATGCGACATGTAGACGCACACAGACCCTTACACACCTGCACACATGCACACACACATGCACATGCACGTGCACCTGCACACGCACACACACACATGCACCTGTGCACGCACATGCACACACACACAAACACACACAGATGCACACAGCACACGCACACACATGCACTTTCACACTCACACACACACGTACATGCACACACATGCACGTGCACACACACACGCACAGCACCTGCACATGCAAACACACACACCTGCACACGCACACGCGCACCTGCACACGCACCTTCATACGCACACGCACACACATGCACACATGCACGCACATGCACACGTGCACACACAAACACACACATGCTCATGCACACACACATGAACACGAACATGCACACGTGCATGTACATGCACACGAACATGCACACACACATGCACATGCACAAGCACTTGTGCTCGCACAAGCACGTGCACATGCACTTGCACTTGCACACGCACACGCAAATAAACACGCACACGCACCTGCACATGCATACGCACACACACAGGCACATGCACACAAACACGCATACACACACGCACACCCACACACATACGCACATGCACACACACATGCACGCACACGCACACACACATGCACAAGCACATGCACACACGCACATGCACTTGCACAAGCACGTGCACATGCACTTGCACTTGCACATGCACACACAAATAGACACACATGCGCACCTGCACAAGCACATGCACATGCACACAAATAGACACACACACACACAAACACACACTTGTGCAAAAGCACATGCACACACACACACACATGCACGTGCACACGCACATGGACACGCACACACACGTGCACACGCACACACACACACACATATGCAGACGCACACGCACATGCGCACACACATGCACATGTACACACACATACACGCACATGCGCACCTGCACATGCACATGCACCTGCACATGCACACGCACACGCACACACACTCACACACGCACACGCATGTGCACACGCAAATGCACATTCACCTACACACTCAAATGCACCCACACACACACACACACACACACACACACAAACACAAAAATGCACACGCACACGCACACACACCTACACATGCACCTGCACATGCACATGTACACGCACGCGCACACGCACATGCAACCAGACACACAGTCAACCTGCACATGCATGCACACACACGCACGCACACACACATGCACATGCACACGCGCACACACACACACACCTGCACACGCACACGCACACACATGCACACGCACACACACGCACACGCACATGCACATGCACACGCACACGCACACTCATGCGCACTTACACACGCACACATACACGCAGACGCGCATGCACACGCACATTCACGCGCACCTACACATGTAAACGCACATGCACACACACATGCACAAGAACACGCACATGCACACGCACACACACATGCAAACGGACACGCACGTGCACCTACACATGTATGTGCATCTCCACATGCACACGCACACACAAATAGACAAGCACACATACCTTCACATGCACGCACAAACACACTCACACACACACATGCACACACACACGCGCGCGTGCGCACACACACACGCACACGCACATGCACGCGCACCTCTACATGCACACTAATATGCACACACACACACACACATGCACATTCACACGCATATGTTCATGCACACACACACATACGTGCGCATGCACACACAGGCGCATGCGCATGCGCACCTGCACATGTACCTCTACATGCACACTAACATGCATACACATCTCTACATGCACACACACACACACACACGCACCTGCACATGCACATGCATGCACACACTCACACGCACATGCATACGTACACGCACATACAGATGGATGAGCACCTGCACATGTAAATGCACATGCATACGCACATGAACAGGCATGTAATGCCAACTTAAACAACTCACTTGAGACCCATGAATAACCTAGGTTCAGTTAGCTAAAAGAGGAGTAATTTTTATTTTTATTTTAAACTATCACAAGCATAGTCTAAGACACACGCACGTTTGAGTCTACCACAATAGGAGATCAAAGTTATGATTTTGCATACATTTAGTTTTATAGGTTCATTAAGATCTAATATACTTATTTACTTTGGTGAATCTTGTCTCTTGTGTAACTGATGTTTCTGATGTCTCCATGTACAAAATACAACGCACCATAAGCTTTTGAAGTAGTAGGCCCCGCAGCCGCGTAGCAACTCCAGATGTGCTGCTATAGCATCCTGTAGCAACTGGTTGTCCTCCTACAATAGCCCGTAGTAACTTCAAGCCTACCCGTAGCAACTCCAGGCCTGCCCGTAGCAACTTCTAGGTCTTCTCATAGCAACTGCAAACCTGCCTGTAGCAACTTCTAGGCATGCCCATAGCAACTGCAAACCTACCCGTAGCAACTTCCAGGCCTACCCGTAGCAACTGCAAACCTACCCGTAGCTACTTCTAGGTCTACCTGTAGCAACTTCCAGGCCTTGTCCATAGCAACTACAAACCTACCCGTAGCAACTTCAAGAATTACCTGCATTAAGAACTTCAAAATGCACTCACGCACACACACACACACACACATACACACACACACACACACACACACACACACACACACACACACACACACACACACACACACACACACACACACACATGCACACACACACACTCACATGCAAGCACACACGGACACACACACGAACATGCACACGCACTCACTCGCACACACACACGCACACGCACATGAACCTGCACATGCACACACAAATGCACCTGCATACGTACATGCACACTCACATGCATGCACATGCATGCACACAGACACACACGCATGGGCATGCACATGCACATGCACAAGCACAAGCACATGCACATGCACACGCACATGCACATGTACATGCACACACACACACACTCGCACTCGTACACGCACACGCACACGCAAACACACACGTACACCCACACGCACACACAGATGCACACACACACGCTCACGCACACGTAAATGCACAAGCACACACACACACACTTGCACACTCACACTTAAGCACACACACACACGGACAGGCACTTACACACACACGCACACGCACATGCCGACGCACACACCCATGCACACGCCCAAGCACATGCAAAAGCACACGAACATGCACTCACACACACACGCACACGCACACGCACACGTACTCACACATGCACACGCTCATGCACATGCGCACGCGTACACAAACGCACACGCAAACGCACACACACACTCATAAGCATACCCGCACGCACGCACACACGCACGTGTGTGCTCACACACACTCACATGGACGCACACGCACGCACACATAGGCACACAAACATGTGTACACACACGTACACACATAAGCACAAGCACACGCACATGCACACACACACACATAGGCATGCACATGCACATGGGCACACAGG
>CM034156.1:207786731-207856731 GCA_019776745.2 Taxus chinensis | reverse complement strand
CACGCACACGCACATGCACATGCACATGCACATGAATATGAACATGCACACGCACATGTACACGCCCACACATGTGCCCACACATGTGCACACACACATGCACATGCACACGCACACGCACACGTTGACGTGCATGCGGACACACATGCACACGCACACGCACATGCACACACACATGCACACACACACGCACTCGCACACACACACACACACACACACACACAGACACACAGACACACACACACTCATCTTCCTTGATGACATTTTGATATATGCATGTACATGTGAGGAGCATGAGGGGCACCTTCGCTAGGTTCTTTAGTGTCTTCGTGACCAGCAGATTTATGGGAACTTGGAGAAGTGTGCTTTCTTTCAGACAGAGGTGTAATATTTGGGTCATGTTATTTCTGGGGAAGGTATCGTAGTCGATTCTTCCAAGATTAGAGCCATTATGGATTGGCCAGCACCCACTACAGTGACCGAGGTGCGTAGCTTCATGGGACTAGCAGGTTACTATAGGAGATTTGTTCAGGACTTCTCTTAGATTACACACCCTATCACTTCCCTTCAGAGGAAAGGGAAGAAGTTTGTTTGGTGAGACAGATGCGAGCAAGCATTCAGGACACTGAAGGAGTGTCTCACTACGACACCCATTCTTGTAGTGCCGGATCCACATGGTGAGTTCTTTGTTTGCACAGATGCTTCTTTAGTAGAGCTTGGAGGTGTGCTGATGCAGGATGGCAGGGTTGTAGCTTTTGAGTCTCACAAACTCAAGGATCATGAGCTTAATTATCCTACTCATGATCTCGAGCTTGCGGCGATTATGCATGCCTTGGTTATATGAAGACATTTCCTTCTTAGATGGAGATTCACACGCAGGACAGATCATTTGAGTCTTTTCCACCTCTTCTGATGGCCTAATCTAAACTCTCGTCAGTGACATTGGATGGAGTTACTTTGTGAGTATGACATGGAGATAAAACATGTGAAGGGGAAGGAGAATGTGGTAGCAGATGCTCTCAGTAGACAAAGACATGTGGCTATGGCCACTACAGTGAGCACAGATTTGTGGAGCAGGATTCTTCAGCAGCTTCCTCTTGATAGCTTTTACATTGCGGTACGAGTAGAGATAGAGTCACAGAGACCTCTTGAGGGGAAGTTTGATGGATTTTCCCTAGAGGTAGATGGCCTTCTTAGGCATAGAGGCAGATATATGTTCCCAGAGATGGAGGCTTGAGGCAGGAAATCTTGGTAGAGGCTCATCGTGCACCCTATTTAGCCTATCCCAGGGTGAAGAAGATGCATGCTACCTTGAGATAGTTATACCATTGGAGAGGACTTCGTCGAGATGTGGCTCAGTTTGTGTCATGGTGTTTAGAGTTCAAGAGGGTTAAGGCCAAGCATCATCATCCAGCAGGTCTTCTTTATCCTCATGCCATACCGGAATGGAAGTGGGACACCATTTCCATGGATTTCATTGTTGGCCTACCAATGTTGAGATATCACCATGATGCCATTATGGTCACGGTTGATAAATTGATAAAAGTGGCTCACTTTTCTTTGGTGAAGACCACTTATACAGTTAGAGAAGTGGCACTAGTATATTTAGGTGAGATTGTCAGGTTGCATGGGATTCTGCGGAAGATCATTTATGACTGTGATCCTTTGTACACTTCACACTTTTGGACTACCATGCAGTATGTCCTCGGGACGAGGGTTAACTTCAGCACAACATATCACCCTAAGACAGATGGACAAACCAAGTGAGTGAATTAGATTTTAGAGGATTAGGTCAGGATGTATGTGATGGATCATTAGTCTAAGTGGGAGGAGTACATGTACTTAGTGGAGTTTTCCTACAATAATAGTTTCAAAGTTCTATAGGCATGGCTCCTTTCTAGGTGTTGTATGGTAGAGAGTGCAAGACACCCCTTAGCTGGGACAAGTTGGAGAACAAAGTATCTCTTGGGCCAGCTCTTTTGCATGACATGGAGCAGCAGGTAGTGTTGATCAAGCATAGATTGTAGGAGGCATAGGATAGGTAGAAGAAATATGCGGATCAACATAGGATTGACCGTAGCTTTGATGTGGGCATGAAGGTGTTCCTTCATGTCAAGCCACACAAGCGCCATATCTGTTATGGAAAAGGTTCTAAGTTAGCTCCTAGATTCGTTGCTCCTTTTGAGATCTTGGAGGGTATCGGCTCGTTGGCCTACCATTTAGCATTGCCACCCAGCTTTTCTCGCGTACATGATGTGTTTCAGTTCTCGTTCTTAGGAGATATATTTTAGATCTGTCTCATGTACTAGATTAGACATCATTACAGGTGCAGGATTAGGGGTAGGTGACTATGGAGCCTGTCTGTAACATAGATCGTAGGACCTTAGGCCTTCGAGATAGAGAGATTGATCAGGTATGGGTGCAGTGGGATAGATACGACGAGACTACAACCACTTGGGATGATGCCATAGTATTACAAGTGTAGTTTCCACATTTGTTGTAGTGACTTCTAGGAGGAAGTTGCGTCTAAGGGGAGGGGGATGTAGTGCCCACTTTCCCTTTGACACTTTTAGATACTGATCTTGATACTGTTGATCTTATTATGGACACTATTATGTTTTATTTTAGTATGAAAATTAGATGTTAGATCATGGATTATTATTGATCTGGATTCAATTATTATGCATGATGGTTACTAGAGGCATTTTTATATATGGATGATGATATACTGTTTGACATGGACATATTATAGATGTTGATTTGGACTTGTGACATTGGATATTTTGAGTAGACCTAGTATGGAAGATTATTGATGATGATATAGTTGATTAATTAATTTAAAAGGATAATGTTGAATTCTTGATATTGTTGTGATTCATGTGTTTAGATGATCTTGAGATATTTTTTATATCATTTTGGATGTTTTGATATGGCCATGAGGCCGAAGGAGGTATTTTCATTTTACAAGTTAAATATCACAACAATGTCGGGGGACTGGAGACTAACCATATTGAAATTCTGGGTGAATTCAACAAGGTCACCATGGCAACTGTTGTGTGTGTGTGTGTGTGGGTTGTATGTTGTTAGGGATTTCCATTATATGTGACCATGGGTTTGTGTAATTTATTAATGTGTTTCATTTATTAATGTTGCATGTGTATATTTGAGATGTGTTACCCCCTTTTTTAGTTACGTGTTGTGTTATGTTGTGGTTAATCATGTGTAAAAATAAATAAATCAATATGTCATAAGAATGTAATAAATGAAGTTGTTGATTTTAAATGTTAATGTGTAAGAAGGTGTAAGGGATATGTAAGAGTATTTAAGATAGATTTTGGAATGTTAAACACTTCATCCTCTTAGGAATTCAAATTTTTCCTTGGAGGCTAAATTTGGAGGCTTGTGGGACAAGTTGAGCTTGTCCCACACCTCTTATAATGATTCACCAACCATACCTATGGTTTGGAGGTTAAATTTAGGCCTTTTAAATGTATTTTGATATGACTATTTGTAAGTTTTAATTTCACTTCTCTTACATGGTTTTAATTCAGTCCTTTTGGAGTATGGGTTATTTTGGAGTGTGGAAGTAAATTTGTCATTTTATTTATTGTGTTTAGGTGCATGATGTTGAATTTCCTCTTGGGGTTGAGGAAGAATGATGTGGCATCCCACATAGATCCACATCATCCTCTTCTCTCCCCTCTTCTTTAAATTCAAAAATCCTTGTTTGTTTGTGGTTGTTGAAACTTTGTTCATTCCTCTTGGGGGTGTATTTTTGCTTGTTTTTGGGAGCTTGTTGTGGAAGAAGTTGGAGTCATTTACATGCTTGAGCATTAATAATTTTGAACTATTTTTCAGCATTTAGAAAGCTTGTGGATCTTGGAACAAATGACATTATTGTAGTGCCCCGCCTCGGGACAATGAAAAACAAACCAGACGCTTCTAAATTTTTGGGATTTTTTTTGAAGTGAACCATTAATACTAAAGCATTTGCTTCACTCATTCGTTAATAAAGAAATTTATCCTAACTACAATTACCCAAAATTCAAATCAGCACTAGCCCAATAACAAATTAATTATTTTATTCTCCTAGGTATTTTCTAGGGTCACAAACTTAAATTTACATTCTTTTACTATAATTAATTTTCCCCCTTTTTATTAATTTTCCCACAAACCACAAAAATTATTTTCCCATTCCCACTTTAAATCCCATGACTAAAAGAAAGTGTGTAGGGTCACTTATGGACCCTAGGATTGAATCAATCTTGGCCCTTGATCTCCTTTTGCCCTAAAGCTAACCTAACTCAACTTTATCTTCTCTTTCCCTCTCACTTGATATTCATTTTGTTTTGTTCTCTTATTTGTAGGTTGTTTGGGGGAAACTATGGAGTTTTATTGAATCCGTTTTGAGAACAATCATACCAAAAACAAGAAATGCTTCTCTCTTTTTTTTATACACTTAATATATATATATATATTGAAAGGAGGCTGCAGTTTTGAAAGGAGAGGTCTGTGCGTTTGGAGTGGGGCTGCGTAGGAGGAAGGGAGGGAGCATGGTGGCACGACAGGGGGATAGGGAAGGTGCGTAAGGGGAGTCTAGTGGAAACGGCCATGTGGGGGAGTGCGGGGGAACATGCGATGGACAGGGGTAGGGAGGAGGGTGCTGTGGGGTGTTAGTGTGGTAGTGGAGCCGGTGTAGGGGCAGCAATGGTTACTGGGTTGAGTCAGCCACAAGAGATGGGGGGAGGGGTTCGGCCCTCCCCCGGACTATTTTTTTTGTTTGCTTACATTTTTTTTTCGTTTTCATTTATTTTTGTTTTAAACTTATTACTATATATAATATATTTTATATATATATATATATATATATATATATATATCCAGGTTATTAATAAAATTATTTATTATCAATTATTTATTTAATTATATACTGTTTAATATATATATATATATATATATATATATATATATAATAAAATAAAATAATAGGTATAATGATTTTTATGATGTACTTAATAAAATCAATTTCTTAATCTACTCATGGGAAGGAACCAAAACTAATTTTCATTTCATTTATTAATATTACCAACAATCACAAGAAGAGGAATATTGCAAGAAGGAGAGTATTTCCATTTAATAGTAGTCATACGATCTAATGCTTAAAAATTTAGATTTCATCTCTAGTGCTCTAACAAAATTTTTTTCAAATTTTTATCTAAGCAAAATGTCCAACAAGAATTATACATATGTATCTTTTATTTATTTATTTCTTCTTTTTTGCAGAAAGAAACAAGAACAAAACACATTCCCAATCTTTAAACCTCCTTTTCAAATGTAGTCTAAACAAATTGATATCAAGGAACCCACTCTTTTCACAACATTTTTTTCCAATGAAACTTAACCTCCTTCAAAGATAAGAGTTACATCAGTTTTTATAAAAGAAAAGCATCCATACGAAGGTTTTCTTATCAAGGAGTTCAAAAATCACTAAACATTGTTTCTTCAAGATACATGGAACTACTCAAGAAAGGCATATTACAACAGCACCTGCTTTACAAGGATGAAAGAGGTTGCTCACTAATCCTTACTCAAGTTTACTAATAATTTTTCAAATACAAAAAGAAAGGAGGAATTACAATGAATTGAGTTTCCGACAAAGCCACATCCAAAATAGATACATTGAGGTAATGTCCATAAGAGAATGAAGATAAAAGGAAAACTCCTAGATACAACCAACTTCCATCTTGAGATCCAATTTCAAATGTCTTCAAGGATCCAAACAAGGATAAGAAACTTGTTTTACAACCCAACCATAGACAGCATTACATGCCTTTCCTAAGAGTTGGGATGCATGCTAGCCGCCCCTAAGCCCCATGGGAAAGGGACAACTATCCACAACTATGCACAAGAGGGAGGGGTGAACAAACACATTACATCCACATAAAAACAAAAGAAAAGATTAAAACAAGACTCTAAATTTGCAATAAGTGAAAAGGAGGAGAAACCAAGTTCTACCTCTAAAATGGGGAGAGAAAAGAGGATTCTCCAAAAGTTATAACCAACCGGAATTAGTTAACACAAGCCAGATCTCTATACCCTCCTTATTTCTCCAAATTCATTCAATCCCTCCTTATTTCTCCACTCTTTCACCCAAATCCGTCTTGGAAGGATTGTCAAACCCCAAAGGGGTTTTCCTTACTAGAATGGGGAAGTGAGGTTCAAGCCAAATGAACCACCCTCCCCACCTCAACCATTTGAGGGGAGTGACTAAAACCCTGTAAGCTTGCCATCAAGCCTATGATGATTGAGAGGGGAAAATCCTTCTCTTCCCCCACAAACTCCAACTCCTCATGCCATATGAGGGAGGGAGAAAAAAACAAGTAACATAAATAAAATCCACATGCAACAACAACATTTCCAAGTAAATAATACTAAAAATCTAGTATGGCATAAAAACCACAATAAGTTCAAGAAGCCTACCTCAAAGAAAAGCTCTCTAAAATCAATCTTTTCCACTTCTTGACCCAAGCAAACTCTAGCTCCAAATCCACAAGCCTCCAAGCAAAACTCCCAAAAAAAATTCCTCTTCCTTTCCCATGAGATGGAATTTGAAGAGGAGAAAGAAAAAATCATCACAAATGAGGGGGTGACATGTGTCACCCCTCTCCTCCTTCAAGGTCAAAGATGGCCAAGATAAAAGAGAGAAAGGATAAAACTAACTTTTAGCCCTCTTCTCCCAAATTACTACCCACAATGATAACAAAACAATTCTTGGGTAATTTTTAATAAAGCACACTTATTCATACCCTTACAGGGATGTGACCAAAGGGGAGGCAAAAGAGAGATAAACTCTCTCTATGCCTTAGAAATAAGCCCCCTACCTATTAGGTATGGTCTAAGGGCCCATTTCCATGCTAAAGGAACTCCCAAACTAAAAGGGGGTCCCTAAAATGCCTAAAATAACCCAATTTCGGGTTTGCAATTTTGTGCACAAGGGTAGAGGGTGTGGGGCCCACCCAAGGGTTCACATGTGACCCTAACCCTTTTTATTAAGTACAATCATTAAACAATTAAAAACTTAAATGCAAGTGGGGGTCATTAATTCCCAAAACAAGTTTACAAAACACAAACTAAACACCCTAGAGAAATTAATAATACAAGACATATTACATTACAAATGAAGGGTCACCCATGGTGCCCAAACAAGTAATTCTAATGCTAAGGCCTCATGCATAACATGATAGGACTTAGCCCCCGTGGGCTGCTTATGGCAAAAGTTGTTAGCTGGCTTGAATCTCACTTCTCCTGTGACCGATCACCTGGCACACTCATTGCACACATTAGACGCAACCTATCCAATAAAATGTGAATTAACTACTAATAAGATATCAATGAATTCTAAACTAACATATCATCTCTCTAGAATCAGAAATGTGACAATGTGCACATAATACAAAAATTCACCATAGGTTAGACAAAGGATAAAGTGACATGTATCCATAGAATCCAACATGCAACACACTGAGTATCCATCATATAATTACGTTCCAAAACAACATCATATCAATTAGTATCCAGACAGCATAAGATAATGCAACAACATAATAATTAAACTAATTAACGCTATACACCTAAATCTCCATACATGTCTAATAAGATCAAATATCCTAATGTAAATGTCCAAAATATAACAAATCCCGGCCAAAACATGTCTATGAGTAAATGAACAAGTAACTGAGCTATAAAAATGTGGGCACTACATCCCCCTCTACTAAGATTAGACTTCCTCCTGGAATTCACTAAAAGAGATAGGGATATCTAGCACTCAAAGGTGTCACATCCTCCCAGGTAGCTACTGTCTCATCATATCGGTCCCACTGTACTCTAACCTAGTCCAAGTCTCAACCCCGAACGACCAACCTCTGGTGCTCCAGTAGCATACGAGCTCTAGTATCCACTGTCCTCCATCCTCTGACCTGTATGCTGACCAATCCAAAACATGAAAAAACATCAGGTACAGATCTACGTAGTACAAAAACATGAAATACATCATGGGTCCGTGCAAGTCATGGTGGCAAAGCTAGGTGGTAGGAAAACTAGACCAATGACCTCTAAAAATATATAAAAGGACACAAAACGAGGTGATAGTTAGACCCTTTCCATAGTGGATTTGGGCTCTTATGAACGATGAAATTCAAGAAACTTTGTCACCCACTGAGAAGTGACATCAACCTCTTGGTGTCTGCATACACTTCTGGATGCTCTAGCTTGTTCAGATGTTGTCTAATCAGAAAACTTGCTGCTCTAGAATCCTATATGTACGCTGGTACCAAGCAGAATAATCTTGTCATCTAGTCTGTACCAACTCAAAGGTGTCCTACAAGGTTGTCTACAAAACCTGGTAAGGATCCATACCAAATGGAACTATAGATAGTTGTTAGGAAACTCAACTAAATGGCAAATAATCTTTTACCCACTTCTTTACTAGGTATGAAAGAGGGTTGTCAACTAATCTTACTCAAGTTTACTAATAATTTTTCAAATACAAAAAAGAGAAAGAGGAATTACAATGAATAGGAAAGTTTCCACAAAGCCAAGCCACATCCAAAAATAGAGTTAAATTGAGGTAATGTCCATAAAGAGAATTAAGATTTGAAAATGAAAACTCCTTAATACCACAACTTCCCTCGTGAGATCAATTTAAAGTCTTCAAGGAATCCAACAAGGAGAAAGAAGAAGAAAATGGTTTTACACACAACCACTAGACATCATTACATCGCCTTCCTAAAAGATTGGGAGCATGCTAGCCTCCCTAAGCCCATGGGAAGAGACAAATAGCCACAAACATGCACAAGAGTGAGGGTGAACAAACAACTTACATCCACATAAAAACAAGAAAAGATTAAAACAAGACTCTAAATTTGCAAAAGTGAAAAAAGGAGGAGAAACCCCAAGTTCACCATCTAAAATGGGGAAGAGGAAAGAGGATTTCTCCAAAATGTTATAATCCGACATTAGTACACAAAGACCAAGATACTACATACCCTCCTTATTTCTCCAAATTCATTCAATCCCTCTTTATTCTCCACTCTTTCAACAAAAATCCTTATGGAAGATTGTAAAAACCACAAAGGGGTTCCTTACTAAGAATGGGGAAGGAAGGTTCAAGCCAAATGAAACCACCCTCCCACCTCAACCCATTTGAGGGGAGATGACTAAATACAAGTAAGGCTTGCCATCAAGCCTATGAGGATGAGAGGGAAAATCCCTTCTCTTCCCCCACAAACTCCAAAAACTCCACATCCATGAGGAGGGGAGCAAAAAACAGTACAAAACAATAAATAACATCCAACATGCAACAACAACATGTCCAAGTAAATAATACTAAAATCTAGTATGGACCATTAAAACCACTAAATGAAGTTCTAGAAGGCCTACCTCAAAGAAAAGCCTCTCTAAAATCAATCTTTTCCACTTCGGGACCCAAAATGCAAAACTCTAGCTCCCCAAATCCACAAGCCTCCCCCAAGCAAAACTCCCAAAAAAACAAAATTCCTCTTCCTTTCCCATGAAGATGGAATTGAAGAGGAGAAAGAAAAAATCATAACAAATGAGGGGGGTGACATGTGTCACCCCTCTCCTCCTTCAAGGTCAAAGATGCCAAGATAAAGAGAGAAAGGATAAAATAACTTTTTACCCGCTCTTCTCCCAAATTACCCACAATGATAACAAAACAATTCTTGGGTAATGTTTTTAATAAAGCACACTTATTCATACCCCTTACATGGAGTGACCAAAGGGGAGGCAAAAAGAGAGATAAACCCTCTCTATGCCTTAGAAATAAGGCCCCTACCTATTAGGTATGGTCTAAGGGCCCATTTCCCCATGCTAAAGGAACTCCCAAACTAAAAAGGGGTCCCTAAAAATGCCTAACAATAACCCAATTTCGGGTTTTGGCAATTTGGAACAAGGGTAGAGGTGTGGGGCCCACCCAAGGGTTCACATGTGACCCTAAACCCCTTTTTATTAAGTACATCATTAAACAAATTAAAAACTAATGCAAGTGGGGGTCATTAATTCCCCTCAAACAAGTTTACAACACAAACTAAACACCCTAAGAGAAATTAATAATACAAGACATATTACATTACAAATGAGGGTCACCCATGGTGCCCAAAACAATAATTCTAATGCTAAGGCCTCATGCAATAAACATGGATAGGACTTAGCCCCGTGGGCTGCTTATGCAAAATTGTGTAGCTGGCTTGATAATCTCACGTTCTCCTGTGACCTATCACCTGCACACTCATTGCACACATTAGACGCACCTATCCAATAAATGTGAATAACTACTAAATAAGGATATCAATGAATTCTAAACTAACATATCATCTCTCTAGAATCAGAAATGTGACAATGTGCACAATAATACAAAATTCACCATAGGTTAGACATAATGATTAAAGTGACATGTATCCCTAGAATCCCAACATGCAACACACTGAGTATCCATCAATATAATTACGTTCCAAAACAACATCATATCAATTAGTATCCATGACATCATAGATAATGCAACAACATAATAATTAAACTAAATTAACGCTATACACCTAAATCTCCATACAGTCTAATAAGATCAAATAATCCTAATGTATGTCCAAAATATAACAAATCCCTGCCAAACATGTCTATGAGTAAATGAACAAGTAACTGAGCTATAAAAATGTGGGCACTACATCCCCCTCTACTAAGATTAGACTTCCTCCTGGAATTCACTAAAGAGATAGGGATATCTAGCACTCAAGGTGTCACATCCTCCCAGGTAGCTACTGTCTCATCATATCGGTCCCACTGTACTCTAACCTAGTCCAAGTCCTCAACCCCGAACGACCAACCTTGGTGCTTCCAGTATGCATACGAGCTCTAGTATCCACTGTCCTCCATCCTCTACCTGTAATGCTGACCAATCCAAAACATGAAAAAACATCAGGTACATATCTACGTAGTACAAAAACATGAAATACATCATGGGTCCGTGCAAGTCATGGGTGGTCAAAGCTATGTGGTAGGAAACTAGACCAATGACCTCTAAAATATCAAAAGGCCCCACAAAACGAAGGTGATAGCTTAGACCCCTTTCCATAGTGGACTTGGCTCTTATGAAGATGAATCTCAAGAAACACTTGTTCCCCACTGAAAGTGACAATCAACCCCTTGGTGTCTGCATACACCTTCTGGCATGCTCTAGCTGTGTTCAAGATGTTGTCTAATCAGAACAACTTGCTGCTCTAAATCCATATGTAAGCTGGTCCCAGAATAATCTTGTCATCTAGTCTGTACCACCTCAAAGGTGTCCTACAAGGTTGTCCATACAAAACCTAGGGTAAGGATCCATACCAATGGAACTATGATAGTTGTTATAGGCAAACTCAACTAAATGCAAATAATCTTCCCACTTCTTCTACTAGTCCATCACATACATCCTCAACATGTCCTCCAACACCTGATTAACTCTCTCTATCTGTCTATCTACTCTCTGGATGATAGGATGAGCTGAAATTAATCTGAGTACCTAGAGTGGCCTGGAAGGAAGTCTAAAAAACTGAAGTGTAGATGGTATCCCTGTCATTGATGATGGTCTTTGGAATCCCATGCAACCTAACAATGTCCTCCATAAATACTTTGGTGATGGCCTATACGTTATAGGTGACCTTGGTTGGCGAGAAGTGCACAACCTTGGTCAACTTATCCATGGTGACCATAATGGAATCATGACGATAAGAAGACATAGGAAGTCTGACTACGAAATCCATGGAGATCACATCCCATTTCCACTCAGAAATATCATGAGGATGTAAGAGTCCTACGGCAAGAATGCTTTTCCTTGAACCTCTAACACTCAAGGAAACGTGTAACAAAATCCACTATGTCTCGTCGAAGACCTCGCCAATAATATAACTCCCTCAGATCATTGTGCATTTTCTTCATTCCTAGGTGTGCTACATATGGGGCTCGATGAGCTTCTGTGAGGATGAAGCTACGTAGATCACTTGACTTAGGCACGTAGATGTGCCTATGGAATTGAAGTAAACCATCTGTCTCTAAAACACACCTAGAATATCTACCCTCTAATGAACCCTGTGACTCCAACATCTATCTAGCACCCTCATAAAACCTGTCCTCTAGAAGGTGCTCAAGAATCCTACCTCTCAAATCTAATTGTAGTGTCAATGAAGCAAGCACATGTCGTCATCTGCTAAGTGCATCTACAACAACATTTTCCTTTCCTTTGATATATTGTACTTCCATGTCATACTCACATAGGAACTCCATCCAATGCCATTGATGAGTGTTGACATTCGGATGTGAGAAGATATGCTATAAGCCACGATGATATGTCCTCAAAATGAAAGGTCTACCCAAAAGGAAATTTCACCAAAGAGCAAGTGCATGAACAACTACTGCAAGCTCCAAGTCATGAGTAGGGTAATTAAGCTTGTAGTCCTTGAGCTTATGAGACTCAAAGGTAATAACCTGATGCTCCTGTATAAGAACTGCTCCTAAACCTGTTGTTGTAAATAGGGAGCACCCCTGGATGTAAATCAAGGTTTTGAATTGATGTTTTAGGCACCCAGTGTGATTGCACAACATGGAAACCTCTCTCCAAGTGTGGGACTTGTGAAAATGAGAGAGGAATCTCCAGATTAGAGGTTGGTTCCTCAAACTCCTCTGATTTAGATCTATATTTTGCACAACTACAGAGGTTCAGATCCTAATCCTACTCTAAATTGCAAGGGGACAGGGATAGAAATGCAAAAATTGAAACTAACTAATGATGGTGATGCACCAAAGGAGTGGTGAAACATTTTTTTCCATGTAAATAGACACAAATTCATGAAATGCAACAAGGGAAAACATACACAAGCTGATAGATGCAATTAGGGGTCTTAAAATGAAGTAAAACAATACAAACAGAGGACTGAAAGCATTCACAGAGTTTACACTGTCATTTCCATGTAAAAATCTCTTGCATATCAACCATCAAAGAGGTATAAAACCTACTATAATACTTGAAAAAGGCCTTGATTCTTACAACAATTCACACTTGCTGGAGGTGAAAGAAGAAGTTTTCTATGCCAAAAAAGTGTTTCTAACTTTGAAGAAATGAGCCAAATCTGGCTTTTACAGTGCATGGGTCGAGCCCGGGAGAGAGAAAATATGAAAAAATGCATGGGAGCCATTCCTCATTGATTACAAACTGCATTAAAACAGCATGGAGGGCCCTTAAAAACCAATACTCTAACATTTTTGATCATACTGGAGAAGAATGCGACCCATTTTTTGTTAAATTTGGTTGTTGAAATGTCATTTTCTGGCCATGGACACATACCAGAAGTATTTTTGAATTTTCTCTGTCCAAAATGAACCAAAATTCAAAATTGACCATGGAATCATGTAGATAATTTCAAAATCTTTCCAATGATATAAAGAACGTGAAAATCTTAGCTCTGGATCGAAAGTTATGATCGTTTGAAGATTTAGGGCAAAAACGGGCCAAAAAACGGATTGACGGGAAATTTTTTCCAAATTTTACCTCTTTTTTGACTTTGGAAAAAATTTTCGAAAAAAATCTCGTGGTCTGCTGGTTAGATGCCACGTGTTGGGCTTCTGATTGGCCACTGGAATTCTCTCTCCTTCTTCCTCCGCGGGTTTTCCTTTGAAAATTTTACCTTTTTATACTTTGGGGAAAATTTCCCGATTTTCCCCTGCGCCCGGCCCACTTATGGACACGTGGCATGGTTTGGTTGGTCCACAGGTGGCGCAGGGCTTGTCCTTTGCCTTTGAATTTTTGACTGAAAATTTTTGCCAAATTTTCCTAAGTACTCCCTGAGCTCCAAACTCCCCTTCCCCTTAGGACATGTGTCCTGTGTTCTATTGGCTCGGGCCCTCTGTTCCATTTTCCCCGTTTGATAACTTTTACCGACCACGTTAGCAAACTTTTTTCCTTTCTTCCCCCGCACCCGTGAGCTCCCCTACCACTTGTGCCACCATGTCATGCCCCTATTGGTTACAGGAAAATCCTTCCAAAATTTTCCCTTGAAAACTCGTCAAAAAACCTTAGCCAATTTTTATCTGCTCCGTTCGCCAGTTCGGGTTCCATTGGACATGTGGCCCATTTTCAATGGGCACGGGCTACGCAGGACAAATGTTGCATTTGAAAATTTTACCAAAACTTAGCAAAAATTTCAATTTCAACCCTGACGCCCGCGACCCTCCTTGGCCACGTGGCGAGTTTTTATTGGCCGCGGGCCAAAATTCAAAAAATTTCCTGCTCAAACACTTAGCCAATTTTTTCACTATGCCTCCCCTTGTGACACGTGTCACACTGTGATTGGTCCGCGGGCCCAGCGGGAAAAAATTTCCATTTGAACCTTTGACCCAAACTTGGAAAATTTTCCAAGTTCACCTCCTGATCTCCGAACTCCCTTGCCACGTGGCAGCTTCCTATTGGCTGCGAGCCTCAAAATGGGAAAATTTCCCACAAAAAACTCCATCGAGCCATAACTTGAAAAATACGAGGCAGTTAGGAGGAAAAATTTACCTTTCTGGAAATCTGAGAGAGAGCTTTATCTCATTGTGCCATCTCCAGAAAGATTTGAGTTCGTGAAAATCAAAATAATGAAGATTGAGGAAGAAGAGAGGTAGGAACACAAGGAGTTAGCCACAAAAATGAGCAGGGGCACATTTTGGATAAAAATTTTGGAGACTCAGAGGGGGTCATCTGCTTGCTAGATGAAAGTACCAGTTGCCTGAAGTAGTCCATTAGGCATGGAGTCATCAAATTTTCTATTTGGAACCCCAACTTGACTTAGAATGTTGCAAAGAGGGAAGATGGAATATCACCTGATGGAGGCAAGGACTGCAAAACATCTCCATGGAAAGCAAGCTGTGCCAAAGCACTTAGGGGAAACAAAACTAACCTATAGCAAAACAATGTGTAAAGCACTTGGAGGAATGAAAATCTAATCTAATATTTACAAGGTGGAGAATTTCCCTCTAGAAGCAATGCTTGAGATAGATTCCATTGACTAGAATCTGTAGTTCTTCACCATCCAATGAGGCCAATTGGAAAGCATTGTTGTTCTTGCATTTCGTGATCATGTATGGGCCACTCCAAATGGCATCAAATTTTGAATGCCTTCCCGGTTTTTCTCTATCCACATCCCCATTTCAACACTAGATCTCCAACTTAAAAAGATCTATCCTTGGCCTTCCTATCAAAGGTCTTCTTGATCAAAGCTTGATTCTTCTCCATTGCTTGGGATGCCTCATTTCTAATCTCTCGTAGCTCCATCAACTCTGCATATCTCACTTCCATGGGCCCAAACTCTAGCAAACTCTAACTGCTTCATGAGTTCCAATGTTGGAAACTCAAGTGACATGGGCAAGATTTCCTCTCTTCCATAAACAAGCTTGAATGGAGACTTACCTATGGATCTCTTGGGAGTTATCCTTTCAACCCATAAGGCTGATTTTAGTGTAGTATGCCGAGACCTCTGACTCTCATCAAGATTCCTCCTAATGATCCTCAAACAAGTTCTTGTTTATAGACTTGACGTGGCCATTACCTTGAGGGTAATAGTTTGATGAAGTGCTTAGGTAGATCCCGTTCTTGACAACCCACTCAGTCACCTTGGATCTAATGAATGCCAATGTATTATCTGAGATTATTGTAGCAGGTATACCAAATCTGGTTGATATCCCCTCATAAAAGTCTAAGATGCTGGACTCATTTGCTTCTTGAGTGCTATTACTTTATTCCACTTGGTGAAGTAGTCCATGGTTGTCAAAATCCATTTGTGCCCTTGACTTGAATTGGGATTAATGACTCTAATGAAGTCCAAACCCCATTGCATGAGTGGCTGGTCAACTGATATTAGATGCAATGAAAGAGCAGCAAGTCTCTCTTTTCCTATGAAGAATGCACAATTCTTACACCTCTTGATCCATGCATAGCAATCACTGAAAATTTTAGGCCAATAATAACCAGCCTTCATGATTTTTAGAGCTGTCACTCTCGGTGCAAAATGACCACCAACTGATCCACCATGGAACTCTTCCAACACCCTATGAATCTGATTTGTGCTAATGCATCTCAGCAACACTCCATTCACATCTTTTCTTGAACAAAACTCCATCAACAATGGCATATGGGATAGCTTGCAATCTGAAGTGTCTTCTTTGGGTCTTGTTCATCTTCGGAGGGCATAGGCCTGTGCTTAGGAATTTCATTATACCTTGGGTCCAGCAAGGAGTGGGGGTAGCATTGTTTTCTTCTTGAGTGCCACATGGCTCATGGCTATCTTGAATTGTCAAAACAGCCTCTCCTTCATTGCATGCTTCTTTTTGCTTCCCCAAAACCAACTGCTCACACAATCCTTTTCCTCTTACCATCTTGGTGATTTTAATCTCAATGTCATACTCCATGACATGGGTGATCCAACCTGCCCTTTTCTCGTTCAAATCTTTGTTGAGGAGGAAGTCCTTAACCCCAGACATGTGAGACCAACAACTGGACCTTGTTGTTTGAGACTAAATGCTTGAATTTCTTCCAGCTTCTGATTACTACCAGCACATACTTCTCAATAAAAGAGTACTTCACCTCATAGTCATCTAGGGTCTAGCTGAAGAAGGAAATTGGCTGCTCATCATTATCCTTGTTCTGCTGTACCAAAATGGCAGAAATAGTGTCATTACCTCCAAATGCATAGAGGATGAAATCCTTGGAGAAGTCCGGGTTGATGAGAGTTGGTGCTTGAGAAATAGCTTCTTTGATTGCTTCAAAACTCTCCTTGCCTTCTGCTGTCCACTTGAAAGCCATGCTCTTTCTTTAACATTTTTGGTGATGGGATTGACAAGGGCTACAAAATATGGGACAAACCTCCAAACAAAGTTTATTCTCCCCAAGAAACTCTAAAGGGCTTTCTTGTGGCTTGGCAATGGTAGTGCTCTTATGGCTTCAACCCTCTCTAGAACAATTACTAATCCTTCCTTGGAGAAAATATGGCAAAGGAGCTTTCCTTCATGTGCAAGAAAGATACACTTCTTAGGATTCAAAGACACTCCAAATCTCCTGCACCTCGTGAAGACTTGTCTCAAATGAGAGAGGTGGTCTGCTACATTTTTGGAAAAAATAGTGATATCATCAAGGTAAATCAGCACCATGTTGTTAATCAAACCTTTGAATGCCATGTCCATTGCTCTTTGGAAGGTAGCACCAGCGTTGGACAGCCCAAATGGCATTTTCCTGTATGCATAAGTTCCCCATTTGGTTGTGAAGGCTATCTTGAACTAGTCTTCTTCCTTCACCATAATATGATTGTAGCCTGAGTAGCCATCAAGTAGTGAAAACCTCTCGGAGCCAGCCACAACTTGCAAGATTTGCTCCATGGAAGGGAGTGGGTAATGGTCCTTGAGAGATGCTCTATTTAAGTATCTGAAATCAACACACAATTTGATCTCTCCACTCTTCTTTCTGACTGGAACCAAGTTGGAAACCCAACTAGAATGCTTGATTGGGAATATGATTCTTGACTCAATCAGCTTGTCCAATTCTTTCCTCATGAGAGGCTCCATGTGTGGATTGACTGGTCTTTGTTTCTACCTGACAGGCTTAGTATTTGGATCCAATTCAATAGTATGCTGAGCTAAGTTGGGATTGAAACCTTTAAAATCTTCATAGCTCCAAGCAAACACATTAGGGAACTATTGACACAGCTGTATGAACTCATAACTTTCTTACACAGTTGTCATCTTTCCAATTTGCAATGGTTTGTTCTCTTCCACCAAGATGGATACTGAATCCTTCTCTCTTGACCTGAATGTTTGCTTTCTCTTTCCTAAACTAATCATTGGGATTAAAAATAGGACTGCCAAAGTGATAAGTCCCTTGGGTAGCTTGTTAGTTCTCAGCTGTACCACTTGGTCACTATACTGCTGTTCTAAATTTTCTTGATTCTTAGCTAAGAACTCGGCTTCTTCTTGCAAGAAATGGATGATTTGCTGGTCATTCTCAAACACTTGCTAATTGACATTGTTATCTGGCACTGAAGGCCTCAAAATCACGTGGATGTTTGGCTGTACCTTGTCTTGTTGAATGCTTTCCACAATGTCAAATGCTGCCCCTACTGCTACAAGCCTGTCAGCAGCTTGATTCTCTTTCCTAGGAATGGATTTGATGCCAAAACCCTCAAAATCTTCCATGAGGTCCCACACCCTGTTCTTGTAGCACCTGAGTAGATCATTCTTGGCAGCATGTTGTCCCTTGACCTGATTTACAATCAATTCACTGTCACCAAAGACTTGCAAGTTCTTTATTTTCTTCTTGATTGCCCAATGCATCCCTTGCACTAAGGCTTCATATTCAGCAGTGTTATTGAAGCATGCAAACTGAAATCTAAAAGCTGAATAGTACCTTACTCCTTGAGGTGAAACAAGCATGGCTCCACCTCCTGCACCTTGTCTACTTCTTGATCCATAAAAAAACAAACTGCCATACCTCATTGTCATCCTTGTGGTTTAGCTTGGTGATGCTAGGAATAGGCTGATTTTCTTCATGTATACAATAGACCCCTAGCTCAGATTCTTCTACTTCTTGATAAGGATCAAAAGTATGTACCTTGTTTTCCCATTCATCAAGAATTAGATCCGGGATGCTCCCAACCTTGGTGTCAGCTTCATCGGTGCTTGGGTGGTCTTCTTGATCAAATGCTGAACAATTGGCGTTGATCTGACTTGGAGTGCAAGGCTCAGTGTGGAAGTTTGCAATAGGTTCAGACGTGATTGTAGCCTTAGTTCCATACCTCATTCTGAACAGCATGTGTGACCAATCAGCAGACAAATATCCCCCAATCTTGGCTATGAAGTCCCTTGACAAGCATAGGGCAAAGAGTGGTGGAAGGTCTATGACTGATACATCTTGTGAAACAACAACATTTGGACATGCATGCAAGGTAAGACTCAAGTTTCTAATCACCCCCAACTGTTGTTACTGTTGTCCCATCCAACTACACTACCCCTTTGGATATTGTTTTCATACTGGAGCCCTAGCTGATCAGCTATTTGTTTAGGCATCACTGAGCTACTTGCCCCGGAATCTATCATGCAATTGTGCACTAACTGATTTCCAATAATTAATTAAACATAGAAAGGAGGGGGCTTCAACATTTTACCTTGCTGTCCTCCATGATTCCCCTCAGGCTGGGCAGCATTTGTGAGCACTTTCTCTTGCATCTGAACTTGCTGATTCGAAGTTGGCCAGTCCTTCATGGCAGCTTGTAGCAAATCTCTTTGGCCTGGGATAGACAGGGATTCCCACATTGATATATTAACATTTGTCTTCTTCATCTGATCAATGATGTTGAATGGGGCTGAAGGATCTCTTTGCTGTCCCTTTGTTTGCACATTCACTCCTTGCACGTGGGCAGCAATAACTGGTATTTGAGTTGGTCTAGGAGTTGTTCTTGGCTGCCCTTGTGCATTTGAAATTGGATTTTTCTTGCCAACCATTTGTGGAGCCATGGAAGGTTGTGGATTGGTTGGAGCTAATGGCTGTTCTTCACCCAAATTCCTTCTTTTTGACCTTGTGTTGGCTGCAACACCTTGAGAAATTGCTTGATTCATGCCACAAAAATCCTCTGCTTGCCAATTTACCAATGTGGTGTCATTTGGGGCTGATTGTTGTTGGAATGTTTCTTGTTGTTGGTTGTTTCCTTGACTGCCCTCACCCTCCACACCAGTAGTTGTCACCATTAATGCTTGATTCAAAGCACCATTGAAGCACATGGATTGGTTATGAGGTTCATTGCATGGAAAACACCAATCATACTCCTGAGCAATGTTGTTTTGTGTTGGCACCAATGCCTTAGAGGCAGATATGACATTTGGATTATAGGGCTGAAATGGTCTATTGGCAGGAGGCCTTGTTTGATTCATATTTGCAGCTGGATTAGGTGGTCTTTGTGGTTGGTATGGCTACCTGTTAGGCTGAGCTTGGGGCTGGTAAGAAGGTCTAAAACCTTGGGCTTGTTGCCTCTTGAGAGTAACCAGCTCATTGCCTAGGTTTTGCAATTGCTTCATGACTTCTTGAAGCTCATTTGGGGCACTTGGAGATGAAGTAGAAGCTTCATTTGAACTCTTATTTCTAGGAGTGGGAGAAGGAGTAAAATTAGGTGCTTGATTGGTATTTGGACTCTCTAAACTTGGAAACAATGGCATGGGAGGTCTAGGGGCTAGTTTTCCAGCTTGGATCAAACAATTTTCAGCCCTAATGGCAATGCTATAAGCCATAGGGATAGTTATGCCTCCCATGGACTGAATCAACATAGAAATATTGCAGAATTTAGAGCTTTGAGATAATAGAGAAAAGCACCTTCTGCTGTTGGCCTGGCTGCCACTGGAATTTGTCTCCCAAGTCTTTTGAAATCTGAAATTGAAATCAAGCTGTTCATTGGGAGATCTCTTGATGGTTGTCAGTTGCTTACAAAAGAGACAAGTTGTCTCCCTTCTCTCCAAATTGGGACTCATGAAGTGCTATACACAGCTGGTTCCAATTTGTGATAGAACCAGAGGCAAGGCTCCTAAACCATTGCAATGCTTTCCCCTTGAATGAAGATGCCAGCAACTTGACAGCCACTTGCATCTCATTGATTTCATGAATTGCACAAAGGTTGGCAATGTCTTTAACATGATCACCTGGAGTAGTCTGATTTTCTCCAGTGAAGTATGGAATGTTCTTCAAGGCTGCAATAGGAATTGGATGTTGTGCATTGAGGGCAAGTGGGCTGCTACCTGTGAAGTTGACATAGGGGTTGTTTTGTGCCATTCTAATTGGTCTTAAAACCCTTGTTGACTGAATGAAAGGCCTACCAGGTGGAGGAGTTGAGAGAGTTCTGTTTGGTGGAGATGGAGACCTTTGAATCCTTCTTCCACTTTTCCTTACTCTTGGAGATAACTACAGATATTCAAACAACCTCTTCTTCTCCAGCTCTTGACCTTGTAGGTGATTCTTCTCATGAGTTTTCAGGCCTACACTGCTGAAACCAGTTGATTCTTCCCCTTGGAGTCGCCAAATATGCAAATTATAGCTCTTTTCAAGCAAGAAAATTGTAGCAGATGCACATCAACTTTACTGCAATAAAAATGAGACCTCTAAGGTCCCACCGGGCATGCCAAAACTGTTGTTGGAAATCAGCAGCACCCCTGGATGCAAATCAAGGTTCTAAGTTGATGTTTTGGCATCCAGTGTGATTGCACAACATGGAAACCTCTCTCCAAGTGTGGGACTTGTGAAAATGAGAGAGGAATCTCCATATTAGAGGCTGGTTCCTCAAACTCCTCTGATTTAGATCTATATTTTGCACAACTGACAGAGGTTCAGATCCTAATTCTACTCCTAGATTTGCAAGGAGACAGGGATAAGAAATGTAAAAATTGAAACTAAACTAATGATGGTGATGCACCAAAGGAGTGGTGAAACATTTTTTGCCATGTAAATAGACACAAATTCATGAAATGCAACAAGGGAAAACATACACAAGCTGATAGATGTAATTAGAGGTCTTAAAATGAAGTAAAACAATACAAACAAAGGACTGAAAGCATTCACAGAGTTTGCACTGTCATTTCCATGTAAAATCTCTTGCATTCCACCCTCAAAGAGGTATAAACCTACTACAATACTTGAAAAAGGCCTGATTCTTACAACAATCACTTGTTGGAGGTGAAAGAAGAAGTTTTCTATGCCAAAAAGTGTTCAACCTTTGAAGAAATGAGCCAAATCTGGCTTTTACAGTGCATGGGTCGAGCCCAGGAGAGAGAAAATGTGAAAAAACATGGGAGCCATTCCTCATTGAACCAAAAATGCATTAAAACAAGCATAGAGGTCCTTAAAAACCCATGCCCTGACATTTTTGACCATACTGGAGAAGAATGCGACCCATTTTGTATTAAATTTGGTTGTTGAAATGTCATTTCTAGCCATGGACACGTACCAGAAGTGTTTTTGAATTTTCTCTCTCCAATATGAACCAAAATTCAAAATTGACCATGGAATCATGTAGAGAATTTCAACAGCATTTTTGATATAAAGAACATGAAAATCTTGAGCTCTGGATCAAAAGATATGATCGTTTGAAGATTTAGGGCAAAAACGGGCCAAAAACGGATCGGCGGGAAAAAAGTTTCGAATTTTACCTTTTTTTTGTCTTTGGAAAATTTTTCAAAAAAAATCCCACACTCCGCTGGTTCGGATGCCACATGGCAGGCTTCTGATTCAGGCACTGGAATTCTCTCTCCTTCTTCCTCCGTGGGTTTTCCTTTGAAAATTTTACCTTTTTATACTTTTGGGAAAATTTCCCACCATTTTCCCCCGCACCCTCTGCCACTTGTGGAGCGTGGCAAAAACTTTGGTTGGTCGAGAGGCTCTATCCAATGGGCTCATTCTTTGGGACCTTTGAATTTTTGACCTGAAAACTTTTACCAAATTTCCCTAAGTCCTCCTCGAGCTCCGCACTACCTTCCCCTTTAGGACACATGTCAATGTGTCTATTGCAGCTCATCTGTTCCATTTTCCCCTTTGAAATGTTCTAGTCAGATTTACCGACCACTTAGCAACTTTTTTCCTTTCTCCCCCAAGACCCAGGAAACTGCCACTTGTGCCACCTGTCATGCCCCTATTGAGTTGCGGGAAAATCCTTCCAAAATTTGCCTTTGAAAACTCGGCAAAACCCTTAGCATTTTTCATTTTCTCCTCCGCCGGTTCGGGCTCCATTGGACACGTGACAGCCCATTTTAATTGGGCCAAAAATCTACGAAGGAAAATGTTGCATTTGAAAATTTTACCAAAACTTAGCAGAAAGTTTCAAAGTTTAAAGCTCGACACCCTGACCCTTCTTGGCCACGTTTAGCGAGTTCCTATTGGCCGCGGGCCAAAATTCAAAATTTTTCCTACTCAAACACTTAGCCAATTTTTTCACTATGCCTCCCCTTGTGACATGTCACACTTACCTGATTGGTCCACGGGCCCCGCGGGTAAAATTTTCCATTTAAACCTTCTTAAGAAACTTGGCAAAATTTATCAAGTTCATCGTGACCTCCGAACTCCCTTGGTCCACTGTGGCCCTAGGAATTCATGCTTAAGCCCATTTTTGCGGGAGCTCAGTGGTTAAAATTCACAAAAACTCCGCCGAGCCATAATTGAAATAATACGAGGAGTTAGGAGGCAAACTTTACCTTTCTGGAAAATTGAGAGAGATGCTCTATGGCACGATGGTGCTCATCTCCAGAAAAATTGTTTGCCTAACTTGATTACTTAATGAAAATGGCTCTCATTGACTGAGGCATTGCTAAGAGAGGTAGGAAACAAGGAGTTAGCCATTTTAAATTGTTTCTTAGGGGCACATTTTAAAGACACTGAACAAAACCCTTTGGTGATGCATCTTATAATGGAAACAACAAAATTTTTTATAGGATTGCAATTGCATAAGATTTGATCACCGTGGAAGTGATTTAACCTTAAGAACTAGAGCGAATGTTCTAACTAGCTATAACTTTTTGTACCAATCAAACTAATTACCTTTCAGTGATTTATACCTGAAGAAATGAAGATAATACATGTTAGACCTCATGTGGATGGAATGTGTTGCTCATCCTCTGACCTGTGTTGTTTGGTAAGAAATTTATTAGGACCTTCATAAATTACTGTTTGTGCATGAGTAACTTTGTGCATTGCTAGTGAGACTGTGTCAATAGCAGAAGGAAACTAGTAGATGCTAAACTCCTATTGGAGATCCCTAACTAGCTAAGTTTTATCTATATTTTGCCTAAGTACTATCTCTGTATCCTTCTGGAATTTAGAAAGGGTTAGGAAATAGATTTTCCAAGTAAATCCTACAACTTGTAAGTCGGCGAATCTGACACTTGAGGAACCTAGAGGAAAAAGCTCCTAAATGTTCAATCCTTTCGAACCTGAGGAAGGGGATGCGTCAAGTATGTGGATCAAGGAACACTTGGATAAGAGGATCTAGAAATTTATTAGGACAATCACATTAATGTGGCTGCATCAAGATTTTAGTTGCTTTGCATTAGTTTGGCTTCCAACATGAAAAACTGATGAACATCCAAGGGGTGCCCATAACTGTTAAAAAACAAAAACCTTATTACACTCTGCATCTTGAAATGCTAGGCAACTCGCCAACCTGAGTACCCTGGTGGAAGTTAAGGAACTGTTTGGAAAAAGCACTACTTGCAATCCATGAATTTCTGTCAAATAAGATATAAAAATCCTGGGAAAGAGCGAATCAATGGTTCTTTATCTTGAAAAATTAATCAGGCTATTTTAAGTCAACACTTCTCCTTAGAGAACCATCCTTCTTCTTCACAAATTGATATTCCCCAAAGAATCCTGCTGTTATGAATGGTTATTACCTCTGAATCTTGGAGAAGCTCCTTTTTGGAGCTGTGGAAGTTGAACTGACTGTTTGGAAAGTTTAAGTCGTTGTTCTGTGCTATAAGAATGCCCTGCAGAATATTTCTTCAAATCTTCATGGACCCTAAATTCACAAATTCTGAAATTCTCCTTAAACCATCTTTCTGTAAAGAGTCTCCATTGATAGCTCATTTTGAAACAATCTATCTCCATAAGGGGGGGGTTTTGGTTATTCTTTTGCAAAATGGGTGCGTTTTCTTTGCTATATGCAACTTGAATCATCTTTGCAAAGGGTAATGAATCTGTTCTTTGACTGTATGAGTTTACTTCAAGTATGTAATCGCCTCCCAATGTGCCCCCTGCTCATTTTGTGGCTAAACATCTTTCCTTCTCTCCCTTAGAGAAATTTTGCATACTCAAAACCTTCTGGAAATGGCATTTCCATTGGATAGAGCTCTTTCTGCAGCTATTCCAGAAATGTTCCTCTAAATTTTTCCTGGCTAACTCCACGTATTTTTACAAGTCTATGTGCCTCAGTCTCCAGTTTTGGTGGGAAATTTTTAGGCACTCAGATAGGCCCGTAGCCAATCAGGAGCTGCACCACGTGTCCAAGGGTAGAAAAAACACTCAAGCAACCCGAAGGAAAAAATGGTCAGGAAGTTTTCCTCGTAACTCCAATTAGAATGTGTCATGTGGCACCTGGAGTGGCGGAGCATTTGTGGGAAAATTTGAAAGAATGCCCACAGCCAATCAGACTCAAACGGGTCCAGGCCAAAAATATCAAAGCGACCCGATCCGATTTGGCCCTGTTTTTCCCTAAAACTTCAAATCGCCATATCTTTCGATCCAGAGCTCAGTTTTTCACGTTATTTATATCAATGGAAATTTGGTGAAATTATCTAAAAGATTCCAGGGTCAATTTTGCATTTTGGTGGATTTTGGAGAGAGAAAATAAAAAAATGCTTCTGACATGTGGTTATGAACAGAAATGATGTTTCAACCACCAATTTTAATGAAGAATGACTCGCATTCTCTCCCAGCATGGTTAAAAATGTCAGGGCATGGTCTGTAAGGATGCCCATGTTGTTTTAATGCATCTTCATTCAATGGGGAATGGTTCCCATGTTTTTTACACATTTTCTCTCTCATGGGCTCGACCTATGCATTGTAAAAGTTAGATTTGAGCTCATTTTTTGCAAGGTTGAACATTTTTTTGGATAGCAAGCTTCTTCTTTCACCTTCAACAAGTAGATTTTTGCAAGTATCAGACCTTCTTCATGATTGTAACAGGTTTTTTCCTCTTTGATGTTGTAAATGCAAGGATTTTGACAGTGAAAATGACAGTGCAGACTCTGTGATCAATTTTCAGTCCTTTGTTTGTATTGTCTTGCTTCATTTCAGACCTCTAATTGCATCTTATCAGCCTATGTATGATGTTTCATGTTGCATTTTATGAAATTGTGTCAAATTCCATGAACAATAAGTGTTCACCACTCCTTTGGTGTATCACCTATTAGTTTAGTTTCAATTTTTGCACTTTCTATCTCTGTCTCCTTGGAATTTAGAGTAGGATTAGGATTCAAACCTCTACAATTATGCAAATAACAGATCTAATCAGAGGAGTTTGAGGAACCAGCCTCTAATCTAGAGATTCCTCTCTCATTTTACAAGTCCCACACTTGGAGAGAGGTTTCAATGTTGTACAATCACACTGGATGCCTGAAACATCAACTTAGAAACCTGATTTGCATCCAGGGGTGCTGCTGATTTGCAACAACAATTTTGGCACGCCCGGTGGGACCTTAGAGGTCTCATTTTCATTGCAGCAAAGTTGATGTGCATCTGCTGCAATTTTCTTGCTTAAAAGAGCTATAAATTGCACATCTGGCGACTCCAAGGGGAAGAATCAGCTGGTTTTGGCAGTGCAAACCTGAAAACTCATGAGAAGAATCAACACAAGGTCAAGAGCTGGAGAGGAAGAGGTGATGTTTGAATATCTATAGTTATCTCCAAGAATAAGGCAAAGTGGGAGGAGAATCCAAAGGTCTCCATCTCCACCAAACAGAACTCTCTCAACTCCTCCACCTGGTAGGCCTTTCATTCAATCAACAAGGGTTCTAAGATAAATTAGAATGGCACAAGAAAACCCCTATGTCAATTTCACTGGTAGCAGCCCACTTGCTCTCAAAGCATAAAATATAATCCTAGTTGTAGCATTGAAGAACATTCCATACTTCATTGGAGAAAATCAGATCTCACCTGGTGATCATGCTAAGGATATTGCTAACATTTGTGTAATCCATGAGATCAATGAGATGCAAGTTGATGTCAAATTGTTGGCATCTTCATTCAAGGGGAAGGCTTTGCAATGGTTTAAAAGCCTTGCCTTAGGTTCTATTCAAAATTGGAATCAGCTATGTATAGCCCTCCATGAGCAGTTTGGGGAAAAGGGAGACAACTTGTCCCTTTTGGAGCAGCTGACAAATATCAAAAGAGCTCCCAATGAGCAGCTGACTAATTTTAATTTCAGATTTCAAAGGACTTGGGAGAGAATTCTAGTGGCAGTCAGGCCAACAGCAGAAGGCAGCTTTTCTTTACTATCTCAAAGCTCTAAATTCTGATATTTCTATGTTGATTCGGTCCATGGGAGGCATATGGCCATTAGGGCTGAAAATTGTTTGATCCAAGCTGGCAAACTAGCCCCTAGACCTCCCATGCCATTGTTTCCAAGTTTAGAGAGCCCAAACACTAATCAAGCACCTAATTTGGCTCCTTCTCCCACTCCTAGAAATCAGAGTTCAAATGAAGCTTCTACTTCATCTCCAAGTGCCCCAAATGAGCTTCAAGAAGTCATGAAGCAATTAAAAAATTTAGGTAATGAGCTGGTTACTCTCAAGAGGCAACAAGCCCAAAGTTTTAGACCTTCCTTCCAGCCTCAAGCTCAGCGTAATAGGCAGCCATATCAACCTCATAGACCACCCAATCCAGCTATAAATCTAAATCAAGCAAGGCCTCCTGCCAACAGACCATTTCAGCCCTATAATCCAAATGCTATATTTGCCTCTAAGGCATTGGTGCCAACACAAAACAACGTTGCTCAGGAGTATGATTGGTGTTTTCCATGTAATGAACCTCACAACCAATCTATGTGCTTCAACGATGCCTTGAATCAAGCATTAATGGTGACAACTACTGGTGTGGAGGGTGAGGGCAGTCAAGGAAACAACCAACAACAAGCAACATTCTAGCAGCAATCAGCTCCAAATGACACCACACTTGTGAACTGGCAGGCAGAGGATTTTTGTGGCATAAATCAAATAGTCTCTCAAGGTGTTGCAACCAACACAAGGTCAAAAAGAAGGAATTTGGGTGAAGAACAACCATTAGCTCCAACCAATCCACAACCTTTTATGGCTCCACAAATGGTTGGCAAACAAAATCCAGTTGTAAATGCACAAGGGCAGCCAAGAACAGCTCCTAGACCAACTCAAATACCAGTTGTTGCTTCCCACATGCAAGGGATGAATATGCAAACCAAGGGACAACAAAGAGATCCTCCATCACCATTTAGTATCATTGATCAGATGAAGAAGAAAAATGTAAATATATCAATGTGGGAATCCCTATCTATCCTAGGCTAGAGAGATTTGCTACAAGCTGCCATGAAGGACTGGCCAACTTCGAATCAGCAAGTCTAAATGTAAGAGAAGGTGCTCACAAATGTTGCCCAGCCTGAAGGGAATCATGGAGGACAGAAAGGTAAAATGTTGAAGCCCCCTCCTTTTTACGTCTCATTAATCATTGGAAACCAATTGGTGCACAATTGCATGATTGATTCTGGGGCAAGTAGCTCAGCGATGCCCAAGCAAATAGCTGATCAGCTAGGACTTCAATATGAAGCCATATCCAAAGGGGTAGTGCAATTGGATGGGACAGTAGTAATAATAGTTAGGGTGATTAGAAACTTGAGTCTTACCTTGCATGCATGTCCAAATGTTGTTTTTTTACAAGATTTATCAGTTATAGACCTTCCACCACTCTTTGCCCTATGTTTGTCAAGAGATTTCATAGCCAAGATTGGAGGATATTTGTCTACTGATTGGTCACATAGGCTGTTCAGAACGAGGTATGGAACCAAAGCTATAATTAAGTCTGAACCTATTGCAAACTTCCACATTGAGCCCTACACTCCAAGTTAGATCAATGTCAACTGTTCGGCATTTGATCAAGAAGATCACCCAAGCACTGATGAAGCTGACAACAAGGTTGGAAGCATCCCGGATCTAACTCTTGATGAATGGGCAAACAAGGTGCATGCTTTTGATCCTTATCAAGAAGTAGAAGAATCTGAGCTAGGGGTCTATTGCATACATCAAGAAGATCAGCCCATTCCTAGCATCACCAAGACAAACCACAAGGATGAAAATGAGGTATGGCAGCTATTTTTTGATGGATCAAGGAGTAGACAAGGTGCAGGAGGTGGAGCTATGCTTATTTCACCTCAAGGAGTAAAGTACTATTCAGCTTTTAGATTTCAGTTTGCATGCTCCAATAACACTGTTGAATATGAAGCCTTGGTGCAAGGGATGCATTGGGAAATAAAGAGAGGAATAAAGAACTTGCAAGTCTTTGGTGACAGTGAATTGATTGTAAACCAAGTTAAGGGGCAGCATGCTGTCAAGAATAATCTGCTCAAGTGCTAAAAGAATAGGGTGTGGGACCTCATTGAAGATTTTGAGGGCTTTAGCATAAAATCCATTCTTAGAAAAGAAAACCAAGCTACTGACAGGCTTACAACAGTTGGGGTAGCCTTTGATATTGTGGAAAGCATTCAAAAGGACAAGGTACAGCCAAACATCCATTTGATTGTGATGCCTTCAGTGCCGGATAACAATGTAAGTTGGCAAGTGTTTGAGAATGACCAACAAATCATCCATTTCTTACAAGAAGAAGTTGAGTTCTTAGCTAAAAATCATGAAAAATTGGAACAACAGTATGGTGACCAAGTGGTATAGTTGAGAACTAACAAGCTTCCCAAGGGACTTATCACTTTGGAGTCCATTTTCAATCCCAATGATCAATTTAGGAAAGAGAAAGCAAACATTCAGGTCAAGAGAGAAGATTCAGTATCCATCTTGGTGGAAGAGAAAAAACCATTGCAAATTGGAAAGATGACAACTGAACAAGAAAGGTATGAGTTCATAAAGCTGTGTCAAGAGTTCCCTGATGTGTTTGCTTGGAGCTATGAAGATTTGAAAGGTTTCAATCCCAAGTTAACTCAACACACCATTGAGTTGGATCCAAATACTAAGCCCATCAGGCAGAAACAAAGGCCAGTCAATCCACACATGGAACCTCTCATGAGGAAGGAATTGAACAAGTTGATTGAGTCAAGAATCATATTCCCAATCAAGCATTCTAGTTGGGTTGCCAACTTAGTTCCAGTCAGAAAGAAGAGTGGAGAGATCAGATTGTGCGTTGATTTTAGAGATTTGAATAGAGCATCACTCAAGGACCATTACCCACTTCCTTCTATGGAGCATATTTTACAAGTTGTTGCTGACTCTGAAAGGTTTTCATTGCTTGATGGCTACTTAGGGTACAATCAGATTATGGTGAAGGAAGAAGATCAGTTCAAGACAACCTTCACAACCAAATGGGGAAATTATGCATACAGGAAAATGCCATTTGGGCTGTCTAATGCTGGAGCTACCTACCAAAGAGAAATGGACATGGCGTTCAAAGGTTTGATTAACAACATGGTGCTGATATATCTTGATGATATCACTATTTTTTCAAAGAATACAGCAGACCACCTCTCTCATTTGAGACAAGTCTTCCAAAGGTGCAGGAGATTTGGAGTGTCTTTGAATCCTAAGAAGTGTATCTTCCTGGCACATGAAAGAAATCTCCTTGGCCATATTGTCTCCAAATAAGGATTAGCAATTGATCTAGAGAAAGTTGAAGCCATAAGAGCACTACCATTGCCAAGCCACAAGAAGGCACTTCAGAGTTTCTTGGGGAGAATAAATTTTGTTCGGAGGTTTGTCCCAGATTTTGCAGCCCTTCTAGAACCTATCACCAAAATGTTAAAGAAAAGCATGGCTTTCAAGTGGACAGCAGAAGGCAAGGAGAGTTTTGAAGCAATCAAAGAAGCCATCTCCCAAGCACCAACTCTCATCAACCCGGATTTCTCCAAGGATTTCATCCTCTATGCATTTGGAGGTAATGATACTGTTTCTACCATTTTGGTACAGCAGAACAAGGACAATGATGAGCAGCCAATTGTTTTCTTCAGCCAAAGCCTAGATGACTATGAGGTGAGATATCTTTTATTGAGAAGCATGTACTTGCAGTAATCAGAAGCTTGAAGAAATTCAAGCATCTAGTCTCAAACAACAAGGTTCAGTTGTTGGTCTCTCATGCGGGAGTAAAGGACTTCCTCCTCAACAAGGATTTGAATGAGAAAAGGGTAGGTTAGATCACTCGTGTCATGGAGTACGACATTGAGATCAAGGTCACCAAGCTGGTAAGAGGAAAATGATTGTGTGAGCAGCTGATTCTGGGCAAGAAAAAAGGAGTATGCAATAAAGAAGAGGTTGTTTTAACAGTTCAAGACAGCAATGTGCAAGGTAGCACCCAAGGAGAAAATAATGGTGTCCCCACTCCTTGCTGGACCCAAGGTATAATGTACTTCCTAAGCATAGGCCTATGCCCTCTAGAGATGAACAAGACCCAAAGAAGACACTTCAGATTGCAGGCTATCCCATATGCCATTGTTGATGGAGTTTTGTTCAAGAAAGATGTGAATGGAGTGCTGCTGAGATGCATTAGCACAAATCAGATTCATAGGGTGTTGGAAGAGTTCCATGGTGGATCAGCTGGTGGTCATTTTGCACCGAGAGTGACAACTCTAAAAATCATGAAGGCTAGTTATTATTGGCCTAAAATTTTCAGTGATTGCTATGCATGGATCAAGAGGTGTAAGAATTGTGCATTCTTCACAGGAAAAGAGAGACTTGCTGCCCTTCCATTGCATCCAATCTCAGTTGACCAGCCATTCATGCAATGGGGTTTGGACTTCATTGGAGTCATTAATCCTAATTCAAGTCAAGGGCACAAATGGATTTTGACAGCCACAGACTACTTCACCAAGTGGATTGAAGCAGTAGCACTCAAAGAAGCAAACGAGTCTAGCATCTTAGACTTTTATGAGGGGATAGCAACCATATTTGGTATACCAGCTACAATAATCTCAGATAATGCATTGGCATTCATTGGATCCAAGGAAACTGAGTGGGCTATCAAGAACGGGATCTACCTAAGCACTTCATCAAACTACTACCCTCAGGGTAATGGCCAGGCTGAATCTACAAACAATAACTTGTTGAGGATCATTAGGAGGACTCTTGATGAGAATCAGAGGTCTTGGCATACCAAACTAAAATCAGCCTTATGGGCTGATAGGATAACTCCCAAGAGATCCACAGGTAACTCTCTATTCAGGCTTGTTTATGGAAGAGAGGCAATCTTGCCCATGTCACTTGAGTTGCCAACATTAGAACTCATGAAGCAATTAGAGTTGCTAGAGTTTGGGCCCATGGAGGTGAGATATGCAGAGTTGATAGAGCTCCAAGAGATCAGAGATTAGGCATCCCAGGCAATGGAGAAGGATCAAGCTTTGATCAAGAAGACCTTTAATAGGAAGGCCAAGAGTAGATCTTTCCAAGTTGGAGATCTAGTGTTAAAATGGGATGCAGATAGAGAAAAACCGAGAAGGCATTTAAAATTTGATGCCATTTGAAGTGGCCCATACATGGTCACAAAGTGTAAGGACAACAATGCCTTCCAATTGTCTTCATTGGATGGCGAAGAACTGCAGATTCCAGTCAATGGAATCTATCTAAAACATTGCTACCAAAGGGAAATTCTCGACCTTGTAAATATTAGCTTAGGTTTTCATTCCTCCAAGTGCTTGTGCACATTGTTTTGCTTTCCAAAAGTGCTTTGGCACAGGCTTGCTGTCCCTGGAGATGTTTCACAGTCCTTCCTTCCATCAGGTGATATTCCATCTTCCTCCTTGCAACATTCTAAGTTGGGGTTTCGAATAGAAAATTTTATGACTCCATGCCCAATGGGCTGCTTCAGGCAACTGGTATCTTCATCTAGCAGGTAGATGACCCCTCTGAGTCACCAAAATTGTTATCCAAAATGTGCCCCTACTCATTTTTGTGGCTAACTCCTTGTGTTCTTACCTCTCTTGTGCCTCAGTCTCCATTTTTGATTTTTAGGCACTCAAATCTTTCTAAAAATGGCACCATTGGATAGAGCTCTCTCTCAGTTTTCCAGAAAGGTAATGTAACATCCCCATTTTAAGATACTAGAATAAGGGAATTTTTTTTTTATACAACGTTCCCTGTTATGAATTATATAATTCAAACACACGTTCAAGTTTTAATAATTGTTCTCTATCCAACTAATGCAGTTTTAATCATACAATTTCATTTTAAAACCAATGTTCTTTGTTCACATACTTGCAATATAGAACACACATTCAATGCCATTCAATCATATAACAGTTACCATATGCTACTGTAAATGACTCGAAGAACTACCGATCTCCCATTTTATGGCTCAGAGTTTTAGCGATCTCTCATTTCATGACTCGGTGAATTACCGATCCTTCATGTAAATCCATGCATTGTATAATGAATATACAGGGTTCTCTTACCATTTCCGGTTATCGAAGTGATCCATTTAAGAAGCCTATCTGAATATCTGTTATTGATATTCATCTGACATCTTGCATCTTAAACTAGGTGATTAGGACAACGCAACCAGCACTTGTGATACTTTGGCCAAATATTTTCACATGCTTTGCATGATCATATTCCTAGGTGTGGTACACATCATTGGAATACGTCCTTCACCTCACTTCGTTTTTTATCTAGAATGGTCTTTCCTGGTCTCTTCCAGTCCTTCCATTTAAGGTCAAGCTCTAATCCCCAACTAGCAATATGAATGAGTATAGGAAGGTACCCATGGTAACTAAAGATATGCAGACATACGACGTCGTCCCTAGACGAATCCGTGTGTCTAGTTACCTTTAGTCCTCCAGAGTCACTCCGTATACATGATCACATTCCTATCCCCAGCCAATAACTTCGTATCCATCTTATGTAAACTTGATGATTTAATTCGGGAGGGCATTGTAATATGTCAGCTATAACATGGTGTCATCACGAAGGCCCCGCCTTCATGAAGACACCATATTGTAGCTAGTGTATGTCAATGTCCTACGGAATCCTCCCATCAAGAGTACACATCCAGCTCAAGTTTGATTTGGTTATGATCTTAATATTTAAGATCAACTTTCAGCAGCCATGTTGATCCTTTATTCTCGTTCTTGTTACAGTTGTATGTAGCTAAGAGAGACTTAATCCGTCTTCTAGCTTACTACGCATCTCCTCCTTAGTATCGAAGGGTTGCATTTTCTCTACTTGGTTCCTTTCTTAATCTTTGGACTAATCAGCCCATTATCGATAAACTTAATAAGTTTAACCTATTAAACTTAACCAAGTTTTCCACAAATGTAAACAAATTCATAATTCCATCTTATTAGACATCATTTAAACGAGGTCTACTTTTAAATGAATTTATTCATTTATCCTCCTTAATCTTACATAGTTAAGGTCTGTTAACAATAGATATGTTTTCCCATATCCTTATTTTCTGAATTTTAAACATTCAAGGCTATTAACGGAGTCCGAATATAAGGTTCAGCTACTCCTAAGTTATTTGATATTCCTTAGCTTTCAAGCTAATCCTGAATACCTTTCAATTAAGAGATCATGTTTACCTAAATCCTTTTTGATGTCAATTTAAAATTCATCTTAACCCAAGTATGAACTAATTACACATTTCAACGTAAAAGTTGCATTTAGGTAAAGAATAGATGTTATTCCCTTTTAAATCCATCCATTAACATTTGAATAATTCCAAATCAAGGAATAATGTTATATTCTCAAACTTATTCAACAATATCAAATTGATACAGTCATTAAAAGTATCACACTCGTACTTGTATTCATCCATCAACTTTACAATCTATACATTTGCCAGTCCAAATGACTGGACTTTGTTTATATTAAACAACATTACAACTCATAAGTTAGAAGAATGTAATTTCTTCTTTTCTCATTTCCTCGTAGAGGAGTAATAGTTATCAATTACAATCCATCTTCAGTTAATCAAATAAGTATTAGAAAACAACCATGTCTTCGTTTATACTCAAGTTCCATCTACAAAATTACTTACACGGGTCAGTTCATTGAACTGAGCATATTAAGCACTTGTCATTAAACTGAAGTGCTTTTAATTAACTATCTCAATAAAAGAACCCTACTTTTATGAAACATTAATATGAACATCATTCAAGAATTAAATACCAAAAAGGATGAACAACATATCAACTTAATCATCTAATTACCATCCCAATCGGTCAAAGGATTACTGTCCTCTTTTCGAATACTTATAACAAGAAGTAATTTCCTTCAAACATTTCCAGATTACAAACATCCGTAAGAACTGAAAATACAATTATGCAATTGCTGTTCTAACATAATACTATCAATTCCTTTACCCTACATTAGCTAGAGGAAGATTCACAATTAGATTTTAAATAAAACTTCCAGCAGAACCATTTTCCTTTCCTTTCATACTACTTGTCTAATCTCAAACAATCAAACGCTGAAGAGAAAAGTAAACAGAAGTTTAAATACAAATGCTTAACCCAAGCAGTACGAAATTCATTACATAACAATTATAGATTTCCGACTGTATGAGAGAAAATGATCATTAATTCAATTATCCATTCACACTCTCTTTCCTTTCCTCATAACTGTACTAGAAATTTTTAATCCAAACGTGATATCAATAAATGATAACAGTCCAAAGAGAAATAAACGAAAATCAATAATCGAATAAAAGGAAGAAGGATCATATTACCTCTTTTCACTGTTTAACCAAATATCCACTATTTAGCACAGACATAATCCAACAATATGAATCATTCCGCATAGTATATTTCAATATGCAAAAACTACTTATTTACCCTTCCAAAAGTTGACCAGAGTTCATGGCAACTGGTCCGTAAGCATCAATACCAAAAGAACTTATAACACAATCATTTCTTTTTTTTTTTAAATAATTCACTCTACAGAAATTTACGTCTATATAACATGTAAGAGTGTACAACAACAACAAGTCACACTTTCGTCATAATAATGAGAGAATTCACTTTCCAACAGAAAAGTAAGAAATTCATTCATATTTTGCTCCAATGAAAACAATGAAAGGTTCTCAATCCTTAAAATTATATATATATATATATATATATATCCTTGAGTTCAGTAGGACACAAAGTAGGATTTGTATACTCTACCCAGTCTATTCTATAGACTGAATTTTTTTTTATTCCCATTCAGATCAGAACTTCCTTCCAAACAGTCCTATATGAATACCAAGAACCAACAGGTATTTACCATATCTAATTAGAACAACAAAGTAAGATGCTACTATGACCTTACTGTCCCAGGGAGCCCGTATTCTATGCAATGAAAAACATCTAGGAGATATAACTCACACAATAGTTTACCAACATCACCACGAATTTGTTCTTCCCAAACGTTTCCACACACTGAACTCAGAAATACAATATTCGCATAACAATACATTTGTCAATTCAAACCCGTATAGGGTAATAGATGCATATGCAAAACACAGTAAAAAACAATCTCATACAGCAAGCACAACCCCCCCTTTTTTTCACTTATTTGCAAGAAATACCAAAGCCGTGTTTCTTTTTATTATGACAGTTCGAACCAGGCATACAGAATCACCTTATCTTTCCATTTTTACAAGAACGTACAAAACTCAAAATTAATACACACATAGCTAATGTATTATTTAGCATAAACTCAACTCATATTGAGTAAAGATCAATTACCCAACATTTCCAAACAACTCATACATCAAGAGCAGACTTATTTCATTCACCTAATTCGTAAAATAAATTACCCAAGTCATACTTAGCAAAGGAAAAATGACTCAGTCCAAAGATCATTTCATTCAAAACAACAACATCATTTAATTAAATCACCCCTCATAAGAGTAGGGTTGTTTTAATGAGACGTTTAAATAAAAGCAAACGTTTTAAGGAGAAGGGCTTAACATGCCTGTATATTTTTTTTGTGGTTCAAAGAAAACCACGTCCACAGGAGCTATTTCTCTCCACGGCGTCCGTAGCAGGGCTTTCCCAATAGTCCACTAACTTCCTCAAGCTCAAAAATAGCCATGGTTATTCTAACAATAGCAACAATAACCAAAAATAATAGCAGGTTCGACAGAACCATGGAAAAAAATGCAGAGCAACTAAAAACCTGATTGCACACAATGACAAACAAATTTTTCCTCTACCCTCTTTCCAAGGTGAGCTGGTCGCTAAGACCAAGGTCATTAAATGCATTGAATGCAGTGCTTTTTCCTCATTCCTCACGCCACCCGCCGACTCAGGTTGGCGAGTTTCCTTTTTCAAATTTTACATGTAATTCCTTTTTAGCCACTTAGCTAGTTGGATGCCTCCAACTTTTTTCTTGTTCCCCCGCCCAAACTTGGCACTGAAATTTGTAAGGACTTCATTTACTATCCCATTAAATTTCCTACCTTCCCTTCTTATCCTTTCCATCCACATGGGTCTATGTGTCCCCTTCCTTAGGTTAGGATTAGTTTAGGATTTTAATAGTCCATATCTAGGTCATTCACCTAGTTCATAGGTTAATGGAATTTATATCTATTTTCTCCCTTATGAAATCTAAAATCCATATAGGATAGTAGTTAGGGTATAAGATAAAACTTAGGGGTTGATTAGGTTTTAATCCCCTAATATTTAATTAACTAGTTTCCATATCAAGTCTTTCCGCCTGACAGTCATATTCAACATTAAGCAGGACATTTAGTCCTAAGTTCCACATACCTGTGCCACTTGCATCCAGGCCCTTATCGCCTTAAGCAGTCTAGCATTACAACAATGTGTGGTTCAAGAATCAAACCTTTTTCATTGGCATCTACGTACCAAATATTCATACCAGAAATCAGGTGCTACAACATTTATATCAATCTTCAATCTGGTTTAAAAGTAAATCGACAAGCGATCATAAGAAGGCCACAACATACCTTGGATCAATGTAATTGATTCAAGGTGTGCGGTCAATCAGCAATTAGAGTTCATCAAGCATACGACAAGTCTGTTGTCTCATCAGCAATCACACAAGCAATAATAACCTCTGTCCCAAGTAAACAAATTACAGCAAACAAGGGTCTAGATTAGCAACACATTCCTTTAAGATCAAAGATATATCTTAACATGTTTATCTTCATTTCAGCAGTTACAATATTATGAAAAGTAATTACCATGATAACTTACAAAAATCAAGGTGTTACATTCCTCCCTTCTTGAAGAATCATTGTCCCGATGATCAAATTAACCAATTCAAGGAGTTTCTAGGACAAAATTCAGTTATTGTCCTTCCATTCATAAGTTCATACCAAAAACAGATTCACTCTTTAAAACAATGTTTTAAGACAACTGTAAAATAGACCAATAATTGTCTAAATTTGGTAGAATTATCAGTTTTTCAAATTTCAATTTCGATCAAACAAGTATGGAAAAGTAGATCTCATTTCTTCAAGATTTTCCCAAGTTGCACTTGTTGTCAAAATTTCACCTCCCCCTGGGTAATTTTGATAACATGCATCAGAATATTCAAGTCCAAGGAAAATTGATTGATTCGGGGCCAAAAATCATGTTGCTAGAGTCCCCTCAAATATTTTCTAAGTTCCTTGTCTGAGAGGAAAAGAGCAAGCTCTGAGAAAATGTGAAAAAAGGTTGCAGAAGGCAAGTAGGTTGATCCAGAAAAAAATCATAAAAATGACTAAGTCCTAGTCCTAGGGGCAGTCGGGACATTTGGGACAAAAAGGCCCGAACCGGACGGCTCGGCCGAAGTAAGCACAAATAGCCCGCAAAGTAACAGGGACATCTGGGACAAAAGTACGCGGCGGGCGCGAAATGCCGGTTCGAACCGAGAAAAAATTGGCTAACTGCTGAGAGGGACGCAAATGGGACAATCGGGCCAAAAAGGCGCGAACCGGCCGAACCGGCCGAAAAGAGTCAAGTCAGTCCGAAGCAAAGTGGGATTAGCGGGCCAAAAATGCCCGAACCGGCCGAATCGGCTGAAATGAGTCCAGAGGGTCCAAAATCAAATGGGACATCTGGGACAAATGGACGCGAAATGCCCGAACCGGCCGAAATGAGCACAAAGGGCCCAAAATCAAATGGGACATCCGGGACAAATGGAGGCGAAGTACGCGAAGGAGCCGAAGGAGCTGAGGACCAATCAGAAATTGCCACGTGTCCTCACAGGAGAAAAAGTCAAAAGGTCAAAGGGGCGAGTTATCGAGCGCTGAACCGAACCAATGAAATGGCGCCACGTGTCCAAGTTTAAGTGGCCCACAAGAAATTTCAAAAGGAAAGCCCGCGAAAGACGGAGGAGAGAGAATTGCTCGTCCAATCAGCACGTGCCACGTGTCGTCCAGATGGCGAAGAGCGGGAAAACATTTTACAATTCGTTTTGATCTGTTCCGTGCCCTAAATCTTCAGATCGCCATATCTTTTGATCCAGAGCTCAGATTTCCACGTTCTTTATATCAACGGAAATCTGTTGAGATGCTCTACATGATTCTAGGATCAATCTCGAGTTTTGGTGTAGTCTGAAGAGAGAAAATTGAGAAACGGATCTGACGTGTGGTAATGGCCAGAAGCGACCTTTCAACAACCCGTTTTAATGCTAATGGGTCGCATTCTTCTTCTGCACGGCCAGAAGTGACATTTTAGCAGCCAAATTAATACAAATGGGTCGTATTCTCCTCCAAAATCACTCAAAGTGACAGGGTATGGGTTGGTAAGATCCTCCATGCTGATTTAATGCATCTGCAGTCAATGAGGAATGGGCTTGCATGTTTTCCCACGTTTTCTGTCCCCTGGGCTCGACCCATGCAATGTAAAAGCCAGATTTGGCTCATTTTTTAAAAAAAAGAGGTTGTTCATTCTTTTGGCTTGGCCCTCCCTTCTTTTCTTCTCTAGGGTTGAAAATGGAGTTCGAGCCTCCTCCCTGCTCTGTAATGGCGTTTTTTGCCTTTTACTAATGGAATGATGTTCTGTGCAAACTTCTGGAGCAACAAAACGTGTTCTGTGATGCATCTGTCCATCCTCTCTTGTTTTTTGCTTGTTCTCTCCTTGCCTCTCTTCATTTGCAGGTATCTGTGCATGTCTAAATGTTCATTGTAGGTTTGGAGCTGTGTTCATGGAGTTTTGGGACATTTTTTGTGTGAAATCTATCCTTGGGCCTGTGATGCATCTGTCCATCCTTCCCATTGCTCACCTCTCTTTGTCCCATGGCAGTTTTGATAGATGTTCAACATCCTCCTTCTCTGGTGTATCACCGTTTTAGTGTAGGCTTTTGCTGTTTTTCCCTTCTCTTTCTATCTCTCTCTCTGTCTCCTTGGCATGGTTAGATTAGGATTAGATTAGCTTGCCTGCACTGGAATAGCTTGTGGCAGGTAGTTTAGGAGCAGGAACCATCCTTCTCTGGAGATTCCTCTCTTGGTTTCACAAGTCCCACACTTGGAGAGAGGTTTCCATGTTGTGCAATCACACTGGATGCCTGAACATCAACCTAGAAGCCTGATGTGCGTCCAGGGGTGCTGTGATTTTGCACTAACAGCACTTTCTTCGCTAAACTGGAATTCAACCCAATGGACCTTACATATAATTTAATATAACGAAATAATGTAAATACAACTAGCGAGTTCCAGCACTCGAATAGGCTTGATCATGATTATTCCTGGTATCTTGGATCCTACAAGGACATTATAATTCAACATCATAATGATAACATACTATGTTATGTATTTCTTAAGCTAAGAAGTAGGGTAGGTAGTCAAGGTGCATGGGTAATAAAGTCAGGAGGTCAGGTTCGGGGATAAGCTATAGGGTTTCTTGGATGTAGGTTTTTAAGTTTATGTTCATTAGCAGGATCCCACGTAACGTGGGCAACAGACTTGGCAGTCGGTGCCAAAAGTTATTGAGCTCGACAACGGCTTAACCCAGGGAACTGACAACGGTCTCACCAGGTGGGATGGTAGAAATTCCTATAAAATGGGTTAAAGTCTGCAGAAATTTTCTGAGGTATTGACAGCCTGGGTGTAGAGGTTCCCGAATGGCTAGGTTTGCAATGGTTTGTTCTGGGGTACTCAGAGGATATTCAGGCCCAATCAAGTATATGTAATCTAAACTGTCCCATTTAACAGGGGTGATGGAATGGTTGGATTCCATAGGAAGGCTTCACAAGGGTGGGATGAAAAATGTAAATAGATGCGTGATAAATAAAGATGATAGCAAACTTTGTACCATCTGAAGGTATTCCTCCCATGAAATGACTGCAGGTCCATGCAGATACATTCTTAACATGGTGTTCTGCAGATTTTTTTGACTGGCTTGGATGATGGTCCATGGTTGATCTCCATATGATATGGAGAGTTGAATTGTGCTACAGTTAGCTTCCCAGGCCACATGCTACCGTGGATGCCAAATACATTTATGATCCATCTTGGTGTTGGCTATGGTTGTCTAGATGATGCGAAAGGGCTCTGCGTTCTTACTTGCATATCTGAAAATTTCATGTCCAAATATTCTTGCTAGATACTGGTAGCCCATCTTCTCAAAAAAGGTTACCAGCAATGAATATATGGTAACCGACGATGGTTTAGGGTTCAACGACAACCAGGATAATATGGTGCTTATAGTTGACCATACGCAATGGTTAAGACGGGAAATCCATAGGTTATCACTAAAAATGACAAATCTTGGCAATATCTGTAGAACATCTCTGTCGATTCTCATGGATCAAAGTGGGATTTTTGTGCTTAGACCTTAACCGGGCATGACTATTAGAGGAAGAATCGGCATGTGTTTTTGGGGTTAGACTACATTCTTGGTTAATTAAAGTCCAGAAGTAGGGTGGGTCCTAAGTTAGTTAGGAAACATGCTAAGAATAGGTCCATGATGATGTTTCTAGGTGAGGTGGTGGGATGATGGAATGTCTAGGTGAGGTGGAAATTTCCTTCTTAAATCATTTGCCAAGGGTAATTAAATAATGACCCTGAAGTTGAGGACCTGAGTATTATTCCTTCGCTATACATAACTAAAATCCTTTATACCTCACATCCTGGGGATAAACAGGGTCATGGTTAGGTGAATATGTTTAAGTTGGATATTTGAAATAAGGATCTGATTCCAAGGGGATCTGTGACCTCAATCCTTAAACTGAGTGTCTTACGCCTGAAACATGACACACTAGACGAATTTTGGGTTTCAGGATTTAAAAGCATCAAGACACTGAAGTGATGAAAACATGCCTTATGATGTAGCCTGATATCAAAATCGTACTGAGCCCTAAAACTCTGACGCATCTTAGTTGTTTTGCAGTTTTCAGGGGTTGAAAGCTGAGTCAAAGCATGGAAACTTCAACGGTTAAATGGTCATGTTATATGTAACTCAAAAGTTTTGCCGAAAAGGTCCAATGCCTCGACACACTTGAAGTGCATGTACAATGGAAGCGAGCTCTAGGTCGTGTGGATGCATCAAAACATGATGATGCATGAAACTTAATGTTTCTGCTTTCATACCCTATAACTTTGGTCATTCAGTAACAATATATAGGTCTAAGGCCTGTATCCCGATTTTTTGGGACCCGATTACAACCATGAAAATTTCAATTTGGATCATGGTACAGTTAAAATAGCAACTGTACTTATCTGATCCTTGGGTCAAAAAATTAATTGCAGATGTCAGAATTGACAGTCCAGACAAATGTCTTATCCTTGACATTTGTAATTAAGTGATATGGGGGCTGCAATTATTGAAAAGATCGCTTAACGTTTTTTCTATGTTATTTTACCTTGTACATGAAGCTTCTTACTTTTTGCATCGTTCGTAGGTGCTTACCACTCTGGCTCTCTAACCCCCAACTTTGAAGGTTTTTCATCTATTCAATTCTTATCATCTATAACGTGTCATGAATAATTTCACCATACTGCATCATAAAAGTATCCTTTAGACAAGTTGTGTCTTACAACTTCCTCTTGGTTTTGATGAACTTCCAGCACTACCCTATATATATGTTCTTGGTGCTCCCTTCGACCATTTTTATCATGTCGATATAAGTAATGTTTCTTCCACCCCTCTTCTTTTTTTCTAGCACAAACTTGTCTTTAGGTTTTTCTTTAATCATATTGTACATCAGATTCATGAAGGCGGCAGAAGTAAAATTGTCAGCCAAAAAGGTAACACTGTGAATTAAAAATAATAAGGATTTCCCTTGTGATAGATAAGTTGTTTTACCCTGATATGAACTTGCCATTAATTTCGATCTACCCATCATGATGAGAACCCCGACTCAATGTTTCATAATTTTAGAGATTCTTAGACTGATGTTTCGATTCATCTGATAGTAAGATTTAGGGGTTCTTGATATGTCTAGGAAGTGGGTCTCAATTCTCTAACTCGATTATGTCAGGGTTATTCAACATTCTATAATCAATGCACAGTCTCAATGTGCCATCCTTTTTCTGTACAAAAATTACCGGTGCTCCCCATGGTGAGATGCTTGGTCTTATCAGCCCCTTAGTCAAAAGTTCCTGTAATTGAGCCTTTAACTCTACCAACTCAAGGGTGGTCATTCTATAAGGTGCCTTAGATATGGGTTCAGTTCCTGGCTTGATTTCTATTGCAAAGTCAAACTCTTGTTTGGGTGGAAGGCCTGGTAATTCCTTTGGAAATACATCACTAAAATCCCTTAATAATGGATATATTTCCATGAAATCATTATCCTCCTTAGCATTTTCTATCATTTTTACTACATACAAGGTGTAGCCTCTATTTTTAGCCCTTTTTAGTTGCATAGCTGTTAGTTTCCTAACTGCAACTTCACGCTTTACACCCTGAATGACTGCCGCTTTCTGCAGGTCGTCAAAACAAATTTTTTTTTTTTCATAACAGACAACCTTTGCCTTATGTTTTGCCAACCAGTTAACTCCAATAATGATGTCATATGATCCTAAGGGAGTGACATATAGGTCAACTTCGATGGAGAAACTGGGCAAATCAAGAATTGCCCCAAAAAGGCACATTTTGACTGTATGGACAACATTATTCCCATAATGCGCTGTCCATGTCTTATCCTTTCGTTCATCTTTTCTTTTTAATTTCATTGCAAGTTTAGTAGAAATAAAGCATTCAGTAGCTCCAATATCAAAAAGTATGACTACAGGTGTACCAAATAACTTACCTGAAACTTCTATAGGCGTAACTTGCTTTTCAGCTTGTCTGTTAGCCACCGCAGCGTGTATCTTATGCTGCTGATCACGATCATCCTTTTTCATAGGACAGTGACTCATGTAATGGTCCTTTCCATAGTTGAAGCATCCTCCAACTGGCCCTTTCCTAGGCTCAAATTTGTTACCAGCTTTGAAGTTATCATTCTAGCTCCCATAGGACTTTTGTCCATTGCCACTAACTTTTTCAAAGCTGTTCCACACACTATTTATAGGTTTGTTCATTACATATTTCTTGTTGTTATCTACAACAAAAAAAAAATTCACACCAAACCTTTTCCAAGGCCCCCGTTTGGGTGCGAGAGATGAAGAAGAGTTGGGAATCTTCTTCCTTATCTCTTCCCTATGAGCAGAAATTGCTCTCAATTTCTGTTCCTGTCTTATTACCTTTTTGACAACTCCTTCCATGGTGGTTGGATCGTGTACATCCAGTTTTGATGTACCAATTTAGCTTGGAATGAAGTATCACACTGGTGAACTTTCATCTTCTTAGAACTTCTCGTCAACATTGGTACATGCGGCACATACTGAGTATGAGTATTAGTAAACCCTTCCCAGTATATCTATCTACCGTCAGCCTATCCAAGTGACCAATTCTAAAATTCAGTCATTTTCCTAATGGAATTAGTAAGGAAGTTGAGATCTGCCACAAGTTGCAAACTAAAGAAATCATAAGGTAATAATTCGTTTTCCAAGTTATCTCTAATTGTTCCATATATTCAACTCAAACTTATGGTTGTCCCACCATGATGATGCTTCATGAGAAAGTTGATATGCTCCCCATATCGCTTTGGTCTCCTCGGAGAAGTTTCTTATTGCAAAGTACTTCTCCATTTCACTGAGCCAATTCTCAGCTCCATCCCCAAGGGTTGTTCCATCAAACTTTGGAGGACTTATTCTCTTTATGTCATTTGTAATTTCTGCTACTAATCTTTCCCTTTTAGTTCTAGGATGATTAGGAGCATTCGCATTGCTATTATCAACACAAAAAATGTTCAACCCTTTAAAAATGAGCCAAATCTGGCTTTTACAGTGCAAGGGACAAGCCCAGGAGAGAGAAACGTGGGAAAACATGGAAGGGATTCAACCATTGACCAAAACACATTCAAAACAACATGGGCATCCTTACAGACCCATCCCATGACATTTTTATCCATGCTGGGAGAGAATGCGAGCCATTCTTCATTAAAAACGGTGGTTGAAATGTCATTTCTGTCCATGACCACGTGCCAGAGGTGTTTCTCAATTTTCTCTCTCCAAACTCCATCAAAATGCAAAAATGACCCTAGAATCTTGTAGATAATTTAACCATCTTTCCATTGATATAAATAACACAAAAAACTAAGCTCTGGATCGAAAGATATGGCCATTTGAAGTTTTAGGGAAAAACAGGGCTAAATCGGGTTGGCGGGCAAAAATTCAAATTTTTGCACCTTTTTGGTCATTTGGAAAATTTTCCAAAATTTCCCCATGCTCCACCACTCTAGGTGCTATTATCCAAAATGTGCCTTTGCTCATTTTTGTGGCCAACTCCTTGTGTTCTTACCTCTCTTGTGCCTCAGTCTCCATTTTTTTATTTTTAGGCACTCAAATCTTTCTAAAAATGGCACCATTGGATAGAGCTCTCTCTTAGCTTTCTAGAAAGGTAAAGTTTTCCTTCTAACTCCTTGTATTTTTCAAGTTATGGCTCGGTGGAGTTTTTGTGGGAAATTTTCCCCTAGAAGGCCCGTAGCCAATCAAAACTCGCCTTAAAGCAACCCGATTTGGCCCTATTTTGCCCTAAAACTTCAAATCGCCATATCTTTCGATCAGGAGCTTGGTTTTTCATGTTCTTTATATCAATGGAAATCTGGTGAAATTATCTACAAGATTCCAGGGTCAATTTTGCATTTTGGTGGATTTTGGAGAGAGAAAATAAAAAATGCTTCTGGCACGTGGTCATGAACAGAAATGACATTTCAACCACTGATTTTAATGAAGAATGGCTCGCATTCTCTCCCAACATGGTTAAAATTTTTAGGGCATGGGTCTGTAAGGATGCCCATGTTGTTTTAATACATCTTCATTCAATGGGGAATGGCTGCCATGTTTTTTACATGTTTTCTCTCTCCTAGGCTTGACCCATGCATTGTAAAAGCTAGATTTGGCTCATTTTTTGGGGGTTGAACATTTTTTTGGATAGCAAGCTTCTTCTTTCACCTTCAACAAGTGATTTTTGCAAGTATCAGACCTTCTTCATGATTGTAATAGGTTTCTGCCTCTTTGATGCTGCATATGCAAGGATTTTGACAGTGAAAATGACAGTGCAGACTCTATGATCAATTTTCAGTCCTTTGTTTGTATTGTCTTGCTTCATTTCAGACCTCTAATTGCATCTTATCAGCCTGTGCATGATGTTTCATGTTGCATTTTATGAAATTGTGTCAATTTACATGAACAAGAAGTGTTCACCACTCCTTTGGTGTATCACCTATTAGTTTAGTTTCAATTTTTACACTTTCTATCTCTGTCTCCTTGGAATTTAGAGTAGGATTAGGATTCAAACCTCTGCAATTGTGCAAATAACAGATCTAATCAGAGGAATTTGAGGAACCAACCTTTAATTTGGAGATTCCTCTCTCATTTTTCAAGTCCCACACTTGGAGAGAGGTTTCAATGTTGTGCAATCACACTAGATGCCTGAAACATCAACTTAGAAACCTGATTTGCATCCAGGGGTGTTGCTGATTTGTAACAACACATCCCTGATATCACAACTACACTCCCAAGGTCATCTTGGCACTCAATGACCTTATTTCTATAATCCACCTTAGCTCAATGAGCCTTGAGCCAATCCATACCCAACACTACCTGATAGGATCCTAGAGGGATAACTCGGAGGTTAAGTGTAGTGGAGAAGGCTCCTAAATCAAGTACGTAACTCTCCACATACAAGTCCATGACGAGTTTGGCCCCAGAGGCCAACTCCACTTGCCAACTATCTGGTTGCCTAGCCACCACTATCCCACACTGGTCCACTATAGAAGGTGATATAAAATAATATGAAGCACCTGAATCAAAAAGTACTGAGATAAAAATACCCTTGATAGTACTTGTTGTCTCAATGACTGTGGTCTGATGCTCGGCCTGGCGGTTGTCAACCACTACATAAACACGATGAGTGTGTCCTACGTCACCCACCATCTGCTCTAATCTAGAGGCCCTCTGTGTGTCCATGGTATTGGATTTGTGTGGGAAAATGCACACATAGTGATCAGTAGACCCACAAATAAAACATCCTCCTATACCCCTCTGAGATGGGGTCCCTCCTGTACTCTGGTGTACTGATCCTACTAGTCCAACCCTATCAGACTGCTACGTACGAGCTAGCTGTACCTACTGAGTACCCTACCTCCCATCCCTAGCTCCACCAAAACCTCCTCTAGTACCACCTCTCTAAAATATTTGAGTCTGCCTAGCCCTTTGCTGTAGGTGGCCATGATACTGCATCTACTGCTGCGGGTGTGGTGCTATGGGTGCGGTGGAGCCCTCGTGGCTGTTGGCGGAGGCCAAAATCCTCCTCTAGGGGGTGGTGTTGTACCCCATGACCTCTGAATCTGAAAGGCATATATCCTCTCCTGAAAATTGCTCTTGTTTCTATCTCAGTGCTCCTGTGCCTTGGTCATGTTCTCCTCAGCTAAGTAGGCCTTCTCAATGGCCTTCTCAAGTGTGGGAGGAGATAATATCATGACTGCTCCTGCTATATCTACATTAAGGCCTCAAATAAACCTATTAACCTATAATTTCTCATCTTGCAGATAATCCACATACTACAGAAGATCCAGGAACCTACTCTCATACTAAGCTACTGTGCCAGATTCCTGTCGTAAGTTGTGAAACTCATCAATCCTCTTCTGCATGAAATGGTCTGACATATAGCGAGCCCTAAATCACTCCTCGAACATCTCCCCGGTCATTGTCTCTAAAGTTAGATGGAGCTTCCGCTCCTCATTCCTCCACCAAATGCCTAATGTGTCTCGAAGGAGGTGTATGGCAAACCTTTCCTTGACATTTCTCTCATAGGAGTGCAAACCAAAAAAACTATCCAAGCTAAGGAGCCACGACTCAGCCCCAAAGCCATCTGTAGAGCCGGTGTAGGTAGGCGGCTACAAACAAAGAATATCCCTGATCACACTGCATGTATCTCGATCTTGGTGATGTAGTCCAATAGGTGAAAGGGGTTACCTATCCCAAAATGGTCCCTCGAGACTGTGTGAGTGGCTTTGACGGTACGAGGCTACCCTCTCATGATGAATAAATAGAAGGGCTATGTGACATCTCTCGCCTCAGTGTATTGTGCTTTGGTGGCTCTGAATGCACGTGCTTTCCTATCGGATCCTTGTCTCCCAACTGAATGTTCTCCTCTCTCACCTCCTGTGGTGGTCGGAGGTGTTGTTGCACAACGCCAATCAACTGCTGGAGAGCCTTTAAGATTTGAGGCCCTAACTTGGGTGTCGGTGGTTTGAGCGTAGGTGAACCTCATCCCAAACCCCTAACCGAGTGTCATCTCATGGGTACCATCCTGTGCATGAGGTGAGTGAAGAGGTTATTAAATTGTAATTAATGGTTGCGGAAAATTTTTAAGCAATTATTTTATTTATTTATTTACTTTAATGTTATTACAAATCTTATTAATTAGTTGATTGATTACCCAGAGTGTCCGCGTGTGTGAACTTACACTCTGATACCAAATGTAGTGCCCTGCCTCAGGACAATGAAAAACAAACCAGACGCTACTAAATTTTTGGGAATTTTTTTTTTGAAGTGAACCATTAATACTAAAGCATTTACTTCACTCATTCATTAATAAAGAAATTTGTCCTAATTACAATTACCCAAAATTCAAATTAGCACTACCCAATAACAACTTAATTATTTTATTCTCCTACGTATTTTCTAGGGTCACAAGCTTAAATTTACATCCTTTTACTATAATTAATTTTCCCACACACCACAAAAATTATTTTTCCATTCCCACTTTAAATCCCATGACTAAAAGAAAGTGTGTAGGGTCACTTATGGACCCTAGGATTGAATCAATCTTGGCCCTTGATCTCCTTTTACCCTAAAGTTGACCTAACTCAACTTTATCTTCTCTTTCCCTCTCACTTGATATTCATTTTGTTTTCCTTTCTGTTATTTGTAGGTTGTTTGGGGGAAACTATGGAGTTTTATTGAATCCGTTTTGAGAACAATCATACCAAAAACAAGAAATGCTTCTCTATTTTTTTGATACACTTATTATATATATATATATATCTTTTGAAAGGAGGCTGTGGTTTTGAAAGGAGAGGTATGTGCATTTGGAGTAGTGCTACGTAGGAGGAAGGGAGGGAGCATGGTGGTGTGGCAGGGGGACAAGAAAGGTGCACAAGGAGAGTGCGGGGGAACAAACGATGGACAGGGGCAGGGAGGAGGGTGCTATGTTGCGGCAACGTGGTAGTGGAGCCGGTGTAGGGGAAACATTGGCTGTTAGGTGGGGTCGGCTGTAAGAGATGGGGTTCGGCCCTCTCCTGGACTATTTTTTTGTTTTCTTATAATTTTTTTTGTTTTCATTTATTTTTGTTTTAAACTTATTACTATATATAATATTATATATAATTATATATATATATTTATTCAGGTTATTAATAAACTTGTTTATTATAAATTATTTATTTAATTATATATTGTTTAATATTTATATTTATTATTATGTATTATATATATATATATATATATACATACATATATAGTAAAATAATAGGTATAATGATTTTTAAGATGTACTTAATGTAACACCCTTGACTTTTGTTATTTTCCTCCTTTGCATTCAAGTGTTGATATGTGATTTTCTATATAAGGATATGTTATTCTGATTATTGGAAATCATGCTTGATATGGATACCTATTTTTTGCTCTTAAGATCCTTTGACTGAATTGGAATGACTTCTCTGAATCCATTTTTCACTTCTGGTAGGTGATTTACAATCTGGTTTAAGAGTTGTAAACTTGTCTTTTTATCTGACTCATCCTTGGACCAATTTCAGTGATCTAAGGGATGTTTTGAATCTACTCCATTAAACGAATGGTAAAATTGACATTCCAAGAGTTAAGATACACATTGAACTGAACTGTGTTGTTGCAAGTTCTTTAATTTATGTGTGAACATACTTCCATTCAGTAGGCTATTCTGCTTGGGTCTTTGAAGATCGACCATGACAGGTCATTGCTGATAAAATGGGCATGCAGCCTATTCACATCATAAGAGAAAGATATTAGGGATTCTATTAAGGATTAACCTATGGGATCCTAAGCTAGGTAAAATATACATATGTATTTCTATCTAAGCCATGATACTTGATAGAATTTTAAGCCTGACCTAAAAATCCTTATTCTGTCTTGATCAGTTGAATTGTTGATCTACAACCTAACCTAAGCTTGGTACTAATGGGGATTGAAAAGGCTACTAGGTATTAAATTAACCTAGATCCTAATACTACTAGGTACTATTATAACCTAACCTAGTGTTCTAAACTATGGCACTTTGAATTGTTTACCTTTGTGAAAATTATCTAACCTAATTGCTAAGGCCATGGTGGGGGGTTAGTTATTAGCGTTATATCCTAAGGTATAGATTTAAATTCTACCTAAGATCTAACCTAAGCAATCTAACCTAACCTAAACTAATGGATATGAATTGGGACTTAAGGGGGGTCGCATGCATAGTGGTGATGGTTCCTAAGGAATTTATGATGATGTTGATAAGGTTTATTAATGCATACGGACTACCAGCTTTGGCTTAGTTGGTTTGGCAGAGGCTTAGGTGGCAGTATCACTAAAAATGGAAATACATGTTATTTTTGATTTGGTGATCGCCAGAATTGGCAGCAGTGGCAAGGAAGAATAGGTGGGAGATATGGAGTAAATGAAATTAATTATTTTTGGCTATTGAGCCCAAACTGCCTAGATAGTCATGCCAACGGATTTTTGTTGGGTTGTTTCATGTTGCATGTTCTCCAATTTTCTTTCCACATGCACTCTGGTTTTTCGAACCATTAGTTTAAACTGCACTTCATGGCTATTTTGGAGGTTTTAAATCTATTTTCGATTCTGGGAATGTGTAAGAAGCATTGTGGAAGAAGTATTTGGTTGTTTGATCTTTCGTGGAGACGAGGAGAAGAAGCAAGTTCGGCTATAGGTCTTCTTCGATTTTACAGCGACACTATCAGGCATGATAGGCTCTAATTGTTAAAATCTCTTGCTTTCCTCTAAGTGTTTTCATTAAAATAACTTTGCTCTGATGATTTTTGTGCATTCATGCTTTATCTAGTAAATTGATTGATGGGTTTGTAAAAACTTGCATTTCGGGTTTCGAATTTGTGTTATACATGGATCTGTTGAAAGCTTATGTTGTATTGTCTTTTGCACTAAGGAACTTTGCATACGTGAACAAAGTTGGTAACACTGTCCAGCTTCTTTAGTTGTTAGAAATTGTTGTTTGGTTTTGAATTCTTTTACGGCCTTTAATTGTTACTGATATCTACCTGTGTTTGTTGAGTTTAGTGTTATGAACTTGTTTTATTTTGTGAACTTGAACTGGTAAGGAACTCCAGTTCTTATGGACATTTGTAAACAAGTTCGAGATATTTTTTGGGATCTTGTTTCAGTAGATTGAACCATTGTAGAGATTCTTGGCTCTATGGTGTTAGCATTTTATTTCATAGTTAAATGGAATATGGATTAATCCGTATATGGTTTGTTGTTTTTGTATCTCACTTTGTGGAAACTTTGACTATTGTAAAGTTTGCATACACTGGAAAAACCATATATGGTTTGGTTTCTGTATTTCAAACTTGCAAAAAACATTGATTGTTTTTGGATCTTGCATGTTCTTGGAACTTGTGTTTGTTATTTTGGATAAACGAGACTATAGTTCGAAGTCTCATATGGCATGGTGCTTGTGAATTCTTGTTCTTATGGCCATATTAAATGTTTTTGGAGGTTTTTTATGGACTCGGCTTTTAAGACATCTAGTTTGAGCTCTATCAAGCATCTTACATTCCGTTTGAAGTTGGGAAACTGGGTTTGATTAGATGTTAACTGGGAAGGGAAGCTCTTTTCTTATTCTGAATTGTTTCTAAGAAGTTTCAGTGTACTCGGTATAGCATTACGGTGCTGGTGTATTTATGAATTCGTGATTGTGATATTGTGATACAACACTATACAATCATTCTGTTACTTTGTAATTTTAATGGATATGGTATCTTGAATGATGTGTTGGTTTAGTCAATAAAGTCCTTCGACTAATTTATAAACTAAAGAGGGAACATTTTGTTACCCAAACTTGGTTAGAAGCATTTTAATGATTTGACCCTTTTAGGCACCTTATGTTGTACATTGTGTTCAGATTTGTAATTCGAGTCTTTGAATGAACATATTATTAATTAGTTGTTTGATCTTGTCATTTAAATGGAGTTTATCACTGGATGGAGTGGTTCTAAATTCAGAACACTTTTGAATAAACTACATGCGTAAGAGAAAAACTGGAAGCATGGCTTAGTAAGTTGTTAGATAAACTCTAGAGATTTTGATTGGAATCAACTTGTTGGTTGTCTTTTTATTGGAATCTCAATTTGTAGTTCTTGCAGTGATACATTGGAATACTATCGAGATAGTTCTACCTTATCTATTGGAAAATTTAGAGTGTAGTATCTACCCAAATTTATTGTCTCTTGATGGGTCCAATAAACGAATGTTAGGTTTGAAAGGTTAACTACAATTCAAACTTGACTGTGACTATGTTTTGAATTTCACTGTTCTCTCCTAGAGTTTAAAAAGGGTAATTAATGGTATGGATTGATGGAACTTCACTGTTGGAGGGTAAAGGGTCATAAGAAAGAAAAATGTTGCATGTTTTCTTCTTACCTTGAGGCTTTTCTGGTCTAATGAAAGAGTGATAAGTCTTTGAAATATTAACTGTGAAACTTTACTATCCTTGGAATGTGTATGAAATTTATTGTTACAATGCTCCCAATGGAAGGTAGAATTCATGCATTATAATGTGAAGATTTAGAAGGAAAGGTAGCATTTATTTTTCTTTTTCCTTGAAGTTGATCTTGTTCTCTTTCCTTGGAACTCTTGAATGAACTTAAACTATATGTATGTAAGGAGGTAAAACTGTTTTATTAAGTTGAAAGAAATGAATATAGTTTGGGATCTTATTCTGTTATGATGAATACTTTAAGATGTTGAATTTTAAAGTAGAGGACCTTAAAGGAACATTTTAAATCTTGATATACACCTATTTCTGCCTTGTTGATGTTATGTACTTTGGCATAATGGGAATGGTTTCTCTTCTTCTTACTTGAAAGTTTGATGAAACATCCAAAGAGGGAATATACTGTAAACACTCCTGTATCTTATAGTAAAGATAAGTGTTGTATTATATTTGGTAGAATTGGAAGCAACAAAATATTATTATTTGTTGTTTGGTAAAGATAATTAATAGGATCAATTATACTTTAATTTGTAAGACATATTATATAGTTTATATTCTGATCTTCTTTTCGTTAATCCTGGTTAGTGTTACTCTTCTTTTTATTGATATTACTTATGCTTAGGGTGTATGAAATACTAGTTGTTCATTAAAGTATGGGTTATTTTTATTGGAACAATTAGTGGAATGCACTTCATTTTAAGGCTTAGTGCTTATCATGCTTAGTTCATTGAACTGACCCGTGCTAGCAATTTTTGTAGATGGACTTCGTAAGTGATAAAAGAAGGAAAAAACTTATATGATACATTGGCTAATCTAAGCTAATTCTTGTGAAGAATTATGATCTATTCTTAAGTTGTATTGAAAAAGAAAAGTTATTTTCTTTTGAATTAAGGCTGCTATCATGCAGTATGTCTGAAATGCATAAGTTATAAATGCATATGTTTTGAAAATGAAATATAGAATGAGAATTTACTTGCATGAAGTATGTAAATTATCTTGTACTTTTGTAAAAGAAGTGGAACCCTATCCTGTTGATATTCTTCATGTTATTTATATGTTTTAATGAGTTTTCTTGGATAAGTAGGAAAAAGGGATTTAGAGTAATTCCCTAATTGTGAGGCAACTAAATAAGTTACAGAATTTCAATGATCCTATTAAAACATCTCATACTATTAAAGTAACGTATAATGAAATTACAATGGAAACTATGAAATTTGTAAAGGATATAAAGGGTGTGTTAAACCCTAGAACTTAAACATGAAGAGGAATACTCTTCCTCTCTTATTAAAAGTAGTCAAGAAGAAAGATATGATTTATAATCATTATAATTCATTTAACAAAGACTACTAAGTTACAACCTTGGTGGTTGTTACACTTCCTTAAATAGTTCAGACACATTAAATGGAACTTAAGAGGTTGTTTTCCTTTCTTCTTGGTAGTTTCTAGTTGAGCCAAAAAAAATTAACGAACATCGAAAGAAATCTTAAGTTAAGGAAGTTTAGCAAGAGTTAATGGAACCTGATTTGGAAAAGAACTTAGGGAGAGTTGGATTAGAATATGGGCAGGGTTGCTGAAATCTGCCTTAAGAATCAAAATTAATTTGACTTTAATAATCTCCTAGGCATATGTATATCTTGACGAGGCTTTTCTTTAGGATGTTGACACATGCCAACTGTAGGGCTGTACCTTCGAGAAGATTAGAATCTTCTCGAGGATACATCACTGTAGTTGATATGTGGTAAGACCCTTCTGCATTGATCATCTAGATCTACATACTTTTGGACTTAAACTTAGTTTCTCTCTAGGACTGGGAAGTAGCGTAGTTACGATACAAAGTAGCCCTCTAGGACTTAGGGTATCTTGGCACACGGGGTTGATTTAGGTTGACCTAGTATGCCATTCTATCCTAAGTATTTGTGAGCTCCTTCCTATCATGAGCTATGTTGTTAACCAGAACTAGGGTTAAACCTCGAGCAAGAGGATTGACGGAAGTTAGTAAAGGAAATTCTAGATAACAATAGAGTGGGGGTGAAGGACGTATTCTGGATTGACGAGTATACCGTCAAGGAATAAGTAATATGAATAGTATATTAAAAATATTTGGCCAAAGTATCGCAAACTGCTGATTGCGTTATCCTATGTCACCTAGTCTAAGGATCGAGATGCAGATGAATATTGGTAACAACTATTTAGTTAGGTTCCTTAGACAGATCACTCAATACCTAGAATAGGGTAAGAGAACCAAGTATATGTAGTAAACAGAAAGGTATTCAATACTTAGTGTTAAACATGAATAGATCGGTAGTTTACTGAGTCATGAAATGAATAGATCGGTAGTTCACCAAGTCATTACAGTTGCATATGGTTATCTATTATAAGAATGGTTTTTTTGGAATGTGTGTTCTAAATTACGTATTTAGAACAGGGAACACTAAAAAAAAAATCCCTTGTTTCTAAAGTCTTAAAATAGGAATGTTACATCTTGGTATAAGAGCTGAAGGTTACAGATCTTAGACCTATTATGTCCATAATCTAATAAAAACTTGAATTTTCTTATAACAAAAAATGGTTAGGACAAGAGGAAATGTTGCGAATAATGCTCCACCTGAGGAGGGAGCAGAAACAACCCAAAAACTTGATGAGATCCTTGCTACCTTGTTGGACATAAGAGATCATTTAACTGTGCTCGAGAAACAAGTGATGGGTAATGAGGAGGAAGAAAAAGCTGGTAATAACAATCAACCACCTCTTGAGGACAACCCTAATATGGGTGTTGATAATAGCAATGTTAATGTGCCTGACCAGCTAGAAAACAAAAATGCTAGGTTGGGTGTTGAACTCACTAATGATATAAAAAGGATAAGTCCACCTAAGTTTGATGGCACCACATTAGGTGATGGAGATGAGAATTGGCTCAATAAGATAGAGAAGTACTTTATAATAAGGAACCTCTTAGAAGAAACTAAAGCTATTTGGGGATCATATCAACTTTCACATGAAGCATCTTCATGGTAGACAGTCGTAAGGCTAAGCTAAACATTGATGAAACTAACATCACTTGGGATCAATTTAAAGGTTATTTTAGGTAATAATGGCTGTAACAACTTTATTATAATTAGAAAATGACTGAATTTGAGAACTTAGCTCAAGGGAAGTTAACTATAACTGAGTATTGGGAACAATTTATGAAACTACTCAAGTATGTACATGTTGATGGTGAATCACAACACCCCTGAATGTTTTCAACTCGATGGGTTGAGACTCTCAGTGTGATTACATGACATGGAGCTTTTCCCAAGTGTGGGACCTTGCAAAATAAGAAAAGCTCTCCAGATGAAGGCTGATTCCTATTCCTCTGTTCAGATGCACACATAAAAAATGTAGAGGGTTTACTCAAAACCTAAACTAACTTTCCAAGGAGACAGGGTAAGAAGATGCATAAAAATAAAACCTAAACTACAAAGGTGATGCACCGAGGAATGAAGAACCCCTGTCTCGCCAATAAACACAAACCATAAAAAATGTGATGCAAGATCATGCATAGATAACAAAATTTGCAGTTAAAGATCAGGAGGATGCAAATGAACACAGAGAGGGTTGAGAATCATCCACAAACATGCATTATTTTCTCCAAAGATTGATACAATACACTACAAAATGCCAAGAGGCAAAGTTGCATTACATTTTTAGATGGGAGGTTTGAACTCCACAAATTCACCTGCCAAAGAGAAGAAGGGAGGGGCAAAACAAGAATGTCCAACCTTTAGAAAGAAGCCCCTCCTTACAATTTATAGGAAGAATGAGAGAGAAAAGAGAGAGGAATTCCAAATCTACCCCAACCACCTCTAGGTTGCATTTAAGTTTTCTCATTATGGTGGTAGGTGAGAACCCTAGCAAACCCAAAAAGTGGCGAACTGTATTTTACATTTTTAAGAATTTTTTATCACCCAATTAAAGATATCCAGTCATAGTTGGATAGAGGACTTTGTAAGCTTTCCAAAAATTCCAACCTTGCGTGAATTCGAGTTCCCTGTGAAAAGTTATGGCCGTCTGAATATCTGGGTTAGGGTCTGCTTCCTGTCAATGCTCAAAAATTTGCGCCTCCTGAAGGTGTGCCTTGGCGCATCCATCCTTATGTTGACATACACTTACGTGTGCCAAGGCATGTATTTTTTCATGTCGACACTCTGTGTCATGCGCCCTTTACATGCGCTAAGGCGTGACTTTTGGCATGTCAACACTTCTTGCTGTGTGCCTCTTACCTTGCGCCTTGGCGCATCCATTTTCGTGTCGACATCCTTTGTTGTGCACCATTAACCTACACCTTGGCACATCCATTTTTGTGTTGACATCCTTTGTTGTGTGCCCTTAACTTGTGCCTTGGCGCATCCATTTTCGTGTCGACATCCTTTGTTGTGTACCCTTAACCTGGTGCTTTGGCGCATCCATTTTCATGTCGACATCCTTTGTTGTGTACCCTTAACCTGCACCTTGGGGCATCCATTTTCATTGGGATTTGAGTTTCTTTGATTTCCATATTCTTCTACTTGTCTATATCTACCCCGGGGGGAGATATTTACAACAATTTGGTGACTCAACAGGATCACCTGCCTGCTAGGTAGAAGATCAGTGGCCTTTTAGCAGTCCATTAGGCATGGAGTCATAAAAAATACTGAAAACTGATCTGAACCTTGAAAACTTCCCTCTAAGCCACTTGAAACCCATTGAACTTAGTTCTCACAAAAATGCCACTTAAATGAACTGTGCAAGAGCAAAACCAGCAGCACCAAAACTATGTAAAAAATTGAAAATCATACATGCTCTAAATGGAACATGCAGAGTATGCACAAGCACTTCTTTTACTGAAAACAAACCTACCTACTCTATTCTAACTAGAAGCAAAGGTAAGCTAAACAAACCCTACAACTGGTTGTGTAAAATAGCTTCCTTTCTTCAAAATTGGCAACCATGCAACTGATTTGGAACTAAACATGGCTGATTGGATGAATGAAAAATCAACAAGAAGCTGGTATTCCACCCAAATCATCAAGGTATCAGCTGAAGGCAAATTCAATACCTCTTTTAGTTGTTCTACATTTGGATTGGAGAGGTATGACAGCTGATCCTTGGTTCTTTGTAGCTCAACCTCATGCTTAGGAGCAAGCATGACTGGTTTTGACTTCTCCTTTAGTTCCAATGAAGCCAGATACTTGATTGGGCAAGGTATGGTCCTTGGAGTATGCCCATTGCCCTGATTTTCGACTCCAAGAATGGATTTCTCTTGTAAACCTTTTTGAATGGATGGTGTGGAAGCAATGGTAGAACCTTTCTGCCCTTTCTCTTCCTCCAATGAAGAACATGAAAGATTAAAATCTTCCAATCTTGGTTCCAAAGAGCTGTTATAAGATGTAGGCTGCTGCAAATGAATGCTCTCCTTCATGACAGTAGGATCAAGTATTTGGGACGTGGGAGATGAAAGAGAGAATGGTGGAAACTCAACTGGTTCTTCTTTATCAAAATAGTCCTCCAAATCTGACAGATACACTACCTCATTGTTGTCTTGCTGCAAATGCTCAACTTCCTCCATGGTGTCCTTTTGATCTGTAACTTGATCATCGTGGTTTCTTTCATCCTCTAACATTGAGTTTGAGAGATCAAACTCTTCTTTAGCACTAGAACTCGAGAGAGATGAAGTAGAAAGAAGAACTAAAGGTTCTCCAGTAGCCTGCTTTGTGTTCAAACCCCTTGAATCTGCACTTTTCTCCTCCACAGCTAGAATGTGCTCCTCTTCTTTCAGATTTGGAGCAGCTTCTCCCTCTTCTACTACTTGAAGACAATATTGCTCTTGATATAACTCTTCCTCTAGCACGAAGTTTTTAAAGTCAAACTCTTCACTTTGCTACTCTAGAGGACAAGTTGGGACTGCAAGATCTTCTTCTTCTTTTTGCTCTTCTTCTGCTGCAACAAAATAAGTCCTACCATCACTTTTTCTCCAACTCCAACCTCTTCTGAAGGCTTAACCATCAAGGGGATCTTTGTCATCCCAAATTTAAGAGCCCAACTCTTCAGACTTTGAATTTCTTCATCCTTGTTTGGATTTTCTTTTTGCTATTTTTTTCCTTGACTGACATTCTGATTTTTATCCTCCCAATATGGATTTGGGAATGCAAGAGGAGAAGTGGATTGTAACTCAAATGAATTGGAAATTTTTCATGGTGGTGGAGGAGGTAGAAACTCTTGTTTCTTTGGAGGAGAGGGTATTTCTGTTAGCTTTTGTGGAGGGGATGACTGTTTGGAAGGAAAGGGGAAGGAAGAATTGAGATGTGGTGGAAGACTAAGGAATGGAGAAATGGAATTAATTCCTGGGGCAACATTGACTAGATTTAGAATTTGGAATTCCAAATGAGATGATGTTGCTTGAGTAATGGGAAGAGAAAAACTAAATGATGGTGTAGAACTTACCCATTGACAAGGTTGTTCAACACCAATTTTATAGGCTTCTATCTCTGTTGTCCATTGTGCAAGTTGGGGCAACATCTTCATCATGAAGTCCAGCTTCTCCCGAGGGCTGAAGTTTCTTGGAAAAGGGCCTCCCCATGGACAAGGAGTCCTGCAACCAATTCTAAAGGCCCTCATTTGAGCTGTTGCTCTTGATTGCACCATTTTTTCTCCATCTTTTGGATTTTTTCCACAAAATTTGCATCTTCCATTTGATTGTCTTCATTGCATGTGTACCCTTGCTCTTGATGTGCTTCAAAACCAATCTGACTTTGGTATTGCTACTCATATGGGTAGACATGCTGATTTGGAGGATTTGTAAAACATGTTGGAGGTGTGATATACTGCTGTTGTTGAAAATGTGAATTCCATGATGGAAATGAAGTCATGATTACATAACTTCATGGAATGGAAAGGATGAAAGAGATGGAAAGAAAGATGGATGGAAATGGATGGAAAACAGGTCTACAACTCAGAGAATGAGTTATTTACTAGATGGAGTCCCCAGATGTGCTTTTCAATATGCCTCTAAAAGGCTAGATTCTGCCAAGTTACACACCAAACCTGACAATATTAAAAATTGAAATTAAAACTTTGAAGGACCCAGAAGATACAACTCTTCAATCTAGTTATTGGGTATTGTTGTGCAGCTACTAATCCTTGAAAGGTACAGGTTAAACTCAGGTCGTGCAAGGTAACTTACAAAACCTGAAATATGCCGTGTTAGAACTTGGGACATGCTCAATACCTGGGAAAACCTGAAATACTAAAAACCATGAAATTTTTAAAGTTAAAATCTCAAAAATATAAGAATACCCTTTTGAAGATTATCCCCTGATCTATTAACTGGTGAAATTTTGACTTGTTTTGAGCAAGTTAAGCCCTTGAAAATTGATTTCAAAGTTTTAGCCTGGAAGGTGAAAAAATACGAAATTGTAAAACCTGTAATTTCTAAGTCCAAATTTCTTGAAAGTTCCTTAAAAACTTGTGGAATGACCTCTTGGTCCCACCGGGTGTGCCAAAACTATTGATGGTGAGTCATATCACCCCTGAATGTCTTCAACTCGATGGGTTGAGACTCTCAGTGTGATTGTATAACATGGAGCTTTTCCCAAGTGTGGGACCTTGCAAAATTGGAAAAGCTCTCCAGATGAAGGCCGGTTCCTATTCCTCTGTTCAAATGCACACATAAAAAATGCAGAGCGTTTACTCAAAACCTAAACTAACTTTCCAAAGAGACAGGGTAAGAAGATGCATAAAAATAAAACCTAAACTACAAAGGTGATGCACCGAGGAATGAAGAACACCTGTCTCGCCAATAAAAACAAACCATAAAAAATGCAATGCAAGATCATGCACAGATAAAAAAATTTGTAGTGAAAGATCAGGAGGATGCAAATGAACATAGAGAGGGTTGAGAATCATCCTATTCATTGGGAATGGTTTAGGAAAATTTTGGAAGTGTTAAGTAGGAGAAAAATCTAGTTAAAACTCTAAGCCTGTTAGAGAGAAAACATGGGGTAAACTACTCCCTGAACCCAACAAAAACATGAAACCCTAAGGTTTGAACCTTGTGAAATCGATATTTAGTAATAAAGGAAAACATATGTTGTAGTAAGTTGGTCTTGTTCCGGAACCTGTTAGTAAAAAATGATGTCTTGTAACCTAGTTGTAGACACTTTAAATAAAAAAAAATTATCCCTTAATTTTTCTAGTTAACCATAGGTTGTTTCTTGGGTCGCAAGTGGTTGTTTAAACAGGCACAAAAGTTTGGTATCATAGTAGTGGTTGAAAGGCTTGGACCATTGGGCACACTAGAAAACTTGAAACATGAAAACTTAAACCTAGTACACTTATAAATCTAGAAACCAACTTAGCTAGAATTTGTACACTTTAGTAAACATGGAGGTTGTATAAACTTAAAAAAATGAACTAACTCTCTCTTTGGTCTATGCAGGAGGCTCAAATAGAGTAATAGGAACCTCCATAGAGACTTAGACTCACCACCACCACCATTGGATCAGGGTGTAGCAGCCATATTACCTCATATTCTACAGATCCTTTAGGATGTTGATGCCACTCTACGTAGAGGATTACGTGGAGGACATACATCTAGTCATAATAGAGCTCCTTCTATCGAGGGTCAAGTACCCAATTGACTTAGCGAGGAGCATAGAGGAGAGAACTCCCATGTGGAGTCAGCTAGACAAAATTCACCACCTATGAGACAGGGTGATAGAGTTTTAGAGCGTAAAGAGAGGTCTCGGAGCCCTAGGCTTAGGGATGAGTGTGCTGAGAGACCTAGAGGCCAACAGACCACAGCAGCGGATCACATCAGGGAGATCCTGAAGCTTTGTCCCTTGCATTACTTAGGTGATACACGTGGATTTCAGGGAGAGGCCTAGCTAGTGAGCTTGAGCGGTTGCTTCAAGCTTTGTCCTTGTTTTAGCAAAATGAAATCTCATGTTGCGATCCATCTACTGAGGGATGGAACATGAGTATGGTGGAGGAAAGAGGAGCAGAAGCTCTATATAGATTCAGAGACAGTGACATGGGAGTTATTTGAGGAGAGATTCATGAGCTTCCATGACCCCCGACAGGCTTCTCTTTTAGTAGCAAAGTATGAGAGTAGGTTTCTAGATCTACTCCAATATGTAGAGTATATGCAGGATGAGCAGGTGTAGATTCATAGGTTCATCCGGGGCCTAAATTTGGATATTGGAGGTGCAGTGTGGATTCACTATCCATAGAATTTAGCAAAGGCCATCGAGAAGGCCTATATTGCAAAGGAGACTTGGGGTAAAACCCAACAGGCTAGAGACCGAGTTAGAAGCTGCATTAAGTAAATGCAAGATGATAGATCGAGAGGTTCATTACCTCTTCCTTGTGGTGGTTAGAAGTCAGTATTGTAATCCTTTAGGTCATAACAGTAGCAGTACCACTAGTCCTGCCCACTGTATAGACCTCCGCAAAGAGTTGATTCATAGAGAGGTTGGAGTATGGGGCCTCCTCCTAAGGGTCCCATGAGAATGCAGGGTGGACCAAGAGCTCAGTCAGTTGGATCTCCCCATCAGAGGCCACAGTAGAACACAGTTGGATCATTAGGATCCACACCACAGGCTTCTAGGGAACCTACTAGAGGTGTTGTTCCTTGGAGAGGATTAGGTGGTTTCTTTGGATGTGGAGTTAGCTAGACATTTTTGGAGAGATTTCCCTCATAACCCTAACAAGGGTAAGGCACAGGTTTCAGAGCCGACAGTTGGTGACATGGGATGTAGTCACAAGATTTATGTAGCGGTTGAGAACTACCAGGCAGAGCACCAGAGCACAGTCATTGAGACCATAGGTAGCATTGGTGGTATTCCTACCTCTGTATTGTTTGATTTTGGTTCTTCTGATTCTTTCATTCCACCATCTTTAGTAGAGAGATGCAGGTTGGTGGTAGTTAGGAAGGTCTTAGTTGGGATGTCAAAATGGCTTCTGGAGCCAAGATTTATGTGGACTCCTTAGTTAAGGAGTGTGTAGTGGATTTGGGACCCTTCACCACTACCTCAGATCTATGTATTCTTCCTTTGGGCTCATATGGAGTCATCTTAGGTATGGATTGGTTATCTGCACACAGGGCCAGGATGGATTGTTATCACAAGACTATAGCTTGTGTAGATGATTTGGGAGTTGAGTCGGTGATCTTGGGGGTCAAGAGACCCATTTCTATTCATACCATTTCCACTATGTAGCTTAAGCGGTGTGTGTGATGGGGTTGTCAGATTTATGTTGTTATAGTTAGTGACAGATCATAAGGATGTGATCTAGTGGACCATCACTTAGATGATCATCCCATTTTGAGAGAGTTTTCTGATGTTTTTTCCAGGGGAGCTACCAGGGATGCCACCCCCACATGAGATTGATTTTCATATAGATCTATTTCCAGGAGCAGAGCCTATCTCACAAGCACCTTATCAGATGACCACCATAGAGCTTTGTGAGCTCAAGTTACAGCTTGAGAGCCTTTTGGAGAAGGCCTTATCCATCATAGTGTATCCCCTTGGGGTGCACCAGTGATCTTTGTGAAGAAGAAGGATGGATCCTTACGGTTGTGTATTGATTACCACCAGTTGAACAAGGTAACGATCAAGAATCGTTATCCTCTTCCTCGTATTGATGACTTGTTTGATCAGATGAAGGGAGCCACGGTGTTCTCTAAGATTGATCTCAAGTTAGGCTACCTTCAGTTGAGGATTTTGGAGGTATAAATTCATAAGACCACCTTATGCACGAGATATGGGCACTATGAGTTCACAGTAGTGTCTTTTGGTTTGACGAATTCCCCCACAGTGTTTATGAGTTTGATGAATGGGGTGTATTCAAGAACTTTTTATATCACTTTGTGCTCATCTTCCTAGATGACATTTTGATATACTCATGTACATGTGAGGAGCACAAGGGGCACCTTTGATAGGTTCTTCACTGTCTTTGTGAGCAACATCTTTACAGAAACTTGGAGAAGTGTGCTTTCTTTTAGACAAAGGTGTAATATTTGGCTCATGTTATTTATGGGGAAGGTATCACAGTCAATCCTTTTAAGATTAGAGCCATCATGGATTGGCCAGAACCCACTACAGTGATCAAGGTGTGTAGCTTCATGGGATTGGCAGGATACTATCAGGAGATTTGTTCAGGAATTCTCGTCAGATTGTGCACCCTATCACTTCCCTTCAGAGAAAAGGAAAGAAGTTTGTTTGGTTAGACAGATGTGAGCAGGCCTTTAGGAAATTAAAGGAGTATCTCACTACAACACTCATTCTTACAGTGCTCGGATCCATAGGGTGAGTTATTTGTTTACACAGATGCTTCGTTAGGAGGACTTGGAGGTGTTTTAATGTAGGATGGCATAGTAGTGGCTTTCGAGTCTCGTAAAGTCAAAGATCACGAGATTAATTATCCCACCTATGATCTTGAGCTTGTAGTAGTTATGTACATGCTTAAGTTATATGGAGAAATTTTCTTCTTGGATGGAGATTCACACTTAGGACTGATCATTTGAGTCTTTTCCACCTCTTCACGCAGCCCAATCTCAATGCTTGTCAGTGGCATTAGATGGAGTTGCTTTGTGATTATGACATGGAGATTGAGCATGTGAAGGGTAAGAAAAATGTTGTAGTAGACACTCTCAGTAGGATGGATACATGTGACTATGGCCACCTATAGTGAGCACAGACTTGTTCAGAGTATGATTCTTCAACAGCTTCCTCTTGATAACTTCTACATCTGCAGAACGAGGCAAAGATCAGAGTCACATAGAGACCCCTTGAGGGGAAGTTTGATGTTTTTTCCTTAGAGGTAGATGGTCTTCTTAAGCACAGAGGCATATATGTTCCCAGAGAGGAATGCTTGAGGCAGGACATGTTGGTAGAGGCATATCATGCACCCTATTCAACCCATCCTGGGGTGAAGAAGATGCACACTACCTTGAGACAATTATACCATTGGAGAGGACTTTGTTGAGATGTGGCTTAGTTTGTGTCATGGTGTTTAGAGTTCCATAGGGTTAAGGCTGAGCATCATCATCTAGTAGGTCTTCTTTATCCTCATGCCATACTGGAATGGAAGTGGGACACCATTTCCATGGATTTCATCATTGGGCTATCGATGTCAAGATATCACCATGACACCATTATGGTCACGGTTGATAAATTGAAAAAAGTGGATCACTTTTTTCTAGTGAAGACCAATTATACAGCTAGAGAAATGGCATGAGTACATTTGGATGATATTTTTAGGTTGCATGAGACTCTGTATGGAAGATCATTTGTGACCGTGATCCTTTGTACACTCCATACTTTTGGACTACCATGCTAGTACATCCTCAGAGATGAGGATCAACTTAAGCACAACATATCACCCTGAGACAAATGGATAGACCGAAGCGAGTGAATCAGATTTTGGAAGACATGCTTAGGATGTATGTGATGGATCAATAGTCTAAGTGGGAGGAGTTACCTATGCTTAGTGGAGTTTTCCTACAATAATAATTTTCAGAGTTTCTATAGGCATGGATTCTTTTTAGGCTTTTTATGGTAGATAGTACAAGACTCCTCTTAACTGGGATAAGTTAAAGGATATAGTATCTCTTGGGCCAACTATTTTTCAGGACATGGAGTAGCAGGTAGTGTTGATTAGGTAGAGATTGGAGGAGGCACAAGATAGGCAGAAGAAGTATGTGGATCAACATAGGATTGACTGTAGTTTTGATGTGGGCATGAAGGTGTTCCTTCATGTCAAGCCACACAAGATCCCTATCCATTATGGAAAAGGTTCTAAGTTAGCTCCTAGATTCATTGGTCCTTTTGAGATCTTGGATCGTATAGGCCCTTTGGCCTACCATCTAGCATTGCCACCCAGCTTGTCTCGCGTACATGATGTGTTTCATGTTTTGGTTCTTAGGAGATATATTGCAGATCCATCTCATGTACTGGATTGGACATCATTGTAGGTGTAGGATCAGGGGCAGGTGATGGTGGAGCCCATCTATATCATAGATTGTAAGACCCTAGGCATTTCGAGGAAGAGATATTGATCAGGTATGGGTGCAGTGGGACAGATACGATGAGACTGCAGCCACTTGGGAGGATGCCACAATATTACGAGTGCATTTTCCACATTTGTTCCAGTGACTTCTAGATGAGGAAGTCGAGTCTAAGGGGAGGGGGATGTAGTGCCCACTTCCCTTTGACACTTTTAGATACTAATCTTGATAATGTTGATCATATGATAGACACTATTATGTTTTGTTTTAGTATGATGGTTAGATGTTAGATCATGGATTATTATTGATCTAGATTCAGTTATTATGCATGATGGTTACTAGAGACATTTTTATATGTGGATGATGATATATTGTTTGACATGGACATATTATAGATGTTGATTTAGACATGTGACATTGGATATTTTGAGTAGACCTAGTATGGAAGATTATTGATGATGATATAGTTGATTAATTAATTTAAAATGATAATGTTGAATTCTTGATATTGTTATGATTCATGTGTTTAGATAATCTTGAGATGTTTATTTATATCATTTTGGATGTTCTGCTATGGCCACAAGGCTGAAGTAGGTATTTGCGTTTTGTAGGTTAAAATATCACAACAATGTCAGGGGACTGGAGACTAACCATATTGAAATTATGGGTGAATTCAACAAGGTCACCATGGCAACTGTTGTGTGTGTGTGTGTGTGTGTTTTGTTTTGATAAGAATTCCATGGGGGAGATTTCCATTATATGTGACCATGGGTTTGTGTAATTTATTAATGTGTTTTCTTTATTAATGTTGCATGTGTTTATTTTGTGATGTGTTTCCCTCTTCTTTAGTTATTTTTATGTTGTGTTAATGTTGTGAATAATCATGTGTTAAAGTAAATAAATCAATATGTCATAAGAATGTAATAAATGAAGTTGTTGATTTTAAATGTTAATGTTGTAAGAGTGTGTAAGAAATGTGTAAGAAGGTGTAATGGTCATGTAAGAGTATGTAAGATAGATTTTGGAAAGTTAAACACTTCATCCTCTTAGGAATTCTAATTTGTCCTTGGAGGTTAGATTTGGAGGCTTGTGGGACAAGTTAAGCTTGTCCCACACCTCTTAAAATGATTCACCAACCATACCTATGGTTTGGAGGTTAGATTTAGGCCTTTTTATTGAATTTTGAAATGACTATTTGTAATTTTTAATTTCACTTCTCTTACATGGTTTTAATTCAGTCATTTTGGAGTATGGGTTATTTTGGAGTGTGTAAGTTAATTTGTCATTTTATTTATTATGTTTAGGTGCATGATGTTGAATTTCCTCTTGGGGTTGAGGAAGAATGATGTGGCATCCCACATGGATCCACATCATCCTCTTCTCTTCCCTCTCCTTTAAATTCAAAACTCCTTGCTTGTTTGTGGTTGTTGAAACCTTGTTTATTCCTCTTTAGGGCACATTTTTGCTTGTTGTTTTGGGAGCTTGTTGTTGAAGGAGTTGGAACCTTTTTGCATGCTTGAAAACATTGCTATATTTAGACTACACTTTGACATTTGGAAAGCTTGTGGATCTTGGAACAAACTCCATTATGAAGAGGTAGGAACTCAAGCCTTTTTAGAATGTTTTCTTTCTCTTGCATGCATGTATGAAATGGTGAATGTGTTATGTGTTCTTGGCTGGTTGGGTAGATTGCTTAAGACATGGTGTAGGAGAAGACTATGGGGATTTCAATTGGGGGGCATAAGGGAATGCCAATGGCATTTAGTTTTATTATGGAGGGAGCTTTGGTTTGGGATCCACCTTGGAAAAGAAATAGCTTGACATTTCTTACTCTTGGGAGGGCATAAGGGAGAATATTTTGGGGGGGCATAAGGAGGGGTTGGGAGGCATAAGGTTTATGGGTTTGATATGTGATATTGGAAGTATGACTATAGGTGGATGCCTAATTCCAAATAGGGAGGCATAAGTAGTTTCCCCATAGTTCCTTGCTCTTGTTGGCTTGCTTGATCAAGCCTAAGTTTTGTGTGAATGGTTTCAAATGCAGTTGTGAACTATTATTTTTTCTTGGAACTATGTTTTTCTTATTGTTTATGCATGTGAAAGAATGCTGCTTTTTTTGTTGTGAAAGCCATTGTTGCCTTGTGTTTATTTTCATCTCTTATTTCAATATGGTTGGGGATCGGGGGCCAATGAGGAAGGATGGCTTCTCCCTTCTCATTGGATGTTTTGGTTGGGTGGAGAGCGTTGGCTTTCCCCCTTCCTTGTTATGATCAAATATGAAAAGATGGTGAACTAGCATGCTGTTGTTTTGGAGAAAGAAGAATATACAGTTTGACAATCCATTCCTTTGAGCAATTTCATTGTAACCCTTCCCACCTTGAGTGGATGAGTTGTATAATATTTGTAATGTGAAACCATGTGCATTGATAGAGGAAATATTGAACTTAAATGGTGAAATGTAAAGAACTATCTTCCATTTTCTATTTTGGAAAGGAACAAGAAAGTAGTTTTGTATATTTTATATATTGTATTGAAATCAAATGGAAAAGTGATAAGTTGGTAAAGTTGTATTGGAATATGAATAAAGGATTGCATTAGTTTTCAAACTTGTATTGTTTATTGGATTTTATTTGATTTGAGATTGTTTTTTGAAAAAGAAGAATGTGTATGAAGAAAGGAAAATGTTGTAATTTCTCTTAAAATGAATATTAGAATTGAAATCAGAACTGCACTTTAACTTAGAATTGAATGGTTGATTTAACAAGAAAATGTATTGGACTAATTTAGAAGCTATACACACATTTAAATGACAAAATTGATATACAAATTTAAAAGAAGTAGTTCATTGTTATAAACTTCATTTTGGCAATTCATATTTTAATAAAAATGAGCAGTTCAAACTTGCACCAAGAGACAAGATATGAAACATTTAAATTTAGACTTGGTAAGACCTAAGGAACTCAAATTTACCATAACATTTAAGAAATGAACTTTCAAACTTTATAAAAAATCCAATTTGAAACTTGCACAGTCATTTTTTCTGTCTATTGTCAGAGAAAAATACAATCCTTGAATAAATTAGAACAAATATAATTACCTAAAACACTCTAAACCCTCCCTAGACTAATCCTCCATGTCTATTTGACATGTTGAGTGAAGGAGGGGATCTAGTTTAACCAAATTGGGAAGTTGAAAATTGCCAGTTCACTAATTAAAATCCTGCATATCGATTTCACAAAATTGACTATGTAAAATTCATCAAATTCCCAAATTGATGACTTGTTTGTAAAGAGGGCATCGAGATATTTCTGAAAAGTCCTTGTTTTCCCAAAACTGAGCTTTCTAGCTCAAGTTATGGCCATTTGAAGTTTTACTTCAATTTGGCATTCAAAAAGTAATAAAATTTAATCTAACTATTAAAAATTTAAATTTTAAACTTTGGAAAATTTTCTGAAAAGGTCCGCAGCCCCCGCCATCCCACAACCAATCGAGACCTGCCACATGGCACCTCAATGGGGCGGACCAAACTAAAACTTATCCCTTTGAAAATTTTGACTTGGAAAAATTTTTCCCTTTTCTCCCGCCACCCCGCCGGCTCGCAACCAATCAGAGGGCTGCCACGTGTCCTCTAAACGGCTATGGTAGAGGTACGGTTTGTTTTTAACCCTTATCCCTTTTGAAATTTTTTTTGGAAAAAATTTCACTTTTTCCTCCACCTGGCCCACATCCTATCAGAGGGTGCCACGTGTCCTCTAGGGGCTATGGCATGGGTGCGCAAATTGGTTTTTTGAACTTAACCCTTTTGAAAATTTGTTTTTGGGAAAATTTTCCATTTTGGCCCTCCGCTTGCCCTTAGCCAATGAGAAGGTGCCACGTGGAACTTTGGCTATGGTGGAGGCAGTGGGTAGGGCGAAACCCCTTGTTATTTTGAATTTTGACCCTTTGGGGAAAATTTTGA
>CM034156.1:207776731-207781731 GCA_019776745.2 Taxus chinensis | reverse complement strand
AAATTTTTTGTAACGAGATACTACATTATACATTTATTCATTTTAAAATGATCTATATAAATTACAATAATAAATAATGAATTACACATCATCTTTTCATCATCTTTCTTGCATCCTGCAAAACCAGGTGAGCATGAAATCAGCGATAACTCGCTGACATGGAATCCACCCTAATCTAACATAATTAATGTATTTAATTTCCCATTTACAAATAATGATAATTATAATTTTCATTCGAGAGAAAAGGTTTAGAAACAAGTATTCATTTCATTTCACTTCATTTTGTAACCAAGGAGAGAGAGGGAGAAAAGAAAGAGAGAGAAACACCATTTTATCAAAAGTTCCATTTCACATAACAAGTCACACTATAGAGTTTAAAATAGTTATTTACATGTGTCAAAAAGTATCCACAGTGATCTAGCAACCCAACGAGGTCCTACAAATTTTTTTTACGTTTTCCCCCTAGTTGCAAAAAAGTTCAATTTAGACTTAGAGACTAAGAAACCACTTTCAAACGTTGTCTTCCGGTGAGAAAACACACCGTAGTTAAATTCTACGTGTCCATTTATATACCAAGATTCCATAGGAACTAACAGAATTTTGAACTGGCGAACGGTTTACGATTGGCGGCCAGTTTTCTGAGGTCATTGGTCATAATTGGCCTAGTTGGAAATGATCAAAAGTCATCTCGATGGCTCATAAAGCCACCTCTAAAACTAATGTTCGATGGATGAACGTAAAATGAGAAATTTAATATAACTTCCCCTGTATATGGATAATTTTTTAGAGTCAATGGAACTGAGAATTAGCAGACGGGTTTCAAACGGTGACGGGTTTTTCCGGAGCCACCAATTATAATTGGTCTAGTGTGACCTAGTTAAAAATTACAACTGGATGCCTAAAAAATTCCTTTACCGAACTAACCAGGAAATATGATTTTCCCAAACAGAAGTTTCCAGGTAATATTCTAGTAAAAATACTAGAGATTTGCGAAGGTGAGAAAGCATTTCATTGTCAAGGGACCAAATGGTGGGTCAAAACGAAAGCCAAATTTTTGGTTTTAAGAGCTACTTAAAGTTCAATACAGAGTAACAGGGATCCTAGTGAAACGATGAAGAGAGAAAAAATGGTCGATTGGGGTCAATCTAAAGTTTGATGTGACTCTCCCCATAACAAGGAGCACAAACGACACTTGACACCTCTTTTCCAAGGTTCCGAAGTTGGTTTTGTTAGTTTCTGAAATTTGTGTTTTTCTAACTTTGTAAGGTAGGCAAAAAGGTTGTTTGATTCGATGACATCATCTAACTCTCACCGATACTGGCAGATACGAACACTTAATTCAAATACTCTAGTATAATCATATAAGGTTATGGTAGCGACCACATTTAATGTTTAAAAAGAAAATTAAGTTTCATCAATCACAAGGTGATGTTTTAATTCTTTACACAATTTAAATTTGGTTACATATCCATTTGTATGATTATCTAGAGGTTTAACATTTCTATTATATTGTAAATAAAGAACCCAAGTTACAAAAATTATGGAAGAAAAGGTAAGGGAGACCATGCCTAGAAGCAGATGGGTTGGTATTAGATTTCTTCGCCCTTCCAGTCGACCAGTTCATGAAAACCTTAAAGTGCTACCAATGCATGATTGACCTTCATTGAGTCATCATCTCTTAGTTTGGGTCAAAAGTGATGTAACCATGCAAGTAGCCTCTTATTCAGAAAACCTTTCCTTATTCCCAAATAGTGTTGAATATGCCTTTAGTAAATCTATTGGTATATTTTCCAAGATCCTTCCAAAGTGATCTTCTTCTCGCCTCAAATAAAATAATCCCATACATTGTTGTTGAATTAGTCGCAGACAAATACAGGGATAACAAATCAAAAGTGAAAAGGAAATTTATCCTCTAGGCCATAGCATTAGCACTCACAACACTTGTATCTGAAGATTATTCACCTGAAGTTTATGATTCCCTCGCTATTTCAAAACAATGAGGCCATAAACATGATAATCAAGTAATAAAAAAACTGACACGATCCCCCTTTGTAGTTAGTGACAAACAAAAGGGCAACCTTGAGGCCAAGTAACAACACAAATTCTAGTTAGGATAGAATTTACATGAAGAGAAGTAATTACGTCTCCATAACTGCCACTGTCAATAAGAAAAACATCTACAAATATTTCTTGAGTACGTTCATGTCCACAAAACCACAGTTTTTGTTTTTAAAGACATTCTATCAAACAGTTCATGTACCTGTATATGCTCCCACGTCTTGCATCCATGTCAGCCAGAGCATTTGCAACCACAACATCTACAATAAAATCCCTCTATCTGAATTCTTTGTTGGAAGTCGATACCCAGTTCCATATCTCAGATTTTTACACAGGCTGGGAGGAGGATGGAAAATGTGGATTGATCAGGCTGGAGCCAGTTTGTTGCAATGGTGAAACTATGTGACTGTTCTTTGAGGAAACCCATGTCTTCTGTACATTGTCATTGCTATGACTAAATCGTCCAAACAAAACATATCCCCATCGTGTTGGGTACACATTGCAACTATCCATTATTAAAAAAATTTACATCGTTTACTAGTTTTCATCATGGTTAATGTGTATGAACCTCAATAAAGTGCTTGCATTGTATTGGAAGTGAAATGACATATCAGAAGTATTCTAAGGATGCCCATGCCACTGTCAGGGAGACCATATTCCCCCACATGGGATTCATCATTTCCTCCAACTACTCCCAATTAACTCCTTCCAACATTTTCATTTATTTATTCTTTGTTAAAAATTTATTCGATTTTATTAGTATTTAATGGTGGCATTACAGAACCGTATCTTTTTCTGCTTCATTTTTTAGGAGCAGCATTTTCTTTCCATATATATATTTTGTCTTCAAATATTTTGCAGTCGCCTAAAATCCAAAGAAACCAATTTGAAGTCTAAATTGCAGTCACCTAAATATTTTGTAGTCGTATTACATTTCCCTCCCCTTATAAGAGCATCATCCTCGATGCGACATGATGTCGAAGCTCTTAGGATAGGTAGGAAAGCAAGTCAATAGTGACACATGTCATTTAACAAAACATCTGGTTGGTATAACACGACCACAAGGAAATAAACTAAATTTGGTGATATCATAAATTTAAATGTTTTGTGAAGATTGGCATTTCACTTTTACTTTATTACTTAGTATTTTCTTTTAAAATATTTTTTTTACCTTAAGCTCTTAGTATTTCAATTCTTAGGATTTTATTTGTCTTATGTTCATAGGTGCCCAATAAAACTATCATCACAATACTACATCAGGGACAACACAACATTAATGGTTTACAAGACATATTTCTACATACTTCCATGGTTGTATCACATTCCAAGAACTCAACTAACCCATGGGAGGAACATACATAGCCCTCACAACATAATACTTATCACACATGCTTCTGACACAAAGGTACTCGTAACATAAGTAAACTACAACAACATATAATTTCAAACATGTACACATATAGGGGTTTCACGCAACTCAAAACCATAATTGTAGCTATATAGGGTCAAGATAGAAGCAACATCATACCAACAATGAGGAGCATCAATCCTCAACATCACAAAACACAACTGGAATCATAAGATTACACATAAATCATAACACTAACACCATACACATCCCAAACATCACAAAACAACTCCATATACCTCCAAATTCACCACCAATAACTACATATGCTTCCCAAAGCATCAAAAATATATAAAAAAATAAAACTCCAAGTACACTAATCACACACACACATACACACACACACAAGTCTCTTATGTCATCCTCAATTCTCTTATGTCTCCCTCAAGTCTCTTATGCCTCCCTCATGTCTCTTATGTCTCCCTTAAGAAAAATAAAATAAAGCTAAATTTTCCTTTTAGCTCCACAAAAGAGGTTGGTCACCCTATGGCCCTGGGCACATAAGGTCCAAACACCTCAAACCTAAGTGACATAATAACTCATGTTTCAACAACCCCCTAGTTATTTGTAACTCCTTGGGGCATACCCCCATACAACAAAGTGGGTCCATAGGTTCCACCACTCCATGGTGAATCCCATGACCTTATTCCAACACATTACGACATTAGAACCAACATAACAATCCATATCAAATGCCAAGTGGAAAAAATCCCAATCCTTGTGCTAGGCTATAAAAATTTTAAACTTAAAAATAAAATTTAAATCTAAGCAAAACAAAGGGCCAAATAGCCAAAGTCAGTGCAAAAATCTACCTCTTTACTACATCAACCAAATAAATGCCTAAAATATTAAAAAATGTCAATCAATGAAATTGCTGGTTCTAGCAAGAAAAAAGAAAGTTTTCAACTTACAAATAAAATACGTGTATAGAAATAACACATTACAATAACTACATGGCCTTATATGGCCACCAGGGGGTACTCAATGAGTTTCTGTCACTCAGAACATCGAGCCTCAGCTCATAAAATAACATATCAAATAATACAACTATCATTATCTCTATCTGAATTATCCCACCACCACTTCGACAAGGCTCAACATAGTCAAAATCACATAGGTTGAGTCCATACAAAAACCATATTAGGAGAGAGAAAAGAGTATAAGTCACCATCTGCTGAGCCTAAGGTGTCCGCGAAACACAATATGCATGACACCCATTGAGCAAGTGCCACACATACCAAATGAACAAAAGTGGGTTTTTCAGCCTATGTAAGGCCCCACTTCCTATCTTGTACTCGGCTCAAGTGACTGGGCAATGGAACACATTTTCTCACTCCAAACATACATAGTTTACCAATTTCCCTTAGGGTCAGTTAGTGTAGGGTCCATAACATAACATATAGCTACATCACTAACACAATGGTGATTCACGCACATTAACCATAGTGTCTTATGCATGGTATATATACAGGGCATAACACAATCATTATTTTTATGGGTTACGAAGCATCAAATTACCACATTCTGCACCCAA
>CM034156.1:207749231-207771731 GCA_019776745.2 Taxus chinensis | reverse complement strand
CACAATGTAGTGCATCTTGGAACCTTGTAGGCACCGTGCATACCATCAGGGTTTCCGATAAGTCATGTCCAGTTAAAAAGGGACATGCACACATACATAATACAGTCGATATTCGCACATGAACATTCGTCGACACTACACACACACCATTATGCACACGCACATCACGTCACCACGCACGTGCATATCTTGTGTAATGATGTAAAAGTGAACCCGCACATGCATGCACATGCAGGGGTCAGGATGACATTATCTATTCACACCATGGATCAACTGATTGTATTTTATTATTATTTTTTATATCGATTGTTATCACACATCATCCTTTGTTATCATTAAACTATGCCTTTAATTTGTTTTTCACACATGCACACTGCATCGACGCACTCGTTGTGCACACATGAGGACACGCAGTATGTTTTGTTGGTGGCACCACACGTTTGGGGGGTGGTGTTCACGTAAATATTTACATGCAAGTACTCAACCTGCACACGCACACGCACCTGCACATGCACACGATCACATGCTTACACATGTGTAGGATTGCACACAAGCACACCCACAAATTAAATGCACACTATAATGCGTACAAGCACGCACACATGTCACACACCTTTTGCATCACCCTAATGTGCACACACGTTTGCACATGGGGCAGGCAATGTTAAGCACGCACACAAGCATGTTTTTTATTCATTGGTTGACTGGAGTATGGGTCATACTTTAACAGCACACACACACATTTCATTACACACACACACATCACTTTTTGGCATGTTGCACATGCTCATTGCACACGTGGCCTACACATCAACTCCACGTATGATTTTATTTTGGATGCATGCACACATCATTCTTCCTTTTTACGCGTCTGCCTGCAATTATGCTTCCCTAAACGCCGCGTGGGTGCAGTGTGCACCTAATATTTCTTTTGTGTGGACTGTGGTTACTCACATGGAAGCACACGCACAAATGTGTTGTGCAGATTTGATGCACACACACATGCTGCTACTTCTACACCTATTCCAGCGTGGAGGAGACATGACGCACATGGTACTTTGACACATGCAGACGCACACGCACACGCACACGCACACAGGTTACCTGCACACACACACGAGGTTCTTCACATGCACACACACTTGGGGAGATTAATATGCTGCAGGCATGATAGTATCGCACACGCACTCCGCATAATGGTTTATTCCCTTTAGTGCATTTGTGTAAATCGAAAACACAGGTGCATTCATTGTTGTTCTACGTACATGAACTTGGGGTGACATGAATTTTTGCACACATGAGGACACACACGCATATCTTTGGACACGCACATTTTTTACACACACACACTTGCAACCTCAGAAAGATATGGGTATCATGGGGCTTCAATACTTATATTGAACATGTCCTCCATGAAATCCCGCTCAAGCTGGGTATGCACATGCGAGCACCTTGTGTTCTTGCATTCGTGGACTTGCTGATTATCAAGCTGACTAGTCCTTCATAGCAGCTCCCTGATAGCATGAATACTCTACATGCACTGAGATAGATCGTCATTCCCACATTGGATATGGATTTCACACGTTGTCACATCTCATGTCATATGCATCACATGCATACTGAACCTCCACATGACAGTACCCTCTGAACTGTCACACTTGACCCTGAAACATGCATTCACATGCACATGCACACAACACACATAGTTTCATTGTCATGTTGGCACTACGGGTATTTACACGTAATCACTACACATGGTACACTTGGGATCGCACATTTGTGTTGAACACACATTTAAGAGAGTGACACACAGGTGGAACATGCTTTGGGCCACATGTGTTGGTCACACAAACATTACTCTACACTATTTGAACACTTGTGTAAGAGCTGCACACTTTTGGGAACCATGGGTTGATTCATGCGTGCACACAAGTCTTGTGATGCATCTGCATATGCATCTTACACGCAGACTTTTCATTGGAATCTTGAGCACACACTTGTAATGTTTACTTGTTATGCTGGTTATTTCCTTATTTAGATAATTGTAATCCTGACACTTGAGTTGTTGTCACCATTATAAGTTTGGATATGGCACCGTTGATGTTATTGGATTTAGTTATGATGTTCATTACATGGGAAACTATTCATACTTTTGAGCTATATTGTTTTGATTAGAATAATGGTTTAGATGTTAGATGTAGCATTGGGATTATATTGATTGATCTGGATTGGCTTAGAGCCTTGCTTGATATTAGATCATTACAGACCATCAAAGTGATGGGTGGTCTATGAGGTTTCGTATGGCCTATCTATTAGGAATGACATGGAATCAAGGTGTAGATTCCATTGAGCTTGCTAACCCTTTTAGACATGTAACCACTGTGTATGATTATGAGAATCGGATCCAATTGCATGTCATGAGAAACTTTAACGGTCCCTATATGGTTGCAGTTGAATTTGGAATGATTTGAAGTGGAATCATTCACTTGATAATGTCAATGATTTACTTGAGTGATTATAATAAATTGATATGTTGCATCTTGGCTAATCAGTTGGATAATGTCTGATACTTGTATTTAAGTGGCCGATTGGAGGCCTACGCTTGCATATCTTGCTAGCTTGAATCAAACAATTTTAATATCTAATGGCAATGTTATGACAGTATTGGGGATCTGTAGACTGCATCCCTATGGAGTTGGAATTTATACTAATAGAGAATATCAAGACATGATAATAAGTCAACCAAAAGGATAATAAATAATATATGAACCTTGCTGATGTTGGAAACCTTGTTTGCCACTAAGATATTCTCTCCCAAGTCCTGTGAGGATCTGAATATCAAAATTATTAGCTGACATCATCTGGGATTATCTGTAAAGGTTTGATAGTTGTGTAAACTACTCGAAAATGGATAAGATTGTGTAAGGCTTGTATTTATGGAGTGTAGAAGCTACTCCATGTCTTTGGTGCTCATATTTAATCTTGAAATAGCCAATTATTGGATACTTACCTAAGGAGAAGTACCTCCTGAAAACCATTAAGTGAAATGATTAATCCCTTTAGGAATGAAATGCCAAGTTTATTTTAATTGCAAGGTTACATGATTTTCATGTGATCTCATGCCATTGCACATTTTGTTTACAATACTTTAACATGATCCTTTTGGAGGTTTGATTTTCTACATGGTGTATGTAAGTAATGTTTTCATGAGATTGCATTTATTATTATTTGATTTTTCCTGATTTGAGAAATTATTTGGATGCCAGGAACAATATTGGCATCCCACTTTCATTTATGTGCATCATCCTAGATTGGCCATAGAATCTCCTTAGGTGAGGATTGAATAAAATTTCCTCTCAGTTTGAGGAGTTGAATCTAGTTGGAGATATTTGGTGTCAGATGGGGACCTTCTGTGATTCTCCTCCCACTTTGGAGCTTATTGGTGGAATAACTAGTGTTCAAACAACACCTTTCATCATTCCAGCTTGCTGATGACTAGTTCCTTGTAACAAAGAACCTTGCTATTTTGGAATGAGTTCCATTATGGAGAGGTAGGCTGTAACACTGCTTTTAAAACCAGTTGTATTCTTCTTGCCTTGGATTGATCATGAAATTACGTGAATGAAGTTGTGTTTGTCTTTCTTTAAGTAGGAAACTGGTAACAGAATGCACATCTTAGTTGCATGGTGTGGAGATGAAGACCTCTAAGGTCCCATTGTCAAAACTGTTGTTGCAAATCAGCAGCACCCCCTAGATGTTGATCAGATTTCTAGTTTGATCATACTAGCATCCAGTGTGATTGCACAACATTGAATCCTTTCCCCAAGTGTGGGACTTGCAAAATGAGAAAGGAATCTCCAGTTTAGAGGTTAGTTCCTCAACTCCTCTAGTCAGATTTATCACTTACAAGTTGCAGAGGTCTATATTCCTAATCCTACCCTAAATTCCAAAGGAGACAGAGATAGAGAATGCAGATAAACTAAAACTAACGCTAATAGGTGATGCACCAAAGGAGTGGTGAGCATTTCTCACTTTTGCATATTGACACAATTCATAAAAATGTAACAAAACAACATGCACAAACTGATAACTGTAATGAAGAATCAGAAATTAGTCAAACAACACCAGGCAGAGGATGAAAAATTAATCACAGAGGCTGTATTGTTATTTTAATCATCAAAATACATGCATTACAACATCTAAGAGGCAAAAAATAAGTTACAGTTCTTAGAAAAGGTCTGATATTCCACCAAAATCACTTCCAAGGTGAGAAAGGGGACCTGCAATACACAAAAAATGTTCAACCCTTTGAAAATGAGCCAAATCTGGCTTTTACAGTGCAAGGGACGAGCCCAAGAGAGAGAAACACATGGGAAAACATGGGAGAGGATTCAACCATTGACCAAAATGCATTCAAAACAACATGGGCATCCTTACAGACCCATTCCCTGACATTTTTAACCATGTTGGGAGAGAATGCGAGCCATTCTTCATTAAAAACGGTGGTTGAAACGTCATTTCTGCTCATCACCACATGCCAGAGACGTTTTTCAATTTTCTCTCTCCAAACTCCATCAAAATGCAAAAATGACCCTGGAATCTTGTAGAGAATTTCACCATCTTTCCATTGATATAAAGAACGTGAAAAACTGAGCTCTGGATCGAAAGATATGGCCATTTGAAGTTTTAGGGAAAAACAGGGCCAAATCGGGTTGGCGGGCAAAAATTCGAATTTTTGCACCTTTTTGGTCATTTGGAAAATTTTCCAAAATTTCCCCACGCTCTGCCACTCTAGGTGCCACGTGGCGGCATCTCATTGGCCACGGGCCTTTCAGGGGAAATTTTTTCCAAAAAACTCCGCCGAGCCATAACTTAAAAAATACATGGAGTTAGGAGGAAAACTTTACCTTTCTGGAAAGCTGAGAAAGAGATCTATCCAATGGTGTCATTTCTAGAAGGTTTTGAGTGCCTAAAAAGAAAAATATTATGTCTGAGGCACAAGAGAAGGAAAGATGAAAGGAGTTAGCCACAAAAATGAGCAGGGGCACATTTTGGATAACAATTTTGGCGACTCAGAGGGGTCATCTGCCTGCTGGATGAAGTTACCAGTTGCTTGAAGCAATCCATTGGGCATGGAGTCACCTGAATTTCTGTTGATACCCCAACTGACTAGAACACTGCAAGGAGGAAGATGGAATATCACCTGATGGAGCAAGGCCTGCAAACACATCTCCAGGAACAGCAAGCCTGTGCCAAAGCACTTAGGGAAAGAAAAACTAATCTACAGCAAAAAAATGTGCACAAGCACTTGGAGGAATGAAAACGTAAGCTAATATTTATAAGGTGGAGAATTTCCCTTTAGTAGCAATGCTTTAGATGGATTCCATTGACTGGAATCTACAGTTCTTCACCATCCAATGAAGACAATTGGAAAGCATTGTTGTCCTTACACTTTGTGACCATGTATGGGCCACTCCAAATGGCATCAAATTTTGAATGCCTTCCCGGTTTTTGCTCTATCTGCATCCCATTTTAACACTAGATCTCCAACTTGGAAGGATCTATTCTTGGCCTTTCTATCAAAGGTCTTCTTTATCAAAGCTTGATCCTTCCCCATTGCTTGGGATGCCTGATTTCTGATTTCTTGGAGCTCCATCAATTCTACATATCTAACTTCCATGGGCTCAAACTCCAACAACTCCAACTGTTTCATGAGTTCCAATGTTGGCAACTCAAGTGATATGGGCAAAATTGCCTCTCTTCCATAAACAAGCTTGAATGGAGAGTTACCTGTAGATCTTTTAGGAGTTATCCTATCAGCCCATAAGGCTGATTTCAATTTGGTATGCCAAGACCTCTGATTCTCATCAAGAGTCCTCCTAATGATCCTCAACAAGTTCTTGTTTGTAGATTCAGCCTGGCCATTACCCTGGGGGTAATAGTTTGATGAAGTACTTAGGTAGATCCCGTTCTTGACAGCCCATTCAGTCACCTTGGATCCAATGAATGCCAATGCATTATCTGATATTATTGTAGCTGGTATGCCAAATCTGGTTACTATTCCCTCATAGAAGTCTAGGATGCTAGATTCATTTGCTTCCTTGAGTGCTACTGCTTCAGTCCATTTGGTGAAGTAATCTGTGGCTGTTAAAATCCACTTGTGCCCTTGGCTCGAATTGGGATTAATAACTCCAATGAAGTCTAAACCCCATTGCATGAATGGCTGGTCAACTGAAATTGGATGCAATGGAAGGGCAGCTAGCCTCTCTTTACCTGTGAAAAATGCACAATTCTTGCACCTCTTGATCCATGCATAACAATCATTGAAAATCTTGGGCCAATAATAACCAGCCCTCATGATCTTTAGAGCTGTCACTCTTGGTGCAAAATGACCACCAGCTGGTCCACCATGGAACTCTTCCAGCACCTTATGAATCTGATTTGTACCAATGCATCTCAGCAGTACTCCATTCACATCTCTTTTGAATAAAACACCATCAACAAGGGCATATGGGACAGCTTGCAATCTGAAGTGTCTTCTTTGGGTCTTGTTCATCTCTGGAGGACATAGACCTGTGCTTAGGAAGTGCATTATACCTTGGGTCCAGCAAGGAGTGGGGACACCATCATTCTCCTCTTGAGTGCTTCCTTGCTCATGGCTGTCTTGCAATGCCAAAACAACCTCCTTCTCGTTGCATGATTCCTCTTGTTTGCTCAAGATCAGCTGCTCACACAATCCTTTTCCTCTTACCAACTTGGTGACCTTGATCTCAATGTCATACTCCATGACACGAGTAATCCAACCTACCCTTTTTTCATTCAAGTCTTTGTTGAGGAGGAAGTCTTTAACCACCGCATGAGAAACCAACAATTGGACCTTATTGTTTGAAACTAGATGCTTGAATTTCTTCAAGCTCCTGATTACTGCAAGAACATGCTTCTCAATGAAAGAATATCTCACCTCATAGTCCTCCAGGCTTTGGCTGAAGAAAGAAATTGGCTGCTCATCATTGTCTTTATTCTGCTGTACCAAAATTGCAGAAATAGTATCATCACCTCCAAACGCATAGAGGATGAAATCCTTGGAGAAATCCGGGTTGATGAGAGTTGGGGCTTGAGAGATGGCTTCTTTGATTGCTTCAAAACTTTCCTTTCCTTCTGCTGTCCATTTGAAAGCCATGCTTTTCTTTAGCATCTTGGTGATAGGTCTGACAAGGGCTGCAAAATTTGGGACAAACCTCCGAACAAAATTTATTCTTCCCAAGAAACTTTGAAGGGCCTTCTTGTGGCTTGGCAATGGCAGTGCTCTTATGGCTTCAACTCTTTCTGGATCAATTGCTAATCCTTCTTTGGAGACAATGTGGCCAAGGAGCTTTCCTTCATGGGCTAGAGAAAATACACTTTTTAGGATTCAAGGAGACTCCAAATCTTCTGCACCTTTGGAACACTTGTCTCAAATGAGAGAGGTGGTCTGCTGTATTTTTTGAAAAAACAGTGATATCATCAAGATATATCAGCACTATGTTGTTAATCAAACCTTTGAACACCATGTCCATTGCTCTTTGGAAGGTAGCTCCGGTGTTGGACAGCCCAAATGGAATTTTTCTATATGCATAAGTTCCCCATTTAGTTGTAAAGGATGTCTTGAATTGATCTTCTTCCTTCACCATAATATGATTGTACCCTGAATAGCCATCAAGTAGTGAAAACCTCTCGGAGCCAGCAACAACTTGTAAAATCTGTTCCATGGAAGGAAGTGGATAATGATCCTTGAGAGATGCTCTATTCAAATTTCTAAAGTCAACACACAATCTGATTTCCCCACTCTTCTTTCTGACTGGAACCAAGTTGGCAACCCAACTAGAATGCTTGATAGGGAATATGATTCTTGATTCTATCAACTTATTCAATTCTTTTCTCATGAGAGGCTCCATGTGGGGGTTGACTGGCCTTTGTTTCTGCCTGATGGGCTTAGTATTTGGATCCAATTCAATGGTGTGTTGAGCTAACTCAGGATTGAAACCTTTCAAATCTTCATAGCTCCAAGCAAACACATCAGGGAATTCTTGACAAAGTTGTATGAACTCATACCTTTCTTGCTCAGTTGTCATCTTGCCAATTTGGAGTGATTTGCCTCTTTCCTACCAAGATGGACACTGAATCTTCTTCCTTCACTTGGATGTTTGCTTTCTCCTTCCTAAACTGATCATTAGGATTGAAAATGGACTCCAAATTAATAAGCCCCTTTGGTAGTTTGTTGGTTCTCAGCTGCACCACCTGGTCACCATACTGCTGCTCCAACTTTTCCTGATTTTTGGCTGAGAACTCAGCCTCTTCTTATAAGAAATGGATGATTTGCTGATCATTTTCAAATACTTACCAACTTACATTGTTGTCTGGCACTGAAGGCCTCACAATCACATGGATGTTTGGTTGTACCTTGTCTTTTTGAATGCTTTCAACAACGTCAAAGGCTGCCCCAACTGCTGCAAGCCTGTCAGTAGCTTGGTTCTCTTTCCTAGGAATGGATTTGATGCCAAAACCCTCAAAATATTCAATGAGGTCCCACACCCTGTTCTTGTAGCACTTGAGTAGATCATTCTTGACAGCATGCTACCCCTTGACTTGGTTGACAATCAACTCACTGTCACCAAAGACTTGCAAGTTCTTTATTCCTCTCTTGATTGCCCAATGCAGTCCTTACACCAAGGCTTCATATTCAGCAGTGTTATTAGAGCATGCAAACTGAAATCTAAAAGCTGAATAATACTTAACTCCTTGAGGTGAAACCAACATGGCTCCCCCTCCTGCACCTTGTCTACTCCTTGATCCATCAAAAAACAACTGCCATACCTCATTGTCATCCTTGTGGTTTGGCTTGGTGATGCTAGGGATAGGCTGATTTTCTTCATGTATGCAATAGACTCCTAGCTCAGATTCTTCTATTTCTTGATAAGGATCAAAAGCATGCACCTTGTTTGCCCATTCATCAAGAGTTAGATCTATGATGCTTCCAACCTTGGTGTCAGCTTCATCAGTGCTTGGATGATCTTGTTGATCAAATGCTGAACAATTGGCATTGATCTGACTTGGAGTGTAAGGCTCAATGTGAAAGTTTGCAATAGGTTCAGACCTGATTGTGGCTTTGGTTCCATATCTTGTTCTGAATAGCATGTGTGACCAATCAGCAAACAAGTAACCTCCAATCTTAGCTATGAAATCCCTTGACAAACATAGGGCAAAGAGTGGTGGAAGGTCTATTACTGAGACATCTTGCAAAACAACCACATTGGGACAGGCATGTAAAGTAAGACTCAAGTTTCTAATCACTCCAACTGTTGTTACTACTGTCCCATCCAACTGTACCACCCCTTTGGATATGGTTTCATATTGAATTCCCAACTGATAAGCTATTTTCTTCGGCATTACTGAACTACTTGCCCCAGAATCAATCATGCAATTGTGTACTAATTGGTTCCCAATGATCAATGAAACATAGAATGGAGGGGGCTTCAATATTTTACCTTGCTGTCCTCCATGATTCCCTTCAGGCTGGGCAGCATTTGTGAGCACCTTCTCTTGCATTTGGACTTGCTGATTTGAAGTTGACCAGTCCTTCATGGCAGCTTGTAGCAAATCTCTTTGGCCTGGGATAGATAGTGATTCCCACATTGATATGTTTACATTTGTCTTCTTCATCTGATCAATGATACTGAATGGAGATGAAGTATCCCTTTGCTTGTCCCTTAGCCTGCACATTCATTCCTTGCACATGGGCAGCAACAACTAGCATTTGAGTTGGCTTAGGGGCTGTTTTAGGCAATCCTTGTGTGTTTGGGATTGGATTTTGTTTGCCAATAACTTGTGGGGTGATAGAAGGTCGTGAATTACTTGGGGGCCAATGGTTGTTCTTCACCCAAATTTCTTCTCTTTGACCTTGTGTTGGCTGCAGCACTTTGGGAAATCATTTGATTCATGCCACAAAAATATTCTGCCTGCCAGTTTACAAGTGTGGTATCATTTGGAGCTAATTGCTGCTAGAATGTTTCTTGTTGCTGGTCATTTCCTTGACTACCTTCACCCTCCACACCAGTTTGTTGTCACCATTATTAATGCTTGATTCAAGGCACCGTTGAAGCACATGGACTGGTTTTGAGGTTCATTGCATGGGAAACACCAATCATACTCTTGAGCTATATTGTTTTATACTGGCACTAATGCTTTAGATGCAGATGTAGCATTGGGATTATAGGGCTGTGGGCTGTTGGCAGGAGGCCTTGCTTGGGATTTAGATTTGCAGCTGGATTGGGTGGTTCTTGAGGTTGATATGGCTTGGATGTTGTTGTAAATCAGTAGCACCCCTAGATGCAAATCAGGTTTCTAAGTTGATGTTTCAGGCATCTAGTGTGATTACACAACATTGAAACCTCTCTCTAAGTGTGGGACTTCTAAGATGAGAGAGGAATCTCCAAATTAGAGGCTGGTTCCTCAAACTCCTCTGATTAGATCTATTATTTGCACAACTGCAGAGGTTTAGATCCTAATTTTATCCTAATTTGCAAGGAGACATGGATAAGAGATGCAAAAATTAAAACTAAATTAATAAGGGTGATACACCAAAGGAGTGGTGAGCACTTCTTACTCATACAAATTGACACAAATCTAGAAATTGAAACATAAAACATCATGCACAGGTTGATAAGCTGTAATCAAGGGTTTGAAATGAAGCAAACAACACATACAAAGAACTGAAAGCATTCACAGAGCCTGCATTGTGATTTTCAACATCAAAATCCTTGTATTCCAACACCAAAGACGTAGAAAAACCTGTTACAATCCCTGGAAGGTCTGATACTTGCCAAAATCACTTGTTGAAGGTGAAAACAGAAGATTGCTATGCAAAAAAAGTGTTCCCCCCTTTGAAAAATGAGCCAAATCTGGCTTTTACAGTGCATGGGTCGAGCCCAGGAGAGAGAAAATGTGAAAAAACTTGGGAGCCATTCCCCATTGACCAAAATGCATTAAAAACAACATGGAGGTCCTTAAAAACCCATGCCTTAACATTTTTGACCATGCTGGAGAAGAATGCGACCCATTTTACATTAAAATTGGTTGTTGAAATGTCAGTTCTGTCCATGGGCACGTACCAGAAGCGTTTTTTTATTTTCTCCCTCCAAACTAAACCAAAATTCAAAATTGACCATATAATCTTGTAGAGCATTTCACTAGCTTTCCGTTGATATAAATAACGTGAAAATCTGAGCTCTAGATCGAAAGTTATGGCGATTTGAAGTTTTAGGGCAAAAACAGGCCAAAATCGGATCGCTTTGATATTTTTGACCTGGACACGTGGCGAGTTCTGATTGGCTGCAGACCTTGCAAGGGAAAATTTCCCACAAAAACTCCACTGAGCCATAACTTGAAAAATACGTGGAGTTAGGAGGAAATCTTTACCTTTCTGGAAAGATAAGAAAGAGCTCTATCCAATGGTGTCATTTCCAAAAGGTTTTGAGTGCCTAAAAAGTAAAAATTTATGACTGGGGCACAATAGAAGGAAAGAATAAAAGGGAGTTAGCCACAAAATGAGTAGGGGGCACATTTGGATAACAATTTTGGTGACTCAGAGGGGTCATCTGCCTGCTGGATGAATGATCAGTAGCCTGAAGCAATCCATTGGGCATGGAGTCATGAGTAGTAGCCTGAAAACTGATCTAAACTTTGAAAACTTCCCTCTGAACCGCTTGAATCCCACTGGACATGGAGTTTTTTCCACCAAAATGCCATCAAAACGAACTGTGCAAGAGTGAAACCAGCAGCACCAAAACTATGTACAAATTGAAAATCATACATGCTCCAAATGGAACATGCAGAGTGTGCACAAACACTTCTTCTACTTAAAGCAAACCTACCTACTCTACTCTAACTGGAAGCAAAGGTGAGCTAAACGAACCCTGCAACTGGTTGTGAAAAATAGCTTCCTTTCTTCAAAATTGGCAGCCATGCAAATGATTTGGAGTTGAGTATGGCTGATTGGATGAGTGGAAAATCAACAAGAAGCTGGTATTCTACCCAAATTAGCAAGGTGTCAACTAAAAACAAATCCAATACCTCTTTTAGTTGCTCTGCATTTGGATTGGAGAGGTATGACAGCTGATCCTTGGAACTTTGCAGCTCATCCTCATGCTTAGAAGCAAGCATGACTGGTTGTGGCTTCTCCTTTGGCTCCAATGAAGCCAAATACCTGATTGGGCAAGGTTTGATCCGTTGAGCATGCCCATAATTCTGATTTTCAACTCCAAGAATGGATTTCTCTTGTAGACCTTGAATGGATGGTGTGGAAGCAATGGTAGAACCCTTTTGCCCTTTCTCTTCCTCCAATGAAGGACATGAAAGATTAAAATCTTCCAATCTTGGTTCCAAAGAGCTTCTATAAGATGCAGGCTGCTGCAAATGAATACTCTCCTCCATGACAGTAGGCTCTTGTGTTTGGAAGATGGATGATGAAAGAGAGAATGGTGGAAACTCAACTGGTTCTTCTTCATCAAAACAGTCCTCCAAATCAGACAGGTAAACTACCTCATTGTTGTCCTGCTGCAAATGTTCAACCTCTCCCATGGCATTCTCTTGATCTGCAACTTGATCACCATCAGTTTCTTTAATCCTCCAGCATTGAGTTTGAGGGATCAAACTCTTCTTCAGTACTAGAACTTGAGAGAGATGAAGTAGAGAGAAGAACTGAAGGTTCTTCTATAACCTGCTTTGTGCTCAAAGCCTTTGGATCTGCACTTTTCTCCCCCGCAGCTGGAATGTGCTCCTCTTCTTTTGGATTTGGAGCAGCTTCTCCTTCCTCTTGCTATCCCTCATGAATGATTTTTGCAATTTGAATTGGATCAGCATTTCCTTCAAATAGGGTGCCAACATGGACACTATATTCTGAACAAATTGATTGTTGATCTGCAACTCCTTTTTTCTCTTCTTCTACTGCAACAAAATCAGTCCTGACCACCATTTGTTCTTTAACTCCAACCTCTTCTGAAGGTTTCATCAGCAAAGGGATCTTCTTCATCCCAAATTTAAGAGCCCAACTCTTCAAAAATTGAATTTCTTCATCCTTGTTTGGCTTCTCTTTTTGCTGTCCTTCATGACTGATTTTTGCAATTTTTTGTGGTGGTGGAGGAGGTAAAACCTCTTGTTTCTTTGGAGGAGAGGGTGTTTCATTTAGATCTTGTGGAGGGGATGACTATTTGGAAGGGAAAAGGACAGAAGAATTGAGATGAGGTGGAAGACTAGGGGGTGGAGAAATGGATTCAACACTTGGGAGAGCAGATGGAGAGTTTAAAACTTGACACTGCTGAGATAAAACAAATTGGGAAAGAGGAAAATAAAAGGCATGAGATGGTGTGCTTACCCGTTGACAAGGTTGCTGAATACTCCTCTCATACACCTCTATTCCTTCAATCCACTTTGTAAGCAATGGAAGTGTTGCAATCATGAAGTCAAGCTTCTCTTGAGGGCTGTAATGCCTTGGGAAAGGTCCCACCCATGGACAGGGTGCTCCACAACTGATTCCAAATGCTTTCATTTGTGCTTGAGCCCTGGATTGCACCATGTTTACCTCCATATTTTAGATTTTCTCCAACAGAACAGCATCTTACATCTGATTGTCTTCATTGCATGCACACCCTTGCTCTTGGAAAGCTCCATAGCCAAATTGATTTTGGCATTGTTGCTCATTTGGGTATGTATGCTGATTTTGAATTCAAAATGCTGATTTGGACGATTTGAAAAACATGTTGGAGGTGGGAAACATTGCTGCTGTTGTAAATGTGAGTTCCATGATGGAAATAAAGTCATGATTACACAAATTCATGGAATGGAAAAGAATGAAAGAGATGAAAAGAATAATGGATGGAAATGGATGAAAAATAGGTCTGCAACTTCAGAAATGGGTTGCTGATCATATGGAGTCACCAGATATGTTTGTAAGTGCCTCCAAAGGATGAAATATTCACAGGAACACACCAACCTACAAAATATGAAGTGGAAGACCTCTAAGGTCCCACCGGGCATGCCCGAACTGTTGTTACAAATCAGCAGCACCCCTGGATGCAAATCAGGTTTCTAAGTTGATTCTAGAGCATCCAGTGTGATTGCACAACATGGAAACCTCTCTCCAAGTGTGGGACTTGTGAAAATGAGAGAGGAATCTCTAGATTAGAGGCTGGTTCCTCAAACTCCTCTGATTTAGATCTATATTTTGCACAGCTACAGAGGTTCAGATCCTAATCCTACTCTAAATTACAAGGAGACAAGGATAAAAATGCAAAAATGAAACTAAAATAAAGATGGTGATGCACCAAAAAGAGTGGTGAAACATTTTTTGCCATGTAAATAGACACAAATTCATGAAATGCAACAAGGGAAAACATACACAAGCTGATAGATGTAATTAGAGGTCTTAAAATGAAGTAAAACAATACAAACAGAGGACTGAAAGCATTCACAAAGTTTGCACTTTCAATTCCATGTAAAAATCTCTTACATTCCACCATCAAAGAGGTATAAACCTGTTACAAACTCTGAAAAAGGTCTGATTCTTACAGCTATCACTTGCTGGAGGTGAAAGAAGAAGTTTGCAATGCCAAAAAGTGTTCCACCATGAAAGAAATGAGCCAAATCTAGGTTTTACAGTGCATGGGTCAAGCCCAGGAGAGAGAAAACATGAAAAAACGTAGGAGACATTCCCCATTGACCAAAATGAATTAAAATAGCATGGAGGTCCTTACAAACCCATGCCCTAACATTTTTGACCATGCTGGAGAAGAATGCGACCCATTTTGCATTAAAATTGGTTGTTGAAACGTCAGTTCTATCCATGGGCGCGTACCAGAAGCGTTTTTTGATTTTAGCCCTCCAAACTAAACCAAAATTCAAAATTGACCATGGAATCTTGTAGGTCATTTCACCAGCTTTCCATTGATATAAAGAACGTGAAAATATGAGCTCTGGATCGAAAGTTATGGTGATTTGAAGTTTTAGGGCAAAAACAGGCCAAAATCGGATCGCTTTGATATTTTTGACCTGGACACGTGGCGAGTTCTGATTGGCTGCAGACCTTGCAAGGGAAAATTTCCCACAAAAACTCTGCCGAACCATAACTTGAAAAATACATGGAGTTAGGAGGAAATCTTTACCTTTCTAGAAAGCTGAGAAAGAGCTCTATCCAATGGTGTCATTTCCAGAAGGTTTTATGAGTGCCTAAAAAGTAAAAATTTATGACTGCCTTGAGGCACAATAGAAGGAAAGAATGAAAGGGAGTTAGCCACAAAATGAGCAGGGGGCACATTTGGATAATAAGAAGGTCTAAAACCTTGGGCTTGTTTCCTCTTGAGAGTAACCAGCTCATTGCCTAAATTTTGCAATTGCTTAATGACTTCTTGAAGCTCATTTGGGGCACTTGGAGATGAAGTAGAAGCTTCATTTGAACTCTTATTTCTAGGAGTGGGAGAAGGAGCCAAATTAGGTGCTTGATTAGTGTTTGGGCTCTCTAAACTTGGAAACAATGGCATGGGAGGTCTAGGGGCTAGTTTGCCAGTTTGGATCAAACAATTTTCAGCCTAATGGCAATGCTATAAGCCATAGGGATAGTTATGCCTCCCATGGACTGAATCAACATAGAAATATTAGAATTTAGAGCTTTGAGGTAGTAGAGAAAAGCACCTTCCGCTGTTGGCCTGACTACCACTAGAATTCTCTCCCAAGTCCTTTGAAATCTGAAGTTGAAATCAGGCAGCTGCTCATTGGGAGCTCTTTTGATAGTTGTCAGCTGCTCCAAAAGGGACAAGTTGTCTCCCTTTTCCCCAAACTACTCATGGAGGGCTATACATATCTGATTCCAATTTTGAATAAAACCTAAGGCAAGACTCTTAAACCATTGTAAAACTTTCCCTTTGAATGAAGATGCCAGTAGTTTGACAGCAACTTGCATCTCATTGATCTCATGGATTGCACAAATGTTAGCAATATCCTTAACATGATCACCAGGAGAGGTCTAATTTTCTCCAGTGAAGTATGGAATGTTCTTTAATGCTGCAACTGGGATTCAATTTTGTGCATTGAGAGCAAGTGGGCTGTTGCTAGTGAAATTGACATAGGGGTTGTTTTGTGCCATTCTGATTGGCCTTAGAACCCTTGTTGATTGAATGAAAGGCCTACCAGGTGGAGGAGTTGAGAGAGTTCTATTTGGTGGAGATGGGGACCTTTGGATTCTCCTCCCACTTTGCCTTATTCTTGGAGATAACTACAGATATTCAAACAACACCTCTTCTTCTCCAGCTCTTGACCTTGTAGTGATTCTTCTCATGAGTTTTCAGGTCTGTACTACTAAAACTAGCTGATTCTTCTTCCTTGGAGTCACCAAATGTGGAATTTATAGCTCTTTTAAGCAAGAAACTTGCAAAAAATTCACATCAATTTTGTTGAAATGAAGATGAAGACCTCTAAGGTCCCACCGGGTGTGCCAAAACTGTTGTTGCAAATCAACAGCACCCTTGGATGTTGATCAGATTTCTAGTTTGACATTTTAGACATCTAGTGTGATTGCACAACATTGAATCCTCTCCCCAAGTGTGAGACTTGTAAATTGGGAAAGGAATCTCTAGATTAGAGGTTGGCTCCTCAATTCCTCTGATTAGATTTATCACTTACAAGTTACAGAGGTCTATATTCCTAACCCTACCCTAAATTCCAAAGGAGATAGAGATAGAGAATGCAAAAAAGCTAAAACTAATGCTAATAGGTGATGCACCAAAGGAGTGGTGAGCATTTTTTACTTCTGCAGATTGACACAGTCCATAAAATTGCAATAAAGAACCTCATGCACAAACTGATAATTGTAATGAAGGATCATAAATTAACCAAACAACACAGGCAGAGGATGAAAACTAATCACAAAGGCTGTATTGTTATTTTAATCATCAAAATCACTTGCATTACAACACCTGAGAGGAAAAATAAAGTTGTAGCTCTTAGAAAAGGTCTGATATTCCACCAAAATCACTTCTAAGGTGAGAAAGGGGACCTACAATACACAAAAAATGTTCAACACTTTGAAAATGAGCCAAATCTGGCTTTTAAAGTGCAAGGGACGAGCCCAGGAGAGAGAAACGTAGGAAAACATGGAAGGGATTCAACCATTGACCAAAACGGATTCAAAATAGCATGTTCATCCTTACAGACCCATCCCCTAACATTTTTAGCCATGCTAGGAGAGAATGCGAGCCATTCTTCATTAAAAATGGTGGTTGAAACATCATTTCTGTCCATGACCATGTGCCAAAGGAATTTTTCAATTTTATCTCTCCAAACTCCATCAAAATTCAAAAATTACCCCGTTAACTTGTAGATAATTTCACCAACTTTGCATTGATATAAAGAACATGAAAAACTGAGCTCTGGATTGAAAGATATGGCTATTTGAAGTTTTAGGGCAAAACACGGTCAAATATGGTTGGCAGGAAAAAATTCAAATTTTTGCACCTTTTTGGTCATTTGGAAAATTTTCCAAAATTTCCCCACGCTCTACCACTCTAGGTTCCATGTGACGGCATCTCATTGGCCGCAGGCCTTTCAGGGGAAATTTTTTCCAAAAAACTCCACCGAGCCATAACTTCAAAAATACATGGAGTTAGGAGGAAAAATTTACCTTTCTGGAAAGCTGAGAAAGAGCTCTATCCAATGGTGTCATTTTTAGAAGGTTTTGAGTGCCTGAAAAGCAAAATATTATGACTGAGGCATAAGAGAGGAAAAAATGAGAGGAGTTAGCCACAAAAAATGAGCAGGGGCACATTTTGGATAACAGATCCTTTGTACACTTCCCATTTCTAGACTACCATACAATATGTCCTCGGGACGATAATCAACTTCAACACAACATATCACCTTGAGACAGATGGACAGACTGAGTGAGTGATTCAGATATTAGAGGACATGCTGAGGATGTATGTGATGAATCAACAGTCTAAATGGGAGGAGTACCTGTACTTAGGGGATTTTACCTATAATAATAGTTTTCAGAGTTCCATAGGCATGGCTCCTTTTTAGGATTTGCATGGTAGAGAGTGTAGGACACCTCTTAGCTAGGATAGGTTAGAGGACAGGGTTTCTTTTGGACCAACTCTTTTACAAGACATGGAGCAGTAGGTGGTGTTGATCAGGTAGAGATTGCAGGAGGCATAAAACAAGCAGAAGAAGTATGTGGATCAGCATAGGATCAATCGTAGTTTTGATGTGGGCATGAAGGTGTTCCTTCATGTCAGGCCACACAAGAGCCCTATCTATTATGGAAAAGGTTCTAAGTTAGCTCCTAGATTCGTGTGTCCTTTTGAGATCTTGGAGCGTATCAGCCCTTTGGCCTACCGTCTATCATTGCCACCCAGCTTGTCTTGCGTACATGATGTGTTTCATGTTTTAGTTCTTAGGAGATATATTACAGATCCGTCTCATGTGCTGGATTGAACATCATTGTAGGTGCAAGATTAGGGGTAGATGATGGTGGAGCCCGTTCGCATCCTAGATCGTAGGACCCTAGGCCTTCAAGGCAAAGAGGTTGATCAGGTTCGGGTGCAGTGGGATAGATATGATGAGACTACAACTACATGGGAGGATGCTACATTATTACGATTTTAGTTTCCACATTTGTTCCAGTGACTTCCAGGAGGAAATCTAGTCTAAGGGGAGGGGGATGTAGTGCATGCTTCCCTTTGACACCTTCTGATGCTTATTTTCATACTGTGATTACATTATGGACATTATTATGTTTTGATTTAGTATGATGTTAGACATTGATCATGGATTATTGTTGATATTGATTTGGTTATGATGCATTATGATTATTAAAGACACTTCATATGTGGAGGATGATATACTATTTGACTTGGATATATTGTGAATGCTATTCGGGCATGTGATTTTTAGGTATTGTGAGTAGACTTAGAAATGGACATTATATGATGATGATATAGTTGTGGATATATATTGTAAGTGATATTGTTAATTGCCTTGATGTTGTTGTGATTCACATATTTAGATGATTTTGTGATTATATTTATATCATGTTGGACATTCTGATATGGCCACGAGGCCGAAGGAGGTATTTGTGTTTTGAAGGTTAAATATCACAACCAACATTGGGGGATCAGAGACCAACCACAATGGAATTCTAGGTGAATTCAACAAGGTCACCATGACAACATGTCTTGTGTGTGTGTGTTGTATTTTGTTAGGGATTCCCATGGGGGGATTTCTTTTATATGTGACCATGGGTATTGTGTATTTTATTAATGTGGTTATTTTTTATTATTGTTTGTATGTATTTTATTAGTGTTTTTTTCCTTTCTTTTATTTATTTAAATTGTGGTAGATTAATGTGACAAAACATATGGTTAAAAGTTAAATAAATCAAATTGGGATATGGGAAAGTAATTATAAATGTTTTTGTCTTTGTATTAAATATGTAAGAGATGTGTAAGTTTGTGAAAGAATTGTGTAAGTCATATTTGAAGTATGAAACACTCCACCTCCTTGGAAATTCGAATTTGTTCTTGGGGGCTATTTTTGGAGGCTTGTGGGACAAGTAAAACTTCTACCATACCTCTTAATTTAATTTACCAACCATACCTATGGTTGGAGGGTTGTTTTTAGCCCTTTTTAATACTTTTTATAAATTATGTTGAATGTTTTTAATTACACTCTTCTTACTTTTATTTAATTTGCAGTCCTTTGAGGTGTGGGCTATTTGGAGTGTACAAGTAACTTGTCATATTTTCACCCACCTCTTTATTGTCCCTTGGAGAATAAATTTAACCTTTTTGTTGGGATTGAGAATGTGTGATGTGGCATCCTACATGGATCCACATCATCCTCTTCTCTTCCCTCTTCTATAAAATTCAAACTCTTTGCTTGTTTTGGGTTGTTGAATCATTTTGCATACTCCTTTGTGGGCGCATTTTTGTTGTTTGGAGCTCTTGTGGATTTTGGAGAAAATTGGAAATAATTTCATACTTGGCATTGTTGTTTTGAGACTATGTTTTGGCATTGAAGCTTGTTGTTTGGAAACAAAAGCTACTATGGTGAGGTAGGAGTTTAACTCTTCTTTTATACTATTATTTTCTTGTTGTGTTGTGTGAATGGTGAATGTTGTTATGTATTTGTTCGCTGTTTGGGTAGATTTCCATAGGAATGGTGTAGGAGAAGGCTATGGGCAATTCATGTAGGGGGCATAAGGGAATGCCATTGGCATCAAAATTATTGAGGAGGGAGTTTGGGTTTGGGATCCACCATGGAAAAGAAATAGCTTGCATTTCTTGCTTTGTGAGGGGTATAAGGAAATTTTTGGGGGGCATAAGGATATGTTTGGTGAATTTTATTGGGGGTTTGTTATAGGTGGATGTCTAATTACCATTAGGAGGAATAAGTAGCTTCCCCTATATACCTTTCTCCTTTGGCTTACATGATCAATCCTGAGTTCTATTTTGAATGTTTTCTAATGCAGTTGTAAACTGTTGTCTTGTGTTGAACTGTGTTTTAAATTTGTATATGCATGTTGAAAGAATGTTGTGTGTTTTGTAGAAGCTAGTTATTTCCATGGGTTGAATCACACCTCTTATTGTATTATGGTTGGGGTTTGGGGGCCAATGATGAAGTATGGATTCTCCTTTCATTGGATGTCTTGGCTGGGTGGAGAGCGTTGTCTTTCTTCCCCCCCACTTTTGTTGTGATCAAATTGGAAGAAAAAGAAGGCTTGCATGTTGTTGTTCTAGTAGTAAAGGAGAATGCATAGTTTTGACTAGTCCCTTGTAAAACAAATTTATTTGTAACCTTTTCCCACTTAAAGTGGATGAAATTGTAATGTATATGTTTGTGAAGGAAAGATGTATGTAATTGATTATGAAAGTGTACTCATTCGAAATGTGAAAGACATTTATATTTTGTTTTGTTTATTGGAAAGAAATAGAATTATTTTATTTGCATTCAAGGAATGGAAGAGTGTAAAGAAGTATTATCTTTTGAAGTCGATAAAAAAATTGCAAGATCGTTCTCTCATTTACATTATTGAGTTTGAATTTGGAATATTAAATTGTGATTTGAAATCCCTGTTTTGCAAAATGGAAGAAAAAGAAGAAATGCATGTGGAAATAATGCAGTATTTTGTATCATTTGAAAATGTGACAAAATTAGAAACCAGAATTTATAATTTAGCCATTAAATGGGTTGATTAAAATCACTCAAATGTAATGGACTAGAATAGAAATTAATTTCCACACTTGAATGATGAAATTGATAAACAAATTTTCTAGAAATGGATTTCTGTTATAAATTTAAAACTGACAAATAAATTTAATTAAAATTTACAATTCAGGCCTATACATTATAATCAACTTTGAAATGTTAAAATTTAGCATACTGTATTATCAAGAAACTCAAATTGACAAAGAAAACTTAAAAAAACAATTTAAAACATTGCAAAATCGAATCCAATGCCTTTCATAGTCATTTTCTGTCAATTGTTGGAAAAATACAAATTGGAATCAATTGAGAAAATTTACCTCCCTAAAACATTCTAAATCCTTCCTAGAACAATCCTCCATGTATGTTTGGCATGTTGAGTGAAGGCAGAGATCAAATTGAATCAAATTTATAAGTTAGAAATTACCAGTTTGCTATTTTAAATCTTGCAGAATATTTTCATAAAATTTACCCCTTAAAATTTATCAAAATGTAATAAAATTTATGTTTCCTGTGAAAAGAGGACATTGAGAGGTTTCCAGAAAGTCCTTGTTTGCCCAAAATCGAGCTTTCTCACAGAAGTTATGAACCTTTGAAGTTTTCCTTCCTTGGAGGGAAAATTTGGGAAATTTTTTCCTGGCGGGCTCGTGGCCCAAAAATTTCCCATCAAAATCCTTAAAAAAAATGTTTGAAAAATCTTAAGGGAATTTTTTTAAAATTTTCCTCGTAGCCAACTAGAGGCTACCATGTGGCACCTCGGGGTGACAACTGGAGGGGGGGAAGACCCTTTTATTTTTACAAAATTTTGTTTTGGGAAAATTTCCCTTAAAACCTCCACAGCCTTGCACTCCTGCCCCTGCCATGGGAAAGTCTCCTCTGCAGATGTCTGGACCCACGTGGAAAAATAACCCCTTTCCCTCCCTTGGCAAAATTCACCAGCTGTCCCTAACACTCCACCCATCTCTCTCTCTCTCTCCCTTCCCACTTCAGCTTGATGAGCGCCATGTGTCCTTGGTGGACCCATGGGCACATGGGCGCTAGATGGACTTTTCCCTCCCTCTGGTAAATTTTCCTAAACACCACCACCGCCCCACCCTTCCCTCATCTCCTCCCGCCTTGGCTTAGAGCCCACCACGTGTCCTTGGAGGACCCGTGGAGACGCGAAAGAAATTTTTACTTTGCACCCGCGTGGGGAAAATTTTCTAACACCACCTA